>VMRM01000039.1:3270000-3642930 GCA_010277075.1 Poeciliopsis retropinna
TATTGTTGGGAGGTCATTTTATTTATCAATACCTCATAACTGCATTCTCAGCCATCTTTAAGCCCAAGCAAAAAACAGGACACCTTCCAACAATACATAAACAATGTTGTAAAAACTTACAAGTACTTCAACCCTTAGATTTCCTCTGCTTTTTTCCCCACATGTAAACATTTCAGATCATCAAATCAATTTCATTAACAGACAAGATAATGTGAGTAAATAAAAATAAATTCGTTTTTAAATGAGAATGATATCTTAGAAAAAGTCCACCCAAACTATTCTGGGCATTTTTGAAAAAGTAATTAACCTCTAAACCTATTAACTGCCACTGCCACCATTTTCAGCAAAAACTTGCTGCGGAGGAAATTTTTGCCAACTGTGTTTCAGATTTGGAAGATTTTTGAGTATTACAGCCCATTACTGCAAACGGAGAGCCTGACATTTTCCTTCAAAACTTTCTGTTAGAGATGGTTCCATTAATTACAGCAAATAGTCCAGGCATTGAAGTGGAAATTTATCCCTTTGCATTTTTCTGAAATAAAAATGCATTGAAGTTTAAGGTGGTGGTGTAAGAAAGGGCAAAAAAGTTCAATTTGAATTCTCTGTAATGCAATGTGAAAGTATTCAGCATTACACATAAAGTAATGAGCAGACAGAGCAGATTTCTTGGTTGAAGAACCAAGAAAGATGCTTATTGGCAAATGAGCTTAAAAATTACAATTAGTAGCAACTCCAGCAAATATAAAGCCCTGAAATACAAAGCTTATAATGCAATTTGAACAGCTGATATATTACTTTTTCAAAATACTGCTAGCACAATGTTTGTTACTTGGTCTAATTTAAAAAATAGAACTAAACTTTGGTCTAAAGAATTATACCAATGTTGATCTAATCTTTTAAACTTAGTCTAAAAAATGTTTACTTGGTCTAATTTAAAAAGCAGTCTAGTTCATAACACTGAACAAATGAAAAACTGTTGGATCTAAAGACGTAAATATTTGACAGAAATTGACATTAATCCCAGATTTATGTGGATGTTTTTAATTTTTAGGGCCATTTGATGAACAGCCTTTGTATCCATTAGATTACTGGGTTTTTTTGTTTGTTTTTGGGGGGGTGGGGAGGCTTGTTTTATTTACTTTGGTGACATCACCTGGCCCATCAATCATCTCAATAACCTGATCTTGAGTTTTCTTTTCAAAGCTGAAAACAACAATCATTTTACTAGCACTGAGGTTTTAACGTGGTTAACCTCCAGCAGCAGCACAATTCTTTTTTCAGACAAGAAAGTAGACATTGTCTCTACCTTTTGAAAATGCAAAGCATCACAGAGCATATTGATAATTCAAAAATCCTTCATGATCTGTTTGAGAGGGAAACTCTGATTTCAACCTCTCGAGACATGGTAATAGTTGTCTCGAAAGGTTTCGCGCCCAGCCATGAATCCTTGTGGTTTATGTGCACCGATATCACACAGCCGGATTCAGCACAGCGGGAACAGAGACAGTGAAACAAATGCATTGCTTTGAACTGAAATCAGGATATTATCAGTGCTACACGTTGGAAGAAAGACAGACAGGACTATTATGCTGAAGGTAGTGCAGGTACACACACACATAGCCCTGTTCGCTGCCCTCACTGGCACGCTGAATAGGCCTCATTCAGACTTACCAGCATGCTTGGCAGCCTCGGCAGTGACTGAATCTTCTTAGTGCTGCTGATGGGCTGAGATGAGCTAAAGTGGTAAGCCTGTCTCCATTTACGCCGAGAAGCAAACCAGTCTGTCATACAAGTGGTGAGCATATGCTATGGCAGACAGCTGCCTCTCTCTGGTCTTTTTGTCCATCCGGGCTGCACTCCGCAGAGGGATGACCAATTTACGGCCATTAACAGGGTGTGTGTGTTTGTGTGTGATTAGGCAGAGGAAGAAATAAGACTACTGAGTTTGCCTGCAGTGGGTTTTCCCCCCCGTTCCTCCTGACCGCTGATAGTTGTATATACAAACAGACAGACGAGACTTGTTGGTCGTGCTCTCAGCACATGGATCTGTGCTTCACTAGCGTTACATCAAAGGCCTTTTCATTTGCTGGCTTTGCTTGACGTCAAATCCCCATCAAATTCCAGAAGTCCTGGACCAGCTACCCACATTGTAGGATTTTCCAGTGGAGATACATTAAGGTTTGGCAAAAGACATGCTGCAATTTCTTTCCAAATTTCTCATCTCTTGTGTCAGACTGAGTACACGTGAAACACAAACCCATTCACATGTAACAAACTCAAAGGCTTGACATTAATCTTTTATGAATTAGTTACAGCAAAAACACGCACAATGTCCACAATAAGACTTTTATGTTTAATTATCTCTAGGAATTAGGGTTTAATGTGGAAATAAGAAAATCTTTATGTGAGCAGTGTCCAATACTAAGCCTGTGTCCTGCATATTTTACGTTTGTCTTGGCTTAATGGCTTAATTATGTCTGCATTGGCCTGTTAATGACCCATTGATTTACTCAAGGTGTGTTAAAGCAGAAACACATCTAAGTTATGCAGGAGACCGCTCTCCAAAGGATGAAAATAAACACCAATACTTTATACAGTAATACTGGAATAATTATTGTCAGAGGTGTTTTGGTTTTAAGTAAAATGAATATTATATTTACCTAATAAGACACAATATGTTTAACCTTGTAAAGAAAGCTATAAATTAATAATTTTCTCATTAGTAGAAGAAAGAGCCATTTTTACAGTTTGTGCTTTGCAGCAGTAAATGTTAGCTGTACTTCCACTGCTGTAAAATATGAATTTAAAGGTTTTACTTATTTCTCAAAGCTCTCAAAATTACCTTTATTAGAAAAAGCTTATCACCTTCCAATTGGCAGTACATATAATAAGATACACCTACTGCTATACACAGATAACATGTTGAGCAATTTCTTGTCTTGATGAAATCTGTTTCTTAAAGCTCTGTCCAGTTGCAGCTAGCATCAGTGTTGCCAATCTAGCTTTTTACATCCTGAAAATTTCGATATACTGCACAGAAGTGAGTTTAAAAACTCAAACTACTAAAATTGGTAGAATGGGACACAGGAGAGCGTCAACGGCAGAAATAAACATAAAATCTTCATCACAGTCTTCCAATACTGTTTTTTCCCCCTCAAGACAACAATGGTGGAATTACAGTGCAGTAATTTTGTTGTTGGTTGATCTACCCTATTTGCTGCAATGGCCCTTTAACAAAACACCAACTGCCTTTTATCCAGCCAATAAAGTGTTTTGCAAAAGGAACTTTTAAAGAACAAACATCTTTGTAATCCACTTTAACAATTTAAATAGATCAAAAAAAAGGGAAAAAACGCGATTGACAGTAAAACAGATCATTTCATTTGCAATTCAAACACAGAAGCACTAACTGATTGCAGCTCGGAGGGACTCCTGAATGAGGACTGGCCTCACTGTGAGTGCTTTAGAAAGTCCACCAGCAGAATCCTTGTTCGCTGAAAACACTGTTCCCACTTTATGCATGTAATTTTTGGAGGTTGGAAATGTGACATTAAAATAAAACTGCAGCACTTAAAGGCAAATTTAAGCTGAAAACTCATTTTGATTTAGAATTGTCTCTAAAATACTGTTAAAATGATGCGTTGTCTCAAACCAGTGATATTACATAATGTTCTCATACATATGTTTTAGGACTTAATGAGAATTATGCTCTCAACACTGTGGACATTGATTTTTATGTCGATCTATGTAAAGAAAAACACAAAAAGTTGTCATCTTTAAACTAAAACTGATGGAAAGTTCTGTTCACTTCCTTCCAAACTCCAGCTTGGCGTTCATGAATGAGATGAGAGAAAGCTACGCAGCAGCTGGCATCTTCCATTATTTATCGTCTAAATTAAATCTTAATAAGCCAGATATAGTGGATTCCCAATAATATGCCAATCACATGAATGTGACAAATACTGAAGCTTTTCCAGCAGCCAAGCACTCAAGTATCCGGAAAAGTCGACAGCAGCTGCTGAGAGTAGGCATCCTGGGAATGTGACAACAGGAGGAACACAAGAGGCAGTAAGGCTGTCTTCAGGCACCGCAGCTAGAGTGGATCTGCCCAGAAACACAAGCCCTCTCAGACGCGCACACACTTCTCTGGCTGGTTTAAACAGTAAATAATACTTCATGGAAAACATATCTAATTGAAACTTGAAACTTTCCCCTGTCCAGTGAAATCTCCAGAATGTTTTTCAAAAGAGAATTTCAGGAGAGACAGAATATTTTTATTTTGTGATACTGAACCTGATCATCATCAGTTTTCTTGGGAGAACTTTCAAACTGCAAAGTAAATTCCTAGGAATATCCTAGGTTCTCTTAATGGGTAGCAAAACCCTGATAAAATCAGACAGTAATCACGTACCCTGTTTTTATGAAGTCGAAGGCAGTCCATGTTCTCAAATCCTGCTCCACATCCAGAATATTACAGCCATGAAATGAAAACTCCAGTGGCATTCAGTGTCTGCGGAGCTGTCTGAGCCAGCATACAGTATCCCACCACATCCTGTGTTTCCACACACGCATGAACAGAAAAACACATTCGCCGCTGCTCCCTGACCGCCAGGGAAAAGCAGCTGAAATCAGACTATGAAGGAGATGGTTATGCTAATTAAGCTTTTACTGAATTAGGAGGAAAATTGTGTTTCCGTTTCATGCGTCTGGAAACTTTGCGCTCATGAGAGGAGGAACCAGAACGCGTGTGTGTCTGCGTGTATGTGTGTGTTCTCTACAGTGGGACAGGGGGCAGCTGCATGTTGCATGAAAGAAAAAAGAAAAAACACATGTGTGGCTTTTGCCTTAGCAGCAACAGTGTCATACTGAAGCACTGAAAGAAGCTAACAGGCATGAAATCTGTATGTAGCGGTGTTCCAGCCAAATCCACATGTGCAGTGCAGCGCTTTCCTCAAGTGGAACCATCCTGTCACACTACAGGCAAAGAAATTCAATCCCTTTTATTAGGATTTTATGTGACAGAACTACATAAGACAGAACTTGACAGCAAAGTGAAAGGAAAATGATGCATGATTTTGTAAGTATGCATGAGAAAAGATCCCAGATAACTCATGATATTTCAGATTATGCCAGAATCTTTACAGAAATGGAAATATGTAACGTAATTGAGTGAGATTTCCAGTTTGTTCTGACATACAAAGACACTGTTTCGGTGCTTTCCTGATGCATTGACGTCAATCTGGTAAGCGAGAAAGTTTATTCATTTTTTCTTCAATATCCCTTTGGGGTCTCTGTAGAAAAGTGTAGTGTGTAGTTTTATTTTTTCCTTCTGATATCCCTAAATAAAATTCAAGGCAACCAGTTGGACTCAGAAGTCACTCAAATGTCTGCATGTTTAATGTTATCTCAGCAGAAATCCAGCAGTTGTGTTCAGGACTCAGAGTTTTTTTTAGAGAACATTAGTGAGTAAACAGCATCATCAGCTTTGTCTGCCTAAAGTGACAAGGGTGGGTAAGGAGAGCATCAATCAGACAAGCAATGGAAGAATCGAAGGATATGAAGAAAGCTGTAATTAAATCCACAATGTTCGAACTGCGAGACCACGACTTTTACTTCCTGGACAACAGCTGCACACAAATCAGGCTGAATAGATTAGTGAAATTTGGTTGTGGCAGCACCATGCTGTGGGGTTGCTTTTCTTCAGCAAGGAAAGGAAAGTCGGTTATAGGAAAATGGATCATTCTTATTCTACTGTGGTGGTGGTTCACTTTGCATAGCAGGACAGCTATGCTGAACATACAGCAACAGCAACACTAGAATGATTTAGATCAATGCATTCATGCATGAAAAAAGTATTTAAATAAATCCTTCCATCTCATAATTTTGACCTACCTTTTAAAATCCCAACTGAATACACTGAAGTTTGTTGCTAACATTTTTATGTCTGAAACCATTAATCATATTAATTGTGATGAATTGATTAGCCATTTGCTGAAAGAATACCACGCTCAGAGCAGTAATTGACATACAAAAACCTATGCATTTTGCGTTTCAGATGGAAAATAAAACACCTTCTTTGTCCGTAAACATGTCCTCAAGTGGAATAGTTTTAGTTTAATCCACTTCAAATTATGGTTTAATCAGCTAATCCTGAGAATAATTGATTGATTAATCAATTACTAAGATGATCGTCAGTTGCCAAAATGAGGAGCTGAACCGACAGCGATGGAGAGAAATGCAACTGAGACCCAACAACTTCGCAAAACAACAAACATCAAAAGGCTACGGACAGGCAGACGGACAGGCAGAGAGGAGATGGTGAATGGGTATCTGTGTGTGTAGGTGCGTGTGTGCGGGTTTGTGTTTGTGTGTCTCTATGGCTTACCTCCACTATCTCTGTGCAGGCGTGGAAGACGAGCTGCTGCTTCTGGGGATCTATGACAGCCACCTGGACCAAAGCATTGGGCTTCCTGTCTCTGCCCGAGGCCGCCAGATCATTACAGGCTTCGCAAAGGAAGAGAGGGAGGAAAGGAGAGCCAAGAGGTAGAAAAGAGAGGAGATCAAGAGAAAAAAAAACAGGAGATGAGAAGAGGAAGAAGAAGAGAGTGACAGATGAGAAGATAATCCTTTATGACGCATGCATAAGAGAGAAGAATCACACAAAGTGTTGTCACAAATGACAAAAAATGACAGAATAACTGTAGATAAACACAATAAAAAAGAAGGCCAACAGTAGTTTATTATAATCTTCTGTCAGATTAAACATCAAATGACTAAGAGCTAGAAATCTGCTTCAACACAAAGGAGGAGGAAGACAGTCTGCACGCAGAGAGATTGCAACCCCAAAAACACAATAATGTTTTGGAGAAATGAGTAAAAATATGTTGACACACAGATACACAAATGCTGCATCAGCACCTGATTAAAATGCAGCCAGACAACCAGAGCGCCTCCTGGCAGTGAGATATCAGTTTTATTATGGCTTTGATTTCTGACATCAAAAGCAGCTTGTCGCTCAGATTTCAGACACGACGAGGCCCGAACCTAAACTCCACCCTAATCTCTAAACCCTCAGACTTTACTGCCGTCACAGCCGCTGCTCCAGAGGATGTGAGTTCGTGAGGGCTCCTAACAGTTCACAAAAGAGGAAGAAGTCCCACCAAGAGATGCTGCTTGCTTACAAAAAGAGGGGAAAAAAAATCCAAACTCATTTATTTAACAGCTGAAATGTGGGGGTAAAGCTTTTTTATTTTGCATCTATTAACTCTGTTTACAGCAAACATTTCAGTGAACGCCCCAAAGCCCATGAAAACTGACAGCATTATTAATAAGATGTGCATATTTAACTGTAAGTGCAATAAACCACCAATGAAACCAAATGCATCAACTAACAATAACTTCTTATTCATCATCATTTCTGCAAAGAATTAAATTCTAAGAAAGTTTTCAAATGTTCTTATACTTTACGTCTTAAAGGTTACAAAAATCCAGGACTCACTTTATCTACGTGTTTCCAGTAATTACAGAAGCACTATGAGAACTCGTCATTCTCATGAATGTCATATTATTTATAAGCTTCTAATGAGTCATTTAATTAGCTGTTGATTTCCTCTAACTCAAACAGACTGATGAACTGTTGTCGACTTCATTTTTTAGCTCTATTACTCTGTAGCTGAAAGCTGGCTTCCTGATGTTCAAACGCTGCATCAGACTCAGGAAGAAAGGAGCTGTGAGAGACATAATGTTGCATGATTCTAGATAGGCTGAGCACAGTGTTGTAGAAACTACTGATCTACTGGGATTTTATCTGCAAACATCTCTCAAATTGACAAAGAACCATCTTAAAAAGAGAAAAATACCTAGACAGTGGCAATGTAGCTGCAATAGCACAAGACCCGAAGACTCCAGTTAGCTAAGAACAGGACACTGATGTTACAATCAGATTAGAAAAGTTTGATGAGTTTAATGAGTCTTGATTTGAGATCCAGCACTCTGTTAACAAGGTCAAAGTTTGGGAATAATGTCATTAAAATATGGATTCATCCCGTCTTGTTTCAACAAGGAACGACACAAGAATATTTTCTCCTCACACTTTGGATCCCTTCGTATCAACTAGGCAATATCTAAAGACCAATGTAATGGTCACAAAGTCCATTATTTTACCACTACAGTCTAGTCAATTTCTGATGGCTACTTCATTCAGGATAATGCAACATGTTACAAAGCTCTAAACATTTCAAATTGGTTTCTTTAGCATAACAATTAATTCACCATACTCCAAAGACTGGTGGGGTCGTCCATCCATAAAAGGAACTACCTCCTTCTTTGGCTCTTTCAAAATAAATTGCATATATTGCATCACTGTCCCATTAGAGTACCCTGTTGTGTCTAATTTATAATCATCTGACCTGAACATGAGATTGCTAAGGATGTTTAAAAATAGCCAGTCATTTATAAACTACTCTGTTTCTGTCCACAGTAAAGTCAGTTTGTGCCACCATGGTCTGACTAAGAAAGATGGCCATACTCAAAATGTAACACCTCCAGGCTTACAAAAAGTTTCACCTGCCTTAATAGATGGCCCATATGCCATTTTGAGAAAGGTTTTATGTTATGTTGGTACAAAGATGGAGGTATTTCCCCCCAATTGCAAGAAGTGTGGAAACTCAGCATGAAGCTTTTAAATCCAACAGGTATCAAATGTAACGCAGAGGTGGCGTCATCATGCTACTTTGCTGCCATCGGTGCTGATGCATTGTGCAAAGTGGGTGGAATAATAAGAAGGAAGAAAAAAAGTATCATTAACTTGATCTCAAACTTGGAGCTGGATGCTTGAAACTTGGGCAGTGTTCCAACAGAACAAACACACATAACTAGGAAAGGATAAAGCAGGCTAGCAATAAACCTGGGGAGTGGCCTTAAGATTAGCCCTTTAAAATGCTAAAATCACTTATAAGTGGTAGAAACCATTTTTGAAGGACTCTTACCACTTCTGGTGATAAGAGTGGTCAAATAATTGTCAACAATGTCTTCCAAAATGTCTTTGGTGTCCATGCAACTTACCAGATGACAATGTTATGCTACTCTGTATCAATGTATTGTCTTTTGTGGCATCCTAAAAGTTTGTTGTTTCTGGCTTGGCAGGGGCCTTGGCTCTGTTTCCTGCTTTTTCTTCTGCCTCCATTTCCTCTGCCATGGATCTTGGCCATATTTCAGAGTAAGAGCGTAACAGCAAATTAAGGTAGCCCAGAGACTTCATTCACTTATCCTGCTTCAAAGTTTGTGTTTTAATCCTGAAGGTCATTACTGCAAAATGAACTTGGTAATAATTATTTACTTAAAGTCCATTGAACAAAATAACCCCTACTGATCCCATCAAGACCAAGCATTATAATCTCTTTGTTAAAGTCAGATTTAAATTACTTCACTGATCTTAAGAGTGAAAGACACTCGAAGCCTTGAATTGGGAAAACGGTCATTTCAATGGTTACCGCTTTTTTCTTAATGCAAAAGCAGGAAGATGTGACTCCTACATTTATATCTGCCTAACAGAAACAGCTAATAGTGACATTCACATTTAATGTCTCTCATTCTTTTGTGTTAATTGGCATCTGCGCATACTCCCTTAAGTGTATAAAAGACATTTTCCCCAGTAACTTGCTTGGATTTTATCTGAAAACTGTATTTTATTTGTCCGGGCCTAAATTCTGGCTTCTATCCAGTTATTGATCTGCAGTCGGAGCCCATTCTGTTTCACACAAAATAAAAAGGTGCTTGTATTTAGTCGTCAATGTTTCAAATGAGTTAAATTAAGATGCTGTGTTTCTTTATCATTTATCCAAATGTAATTCTTGTACATTGTACACAGCAGCAAACAACCTAGTTTTATCGTTTATTCAATATTCAAACTTTGCAAACTGGTAAATCAATCTCCATCTACTGCGAAACCTTCGAAATTTTCACATTATCCAACAGGAACAGAAAGTTGATTCTGCTACTGGGTTTCTTTCCTTGGTTATTATGAGAACAGCAACACAAATAAAGCCAGAGTTTAATGAGCATTTCTTACAAGTTTACTGCAAAAAAGCTGAGCTATAAAAAAAAAACTGCCACTTTTAACAGGCACGTTTTACAACCTCTTTGAATCTTTCACTTTTATAAAACTTACCTTTTATAAAAACTAAAAATAAATTCTCGCATCTTAAATTGTTAATAAATCATTGCCAGTCGAGGCAAATAAAGAAAAGTTGAGTGAAAAGGTCTTTAAGTTTCTCTAGTTTAGTTTGATTCCTTTTTCTAGGTCTGTAATAGAAGAATCACAATTTCCTTTAGATATTCACCACCACCCAAACACAATTCTGACTTTTAGAACTATTTTAGCATGGTTATATGCATGACAAAAATCACACACCAGCTGGAATCACTAAGAACAGAATCGGTGATAAAAAGTGCTTTTTCAATGCTCCTTCTTTTAAATGCATGAAGCATCATCAGATTTCTTTTCTGGTCACGACAGAATAAGATTGTACATCTCGATAATGAAGTTCTGATAATGTGGCACATAAAATATATTTGACATTTACCAAGATCATAATAAAATAAGAATTAAATAAGAATTAAGATTAGAAGGAGCATCTTGTCTGGTACAAGAATCATCAGCATCCGCACTCCCCAACGGTGGGTTCTCTCTCCATTTCGTTGTGTTTTTATCTTTTAGCCTTTGAAGTAAATGGCAAAAATGCATAAGCTTGTCCCTATGTACTATGTGAGGGTATACATTCTATATGTTTTTCTTTAGATAATTTTTGGAACTTTTACTCATATGTTGCAGATCCCAAGAAACTGTCAAGATTTTTACTGATGAAGAATAAGATTCCTCTTTGGTTTCTTTAGCTATAACATGTACTTTGTCTTAAAACATAGTGTATAATCTAATCATTTTTTTCTCAAAGTATCTAATTGTACCAACGGTCAGTCTGCTGAGTCCATGTTCTTCATTCAAATCCTGTGACATCAATTCCACAAGGGCTTGGGATTCTATTAAACTAAATCACATCTACTAATTCATTTAAATCTCCAGGGAATGTCTCATCATGAGACCTGTAGTTATTTAAATGCCACGCCTCAATCTGTCACAATAAATTAAAGTCTTACTGACATTCATAAAAACTTTTTACTGAAGAGCAGACAGTAAATTTTACTCAAAAAGTAATAAAAGTCTGAGATATGGACAATATCCCATGAGAGAATTATGGACAGAATCAAAAGAAGAATAACTTTAGAGAAAGGATATTCTGTACTATCAGATGTAGGAGAGTGCCGTGTCTGCATTTTCTTAGACACAGAAGAGGGGCAGAGCTTTTAAATGTGCTGGCTCTGGTGATGGAAAGATCTGGTAAGGCGTAACGAATGGTGAGTGTGACCAGGGAAAAGCTGGTGGAGGCCTGATTTGATAGATCTGCAACTCACATTTGGAAAAGTTTCTCTTTGATTCTGTGGATTCAGATGTAAGTCTGAATGCTAAGAGTCTGTTACAAATATAGTTTGTAGCAGATTTGGTCTGAAAGTCATTAGAGATTATTCAGGCAGAAATGCTGGTGGGAACCATTGTTGATGGAGCAACAGTTGTGATGGTGGCAGAAGTTCCTTCTGTAATCGTTGGGTTGTCGGTTTGAGCCTCACATTTTTTCCATATTGTCGTAATATTGTACAAAATTCTCAATTTTGTCCTCTGGATTTGAGAAATCCTTATGACTTTGACCCTCAAGGTACTTTATAAGAAGTGCCCATACTCAACGTATGGGTGACATGGATGCTTGTTAGGGCTACTTAGTCCTTGTATAACCAAAGCTATATCTGTCTTCACATTCCTGGTACAATGTTGAACTTGTTCCCAGGTTAGGTTGGACTCCGACCCACACTTACAATTATCAACTTTGGATTGGAGAGTATCTGGTTTGAAGCCTCCAAGGTACTTTTGACCTGATGTTTTATTTAACCACTCCTCTGATCCCATTTAACTTTGTAAGTTTAACCACAGAAAATGCAGAAAGAGAAGCTGTTTTGGGTGTTGTGTCTGCAAAATGACATTATCTTTTCCATCAGAATATTTTAAGCTACTTAACACCTTATCTCTGTCACTGTCTTTCGATTGACAGTTTACTTTAGCTTTTCGCTCAGTGATTATTTGTTTATTAAAACTAACTAAAAGAGACAAAGGAAAAGTAATCAGGAAATAAAATTAAACCATAATGACAAACCCAGAGCTATTATAGCCCTGGTAGGCTATGTTATGCTCAATTGGTGCCACTGTGCCAAATATCCCCCCTGATCATTACACCACCAAAAGCAGCCTAACCTATTAATGCAAGGCAGAAAGAATCCATGCTTTCATGTCTACGCCACCTTCTGACCCCAGCTGAAATTGAGACTCTACAGACCAGGTGATGCTTTTCCAATCTGCTGTTGTCCAATTCTGGAGAGCCTGTTCGAACTGTGGCTTCAGTTTCCACCTTTTAGCTGACAAGAGTACTTTAAGCTTCAGTGTGTTGTGCATTCAAAAGATTTCACTGATCCCAGTAGATCAGCAGTTTCTGAAAACCTGAATACCATCTGGCACAAGTATGCAGTTATGTCAAAGTCATCTTCAGCAAAACCAAAAGACATGGAGCTGGTGTTATATGGTTGTCTGCTTTGTTCTTTGTGTAAATAAGCAACTACACATAATAAAGCGGCCAATAGGTTGCTGTTATAAAGTTACATTTTAAGCTTATAGAATTGTTTGCTGTACAAAAATAATCCCCCCAGAAATATTTTTTACCTCATTCATTGCCAGAGCTGTAGCGGCAAAGTTTCTAAAGTATGAAATCTGTATAAGTACCAAAACTTTTGGCCATAACTGTAAATCCAGAATATAAGACAGCATCATTCAGTTTTGGATTCTTTCAGCAGCTGGTGAAAAGGAAGTTGCAGGAGAGTCCTGCAGCTCAACAGAACTCATGCATCATCTCTTAGGGGTTATTTTAATTTTATATTCCCCCTTTTCATTTCAGGCAGTAGAATGCAAGTAGGACTTGCATTAAAGAAGTCTGGCATTTGCTTATGCAGAAGGAGATAAAAGGCATTTCTGCTCACATAAAACCATGTTCAGATGAGCTGAAAGCAGCAGCATCTATCAGCCTGTGTTTCAGCTGCTCCTTTGTCATTACTGCAGTGACAAAAAGAGTTAGCATTAGACTTGGTTGCTCTTTGATAGCATGCAAAAAAAAGGATCAGCTAAAAATAAAAACTGACAAAGGAGGGACACAGTAGACAAGTTGTTTACCAACTCTCACAGGAAACTCAGAGGAGATAGACAGTGCTAATCAAAAGTTTGCATACAATCATTAAAAGGCATGAACGATTCTAAATGTATTTCATGCTTTTATTGATGCATTTAAAGTTTTTTTTATCAAAGGGTCAAAATGATTATATGACATATAATCATATTTTGATTTTGATTTTAATGTGAATGATTTCTGGTCCACACAGTGTTATAACACAGAAATGTTCAAATATTCATACAGCTTCAATGATGTTGAGCTAAATGCCCACTAGCAGGTTGTACATTGATTAGATGCTTTTTGTAGCCATCAGCAAGCTTCAGGCAAAATCCTGCCTAAACAACCTTCCTGGCAGAATTTGTAGGGTTTATTGTAATTGTTTTGTTCTTTGGCACAAATTCAGCTTTTATTCATATTTTATGGATTTTACGATTAGAGAATTGGCCATTCGAGATGATTAATATGTCCATTCCCAAACCAGTTTCTTTCAGGAGTCCCAGTTCCAGCCACCTCGCTGCTGATATTTAGATGAAGCTGGGTCCTCTGGACTTGATAAAGCACCATATTTATTCTGATAATGAGCTAATCCCCACTCCTCACCAGCACTGTGAGTCTCCTATGAGTTTCATAACAGCATTGGTATAATAAGTTAAACATACAGTGATCAACATTGTGTTTTAGTATCGGGGGTGTCGATTTAAAGACTGGAACTGGCAGCAGTTCCCCTTTAAACACCACAATAATGACTTTTTCAAAGGAATGTGACGTTTCGATGAAACCTCTGCACTAAGAATCTTTATTACTGTAGGTGGGGGAGGCAGGAAAAGGAAATGGAGAGAGTGACGAGACAGGACAAGAGAGTCCCCTAGAGAAACATTTAGAGATTTAGGAAGGAAGTCTAAATGGAGGGGGGAGAGTGGAGGTAATGAGGGAGAAACATGGATGGAGGGAGGAGGAATATGGCTCATTAAAATGTCACAGACTCAAATAATGGATTGGAGAGCAAGAAAAAAAAGGAGTGAACAAATTTGGAGTGGCTTCAAGAAAATTACATTTGCAGATCCTTCTGTTGATTACTACTGAATTGCCTTCCTTAGCTTAGGTGAAAATTAATTCAACAATGTCAGACTGGCAATTTTAGTCAAGTTACTCAAACTGCCAAAGTAGATCGAAACTGATTCCCAAATTACCACAACAATTGTTCAATTTGAGTAATAATGTTTGCCCATCCTTGGACACTTCAATTACTGCGGTGTATTTATTCTGACTGATTGGAATACGTTGAAGTCTTTCAAGATGAATTTTTAAGCAATGGGTTTTAATGCAAGAGGCTTCTGTGACCTCCAGAAGGAATCTGAATTCATTGTAATGGCAGAGGGGAGCATGGGGGTTACCGCATGAGACAAATACATGCTCATCTCCAGAATGATTCATGCCTAATGATAAGAATTCATCACCCAAATCGATTCAACAACATTATCCTCTAGTGTGCCACTGCTCTGATCTGCACACCCTTTTGTCTAAGAGTCTGGGGAAAATGCCATTTATAACAGAGTTTAATAAAATTAACATTTTCCTACATTTGTGTGTAGGGACGGTACGGGAGAGACAAACAAAAAGTAATACATAATTTCAAGTGAAGCAAAAATTATTGTGTTGAAAATATTGAAAAAGAAATTCTTGTTATTTGAGAAACATTTTTATCTAGACTCCTGAAATCTGATACTGCTAATAAATTACAGTGCAAGCTGCTGGATTCACCTAATTAGTCCACCTGTGCTTGATTTAATCTCCCTACAAAATCCAGGTGTTCTGTGAAGGACTCACAAGTCTGTTGCAGAATATTAGTCATGAGCAACACTAAAGGACAAAGCAGGAAGTTGTGGCGATTACAATTAAAGCAGAATTATGTTTATAAGCAATATTCCAACCTTAGAATCTGAAACAGCATCTTTCCCAATTCATCATCTATAGACGGAAAGAGTTTGGCACAAATGCAAACCGAGAAAAACAGAACCTACCACTTAAATTCACAGAGCAAGGAGAAAATAAATCACAGAACGGTTAGTGATCCAAGGGAGGAAATGCAGAGATCCATGGATAAGGTAAGAAAAACTGTCAACACAGATCTCACTTTTGTGGAAGCATGGTAAGAAGTCAGTGCAGTTTGCAACAAGCCATGCAGGAGAAACATCAAACATGAGCTCCAATCAGATCACTATGTTGTTTTCCACAAGAAAACCAAAGCATATCAAAAGCTGAAAGTATTGGTCAAGTATTAGACTGGCCCAGTCAAAGTACAGACTTTAATCTATTAACAATCTGTGGCAAGACTTGGGCCACAAAAATCAGATTCTTCTTACTCTAATATTGAAAATATTGGACAAAGATGAAAGGATTTGTACACCATGTAAAGTAAAAGTTTGTATAAAGGCTTTCTTTCTTCTTTTTTTAGTTTTGTTTTTTGCTTTTCAGAAATCAAAGCTATGTGCATTTGATGCTTTTAATATTTAATAAAAAATGTTTATGTAACTTGTCACAATAATGTATTAATGATTTGAATGAACTTTACCTTGTATAATTGCAAGGGTGGGTAATTTTAAATGACCTGGATGGAAAGACAAAAACAACATCAACAAAAAAAATGTTTTGGTCACTGCTAAAATGTACCAGGATCATTAATCGGAAAAGAACAAAGACCTTGTTGATGTAAATCTTTAGCTTTTGCTGAATTTAATCACCAAGCAGAAGTGACGAAACACTAAAGATGTTCCAGCTACGGCTGAAAGTTAAAGTTAATTGAAAAAATAAAATAAAAAAATAGACATATCAGTGCATAACTTCTGTTTGTTTTGGCTGGTGAAGATTATAGATGTACATGGAAATGCTTCACTTAAACCTTCACATGAGTAGCTGGTCAAACAATTATGGTTTTTAATTAGTTTTTTTAACCCATATGAGAGATAGTTTTGCAGTCTTTCAGCTTCAACACTCATTTTTTATAATTTGCTCGTTGGAGATCTAATTATGTAGGTTACAATATCAGTTGCATAGGAAGGTAATGCTGCATTTTTTTTTTCTTAAAACTTACACCAGTCTTATCTGATACAAAAACAACAACAAACTAACGCTTCAAGCCAAATCTGTTGTAATTCATATACATTAGTTCCTTTACACTTACTACAGTCTGTTTATTCAGAAAACCCGCTTATGCGTGAAAACTATGGACTCCTACGTAAATAATTAAACCCTACTGCCAACATTTGTAACACCTGTCATTTTTAATGTGCATTTGTTTTAATATGAGCCTTTCTCTGTCTCTATCTTGCTCTGACTAGTCATCAGCTGGGAAGCAAGCTCTTTACTTTCATTAAAGTGAAGACGGTGAGAGAATTATCGACTGTAGTTAAGACCAGAATTTACTGGTCATAACATAAAAGAAACCTCACTCGGAAAAATCTGAGCTTCTTCCACAGCAGCTTGTCTTTGACATTTTCAGATGATGTAACTAAATGAAATGATAGAAAATTCAATGAGTATCTCAACTCCTTTGAGAACAGGAAGTTGCATTAGAAAACAACAAATTTATTTTTTTTTAAATGCAGCCATTGCTTGATTCAAATATATTCTGATCTTTATGCATTTCTCATCTTAAAAATTCAGCAGTTATCTGACAGAGGTACTTTGGTGCATAATTAAATCTTGCTCTGAAAAGTAGAAATACTGATGCCATAAATTTAAAAAAAACTACTAGAAGTGTTTCAAATTGCAGTGATGTGCAAAATGATTTTTCGCATCTTCTTATGTTACAACCATTAACTTTTATTCATCTTTTTGAGACTTCCACAATCTGCCCTTTACGGAAGAAGGATAAGAAAACAGAAAATCAAAAGCACACACCACACCAGTGGTTCCCAAAGATTTTCTGGGTCCCCTATGGATTACAATAAAATCCACCCCAAAAAGAAAAAAAATGTCAACTGGGCACACACATCATTCAACCAGACATAAACTTATACACATATTTTGTTTTCAAACTCCACTGAAGTTTATTTCACACTTCAGGTTACCATCTTTAGAGTGAAACACTTTTATGGAACTGTTGTTTTTTTTCCCATTCATCTACGCTGCTTCCCGCGCCCCCACTGCAATGGCACGGCGCTCCCCAGAGGGGGCGCGCCCCACACTTTGGGAACCACTGCAAAGTGTGGGGTTTGTATTAGTTTAGTTTGTAAAAGAAAAGAAATGGAAATCATGTATCAAATTGCAAATTATGAGCTACTTGAAGTTGGTGTAATTGCTTGCAATTCCAATAAAATATAGTTAGAGTTTGCAACCTCAAAAAAAGTGAAAGATTTCAAGTTGAGTTTTTTTCTCAGTGAAAATACCAGTACGACTTAAAAAACGTTGTCATTGTCAAAAACAATTTTTCTTCACATTTTTTTAGACACAACTGTATTGTATTAAGAAAAACATATTTTTTTTTTTTTTTAAATCACCAAGTCTTGTATGTTTTAAACATATTTTAATGGCCTAAAGACTGTTCTGCAAAAAACTGTTTCTTCAAACCTTTTTTTTGATTGAAGCTTTTCCATTCACATGTCCTTGAAGACGTGTGAATGGATTTCAACTTCAATCAAGTTCGTTCCTTAAGAGTTATTTTAGGCATTCTGCTTGACAAATCTGTAATTATTAGAAACAGAACGTTTCACAAACATGTAAAATGTGCAGAATGTGCAGAATGTCACATTTATTTAAATCTATATTTATTTTCAAAGGTTTTGGCTTAAATGACGTTAACTTACACATAGGCAGTTTGAAGATGTATCACTAGATAAATTCGCATTATTTCAACTTTGTATCTGTTTTAAAATGGACAGCCAACCCGTTCAGTTTTATGCTACACTACAAATGGGACTCAAACAGAAAACGGTTAAAAGCAAAGAAAGAGACTGATTAAAGTAAAGGTAAAAATAAAAAGAACGATCTGATAAATGGCATCATTTCAATTGTAAAAACAGAATGTGGTTTTTTTTTTATGACAAATAAGCTGAAATTTATATGCAAAAGTGGAACAGTTCCTTTTTAATCATCACCATCGCAGCAAAGCATTGTTCCAGTAAAAAACGTGCTTTCCAGTTATCTCAATAAATGTTAATTGGCTGTGATGTTACTGAGGAGGTTTGCTGCCACTCCCACACCACACACACACAAAGTGAAAACAATTAAGACCCATTATACTAATTTTTCACCCCTGTGGAATATGGGACAGCTGCAGCTCTTTCACAAACACGAGCCCAGAGTTTTAATAAGAACTGGAAAAAACTCAAACACATGCATAAGATTCCCTCCTTAGATAGCAGAGGCTTCGAAAACAAAATGCTCTGTAATGCATTTTATAGCTGTTCCAGAGAGACAAGCAGCTGAAGCTTTGAGATAAAGTTGATAAAACAAACAAGTCATTTTAAAAACAAAAACACTCCAACTTGTGAGCCTTATAGGACTCGTTGACACAAGTTCAGGGTTGCTCGACGTTCTTCAGGTCCCGCTGGATCACAGCAAATTGAGAATAACTCTTTTAGAGCCAGAACAATGGCAATGCTAAGATCTCAGGCCTCACCGACATCCACTCCTGAACCAATCTGTCTTTATACAACAGAACCGCATTCCTGTGATGACTCTTCCATACATAGCCACAAAACCACCAAACCAACTGCACACTAACATTTTCATGTTGAAGCTCCTGAATCAACTTCTAAACTACCACTTGGTACAAGCAAGAGACAGTTCATGAAAATGCTACCATCATTCGCCACATGCTGCAGCTGTATTTTTATAGGAAACAAATCTGCAAATTGTTGTAAATTGAGCACAAAGTGCCTTGCAAATGTGCCTCATTAAATTGCATATTGCTTCCTAATTGCTCGTTGTCAATCGTTTTCCAATTTTGTTGGTCAATAAACTGTTCTTTTACAACAAGAATTGCATACAAGTGATTCTTTCTTAGCCAAGTTTCGTATGAGTTAAAAGTCACAGTATATTTTTGGTCCGACTTACTATGACATCAGAAAAACAAACTGTGGTTTTTAAAAAACAGATTCTTCTTGGTGTCCTACTACCAAACATTTTCCATTGTTATAAGAGTTTTATTTATCAGTAAAAATCTTTCCTCAGCACAATCAGCCTGTGTCGCAAGGCAACATAAGGCCGCACTTTAGACACCCCTGCGAGTATGTGTACACATAATGTATGTTATGTAAAAAAACAACCTTGTGCAAGATTAGAAACTTACCAATGCTGAATTCCAACTGTCGCAGCTTTGAAGTTACAGTCACAGCTGTTGGGCAAAAAAGGAGAGAGAGAGAAAGAATAAGATCTCACTAATTAAGGTTCTCTTAATCTTTTTTTTTTTAATAAACTAAAAATAACATGTTTTTTGCTTAAAGAAGATCTTGGAAAAGATTAATATTTTTCTTTATTTATCCTTGTCCACACCCTCTTATTTGTGCAGGGTTGTCCATGTCCAGCAGCCATTGGACAGGACAGCCTGGACAGGCTACCAGTCGAACAAAGGGCAACACAAGCTGCTTTTCCATTCACCATATGATTGTATAAATTGGAATTATGAAAATAAATTCACTTAATCGAAACATAATTCACAATTTTGATAAAACTTTTTGCACTAGTCTGAAGTGGTTTTTTGACTGTATTGGAATTAGAGTATTTCAAAAAACTGAAATAGAAACTTTTTTTTTTTTTTACATCAAACGAGCCCATAACCGGATTTTACTACTGACAGAAAAAACAAAGAAGATGAAAAGAAGCGGAAGGAGAATGATGGTGTGGCATGTTTTTTTAATGACTTATTATGTGAACAATGTGATTTTGATTATGTTTCTTATTTTATTTGCACAATAGCAAAATTGTGTTGTTTTCCATTGGGCGAGTAGACAAAGTTTTCTGCACATTTATAATGGAAACACAGGTACAGAGACACAATAATGCACACAAACTATATAAGGTCAACTTAGAGAAAACAACTGACCTAAATGTTGTATTCATGGGCTGTGGAAAAAGTAGAGTACCCAGAGAGAATCCACACATGCACATGGAGATCACACAAATGACATGTAAGACCTTTTTGATGCAAGGCAGCAGTTCTACCCTCTGCAGCCCAGCCTGCTTCATGTGCCAAACAAATTTAACCTGCAGTATTCCCCTGACATACTGCAAATGTGAGAGGACCTATCCCAGGCGGCCCTTGCCTTCATTTCTTTCTTTCTGCATGTCAGGTCGGTCTCTTGTTTATCCACCCCCATGTTTTCTGTGTGACAGTGTGTGAGTAAATAAGAGCCATAATGTTCTAGTGTCTCTTTTTCCGCCCGCACACCTGGGAGCCTTCATTCATCAAGCCTCTGCAGTATAAATACCCACACACTGCCGCCCGCTGCTCACCGGATTGTCAACTCCCCTACGTGTTGCCACAGTGTGACTGAGAAGCAAAGTTCTGTTCCCATTCCTCACATTTCCTGAAATCCTTCACTCTGTATATGATCAAGTCTGTACGCATTTCGTCTCCTGGCAGCCTCGTTCCTTTGCATCCTCCCGGTCGGTGCTCGTCGCGGTCCGTCTTTCCTGCTGTGTGCATTCTTCACATCCAGTCACACTGTGCAGCTCTGCTTTCATGTTGCTATCTAGATTCCTGCTCTGACAACCAGTCCACTCACACCCTGACAGAGAAACACTGCAATGTCACACCATTCTCTAGAAAGAAGTACTTGAGTCATTAACTTTTAAAAGCAACTAAATCATCTCTAGCCAATAATTTATCGGCAGCCAATGAGAGATGGGGACTGGAGCTCAGATTGTGGAAACCATTTTAGTAAGAAAATGGTATTCTAAAATTCTAAGCGTGACAATCTCCCAGAACTGTTAGTTTAGATTATGCAAAAAAGCCTGCAAACTTTGTCGGGTGTTTAAACGAGAGTTTCTGGTATGGATTGTCCTTGAGGGCTCATGCCAAAAATGATGAGCAGTGTACTGAGTGCCTCTATCATCTGTCACCAGTGCTGCTTCTCATGCTTTGCTCTCCCAGTCCGACACCACTGCTCAAACACAAAACAGATGAAAACGCCTGCAGGTTGGATCGACACACGACGGCCTTAGAGCACCGAGTGTGTTGCTGATGTGCCCACAGACACAACTGGCCTCTCTAAGGCTCATCAACTCCACTAATGGGCCACACATTCAGGGTGATTTCTGATTTATTGGAGCCACTAGAGTTTAGATAACAGACATTAAATGAAATGAGGATCATTTACAAAGGCTAGATAGATTTTGGTCATTTTATTCTCTGGCAGCTGTAACTGTGCACAGATCAGATCAATTTGTTTCTGGAGTTTCTCACAGCAAAAACATGCTACTGGTGTACAAAACATGTCTATGAAAATACATGTGCATAAGAACACTGATGTTGGTGTTCTCACCAACACCAAGAATGTAGAGAGACTTTAAATTTCTTCTGTTAGTTTACAAATCACTGAACGGCTTAGCCCCAAAATACATTAAAGATGTTGTATCAACCTTCCAGACGTCTCAGGTCTTCTGGTTCTGGTCTGCTCTGCTGCATTCGGAGGACCAGAACCAAACATAGAAAAGCAGAATTCAGCTTCTCTGCACAACAAATCTGGAACAAACTTCCAAATAAATTGCAAAACAGCTGAAACAACAAGTTCCTTTAAATCAAAGCTAAAAACACACCTGTTTTGCAAGGATGGCATTCAGTGACAAGAAGATAGTCATTTAGATGAGGTCAAATAGTGTTCTTAAAGGGACAGTATTATGTATTTTCCAGGCACACAGTGTCAGTGTATCAAGTAAGTATGTTAGCTTCAGTTGTTATGAAAATGCCACATATATCAACTATGACTTAAAAATTTGACTTTACAATTTAATGCCTTGAAATTGGGCCTGTTTTTTTAAAGAAAGTCAGAAAGTCATCCAATGTTTTTACCATCGTTCTGTAAAAAGTAGCTCTTATAATGCAGAGTTCTCCAGGTGTTTGCTAATTGCTGCTGGCTAGTCTGAAGGTCCTGAGTGGGCAGACCTGAGGCTGCTCGGTGAGGTGGAAGCGTGAAACTTGGAAACTGCAGCTCTGAGGAGGAGCTGCATTTTGAAGGCGGAGCTAGGTCCACCCAGGCATTTTGCACAGCTGAATGTTGTCATGGGAAATTAAAGGATTTCTCAAACATGCGTGAAAGAATTGAGGAAACACTCCATGTATGTATAATAACATTATAACATGATGTAAAGCTAATAAAAGTAGATTTTTTCATAATACTGCTTCTTTAGAGTGAATGTTCTTTTTCTGCTAACTTAGGCCTAGGTCGACCTTGAGCTCAAACTGCTTCCACCCAGTAAAATAATATTTACTGTTCTGGAACTGTCTCCCCACAGTTTTGGATAGTAGAGCCTGTTTTTCTTTATCATCATCTAATGTGATGCATAAATGCCTTCCGAGGCTTTTTGCTGCTGGGGTGGCCAGTACCTGAGGACATCATGATGCTGTGACTCCAGTGAGCTCTCCATGCTGACTCAGAGGAGAGTCAGTGTGAATTTCTAAAGAAATAGAGCAACACACAGAAGCATCAAAGAAGTTTTGCCTTCCCTGAGTTGTATTTTGGATCTGATCGACCGGTAGATTGGGTGGCAAATCTTTATTTACCCTAACTCTTTGTTTTTGTTTCTCCTCTTGATGCTCCTTAATGTTTCAGCAGCTGCAGTTTATTTGCTGGAGGTAAAACGCAGCTTATCCTGAGAGATTGTTTTTTTTCCCCCCCCTTTAACTGTTCGATTCAGATTCCAACAGAAGAAACCATCGAACATTCAGGGTCTGTGACAGATGCCTCCCTGTAGAGACGACCTTGAGGTCAGGTTGGACAGATGCTGTGCAGAGATTTTCCTGTCGAGAGAAACCAAAAATCCAGGAACCCAGTTGGGTTCACTGAGAGGTGACATAAAAAGACCCAGGCCAAAAGTAAGGCTTCTTCTTTTTATCTTAACTCCGAATCTTCTCTCAAAAGCCCTTTATTTTGAATTCTCCTTTGTCTTTCTTGCAAAGTTTTCCTTCACCTCTGGAATTTGGCACTCCAA
Organism: Poeciliopsis retropinna; assembly: GCA_010277075.1. NCBI lineage: Eukaryota > Metazoa > Chordata > Actinopteri > Cyprinodontiformes > Poeciliidae > Poeciliopsis > Poeciliopsis retropinna. Next base: position 3,293,475 of record VMRM01000039.1, read on the forward strand.
CTTTTTCTCAAAAATCAAGCATTAGTTTCATGTCATTTTGTGTTTAAGACCTTTAAAATAGATCAGCGTGATTACTAACAGGAGATTCTTGAGTCTATCAGAAAAACAGTTTCAATTGAAATGTAAATATTGTGAAATAAATATATTTTTAATTGTTCATCTCTCTGTTGATTAAAAGGAGAAGCCAAAACAGAAAGAAACTACTTATCAAGGTTATGTAGTGGCTGTTAAAATGCGATTTTCACATGTGAATGCAAACATTGAGTTTAGGGTGCATGGCCAGCAGCCACTTATTAAGATTTAAAGAGACAAGAGGCCCTAAAACAGCTCATCCTGAAAGGAGCTCAAAATATGTAGAACAGAGCAAACTAAAATCTTATCCAAGAATGATTTTGTTCAAAAAATGAATTTGTGTAGCCCATAGCCCTATCCTAACCTGTTCAAGAAAGCACAATAGACCATCTTTAAAATAAATCTTCCACATAATGATATATATATATAAGGTTTAAAGGATTTAAAACTCAAAACTGCAAAAGAACTACATGAACTAAAAGAAAATGTATTCATGTACAGTTTTCAAAAGCAGGGCAAGTACAGTATGCTGTATTTAAATAAACCTCCTGTCATCCTCTGGTTTTCTCATAACTGTCAACCTCATGCTCCTCTCGGATGGTGTCTTCCCATGTTGTCACCACTAAAGCTTCCTTGTAGGACCATATGAAACTTTAATAAGCCAGAATGTCATGCTGTATTGTTTAAAAAAAGGGGACCCTTTAGATATGTGGACCGAGACAGAGCCAGCTGTTCGGTCCTGCCTTTGCTGCCATGTTATCATAAGGGATTGTCATTGTGACAACCTAGTTTGTTTAGAGGACTCCATCTGTGCCATACATTAACTTTTTCAGAGTAGTAGGAGGCAGTGACAAATCCCTGACATTGCAGTAATAATTAAAGATGAGGAACGAAGATAAGTTAGATGTGGGTTGGAAGGGATGCCAATCACAAAAAACCCAACATGCTGAAAAGCAAGTGAATGTTGACAGAGCGGAAGGAGGATTACTATTCACAGCTGTCGGTTTTTATATGCAGAGCTCTTAGGTAGACTGTCAAATATTAATGAAAGGATGGTGCCAGATGTTTTGTTTGTACACAGTCAACAGTTTATGTTGCACCTTCGAAGACAAAGACTGAGTGTGTTCCAGCATCGCTCTGAAAACTGTTGCATGCGTCGAGTTTTCAAGCTCGGTGTTAAATTGCACCACTGCAGCCTGAGGACACAGTAGGTGTATGAGCGCCTTTCTCTTCCTCCAGGATCCTCCTCTCACAGGCAGGGCTACTGCAACTGCTGGTGTCTAGCACAAGACAGATACGTCATCACATCTGACAGCAGTGCAGTCCAGATGAGAGCTTTCCACTTCTCAAGTCTATCATCTTGTATTTTTCTTGTTTTGTTTTTTTTTAAGTCTGCCTGCTTTTGCTTGTACTCCATAAGACGTGCTCTATATGCAGAATAGGAGACTAAATTCTGGTCTCATCTTACCAAAGCTGTTTCAGCAAAGTAAGTACAGTGCAAAAACGCAACATCTTACCAATTATTATTGGTGTACTTTCTAGTGCAAATATCTTAGTACACTGAAATCGGACAAAACTCAGGTAATTTTACAGCAGGATGTGGGAGTAGGAGCTTGTTTTGAGTAAATGATTCCTTATATTGATGAAAAAGTACTAGTGAAAGTGTCAGCAGATTATTTCACATATAAATGAAATAATCTCCCAGTGGAACTAAAACTTTTTCATCAATATTAAGTTAGTTTGGTTTCATTTCAAGTGTACTAAAATATTTGTTCTAAAAACTAGACAAAAAAATACTTGGTAAAATTCTGTATTTTTGCAGTGCAAAGTTTATTTATATAGCGTTTCTCACAATCATAAAGTGCTGTACAATAAAAATAAAATTTAAATCAGCAAATTATATGGCAAACAAAATTTCTTATAGCTTACTTTTGACAATGGTTTTCTTCTCACCACTCTTCCAAAATATCCAGATTTACTTCAATAGCAGATATTCTGTCCATTGAATTTCCCTTTTGAGCTGTGGATCTCTGCAGTGGATCTCTGCAGTTACCATGGATCTCCTGGTTTCTTCTCTTTTTAATGGTCTTCACTCCTATCCCGAAAGTTTAGGTGGACTTCCATGTCAGGTGGTTCATCCTCTTTCCACGTTCAGATCGTGTTCAGATCTGTCTCCCGGTAAAATTCTGTCTGACATGGCAAACAGAGAGTTCAGCCAAGCAAGGCTCTGAATAGTTGATCAGCCAAGCAAGACTCTGAAAAGACTCCATTTTAAAACTTCTCAAAGCGGCATGAGTTTGATTAAAAGAAGAAATGATGCAACATATACACAAGCAAACACATATCCCAACTTTTTTTGTTTTCTCATTTTTAATGTTTTTTGGCATCAAGTGTTTTAAGGTTCAGCATTTCAATATATAGATAAATCGCTGGGTTTTGATCATTTACAAATCAGTGTTTTACTGTGATTTTGTCCTGAAGCTCTAAATATAATGCTCCTTAATTCCTGTAAGGAAATATTGGATGTGTTCTGCACAGCTACATGGTCTAATCGCAATAATTAAACATTACGTGGGGAGAGACGCATACCACCCGCGCAGCCCATCTCACTCATACCTGCGACACGCACACAATGCTCTAAGCCACAATGTGGCTCAGAACAACTTTGTGGAGAAAAGTGGCACAGGTGTGGTATTTATAATCGATATCCGGCAGCATTATGAATATGGTAATAAGCTGAGCGAGGCGGCAGGCGGGCTGCACATGCAGATGCATCTCCCGAAGGGGCCCAGAGCAAATGAGGTGTACCTGCCTGCTGTACCGCAGTTTCATCTGGCTCCAGAAATAACAGCACAGCCCCACTGTACTTCCAATCTATCAGCCCCCCCGAGTCTGCGGGTGGTATCAGTGGGGGGAAAGGCACGCTGAAGGGAGCACAGAGGAGAATTTGTAAGGATGTAGCAGCATGGGGGGATTTCTGTGGAATGACAGAGTTAATGAATGACCTGGGTGGTAAATTGTCCATCTTACAGATGATCACTTAACCTTTTTTCTCTGTTGTTTCTTTGATAAAAATTAGATATTCCTTTGTAAAAATTTGACATCCATTGTACATGATGATAAACACAAACGTGAGACAGACACTGCTGTCACTGGCCTAAGCTCCTTAATGCATGAAAAATAACTGTCCAGTGCACTTAAAGAAAAAATTCCAGTCAACAGAAAAGCAGAGGATTCACAAGCTAATCACTTCTACTTATTCTCTTCATGAATAGATATTACACAGAGAAGTTCCCTCAGAAGAGTAAACCCTGATAACATTTTGAGTAGTATCTTCTTTTAGATTTTGAGGAGATATAAATAATTTACTGATACGGCTGGCTCAGCATGGGCTTTGATATTTCAAGGATATAAATAGCATTCCCCCTTCCGCCCCAGCCAGCATCTCTATCCACGAGTGCACACAGATAAATGCTCAATAATTGTTGTATTCAGTCTCCTTTTGTCCAACCCTGTGCACGTTTTTCCCTCATTCCCGCATTTTAACATTCCCTAAAAGCCCCCTGTGCATCATTCACGGCGATCCATCCGGTGATCGCACCTCCACAGTAACTCGATTGATGTTTGCACAGACAGGCATCCCATTAGGACGAGTGGTGCTGAACGCAGGAGTGAGTTATCCTCACATTACTGCGGTGGGAGATTGAGAGGGGACAGATGGTTTTGTTGCCAGCTTTTAATGAAGTGTTGTGAATCAGTTGGTGCAGCCGAGGTGGTCTCGACTGTCACTGCGATAAGAGATGTAGTGTGGAAGGTTAACAAGGGCGCCGACGGAGAGGTGGCTCTGTGATAGCTTTATCATGTCAAACACCAAACTCTAATTAATATTTCAGGTAAGGGATGACAGCAAAAACTCACGCTCCTTTATGTAAATTGTGATGTGATTAGCTGATAGCTAAAATGGCATAATTTCTTCCATAGCGTTGGGTATGTGTACAAAAAAAAAAAAAAACAGAACTGCCTCATCTCAATAACTGCATGCCAGAGAGTTCAGTCCCACTCTTGTCTCCCGTCAACAAAGTGGAGATAAACCATTTCACCTGCGACTGATAATGCAGGGCTGTCAACTTGTCCACTGTGCTGTACATGGTAATTATGTGCTTTGGCTTTCTCCTTTGTCTTTCAGAACACCAAAGGAAAACAAAATACAACTACAATCAGATTTTTCTCGTTAATTCTGCGCCCCTACACCTGTCAATTAAAAAACCTGCCATTTTGTACCAGAGAACGGTTCAGATTGGTGGCAAATGTCAGGTTTTACCTGCAGAACACTGGTTTCTGACAAAAAGCAGAACTATCATGATTGTCTAAGGTCATAATTTTATGCTTAATTAGTGCACTCATAGACACATGCCCATTTATTTATTCATTTTATCTCTTGCACATGTTAATTCCGTCCAGAGTTTGAAGTTCTACATAAAAACACCATCATGAATGTAGTTTCTTCCCATTAAGATTTTGTTAAATAGTTATTTCTTTTTGATCCAAACTAATTTGTTTAATTTCCGTGCCAAGCCAAAGGAAAACTACAAATATTCACCTTTCCTGTTACTGGGTTGCAACCATATTTTAGGCAGAACTTCAAAATGCAAAAAGAAGGAAGAGAGGGACAAAGCGAGAACAGTAGGCTAACTATTCAGAACTGAATTTAAGCTCCAAAGGCTGTTCATGAGTTAATCTTAGTTCAAGACTATTGGTAAAAAAAGATCCAAAATTGACTAATTATTTAAAACACGGACAATGTACACTATACATTAACTGCAAGAGGAGAGATGCATTGTTCAGTTTATAGTGTTATGTGCTAATTTCCTACTGTTGTCACTGGTCCAACATAAAAAAAAAAAAATAAAATAAAATAAAATAATAATAATAATAATAATAATAATAATAAAAAGAGCTGGATGCTACTCAATAACATAAACATTAAGAAAAGTATTCTTAATTATTCCAAAAATTAATTTAAACATATTTAATCCTAGTGTTTCCAGCAGGCTAGTGGGAACATTGGATGGATAGACATGCAAGGTCGTCCAGAAAAAATATTCTATTTTCCTTTATAAGCTCTGTCATTCTATTGATGAATGACAGAGCTCCCAGATCAACTGGGTCATCTTATTATGACTTCAGAAGTGGAAACCATCAAGAACATCCAGATCATCTTCAAAAGAAAAATTAAAGTTTCACAGCCCATCTTTGTTGCTCCCCTGAAAAGTCTGAACTGTGAAGTGTGAAGTGTGGGCAGAGAGGTGACCTTTGAAGGTACTGACTTTCTTACAACCATTGCATCAATTAATCATTGCAGGAAGTATTGCTTGTGCACGTTTGTAGTGAGCCTTCTTGCCTATGTCATGAGTGGTCTAATGTAAATGTCTGACAGAAAATTAAATGAAATCTAAATTTTTAGGGTTAATGGTCATAAAAGTTTGATCAAATGATGTTATAGGTAGCCTGGTTATTCATTTTATCTTTTCCACATCTTAATTCCCTTCACAATTTGAAGTTCTACATAAAAACACCAGCATGAATGTAGTTTCTTCCCCATTAAGATTTTGTTAAATGGTTTTTCTTTTAAATCCAAACTAATTTGTTTAATTGTTTTCAGTTGGAAAGAAAATCCTACAATAGAATTTTTTGAAAGCATCAGTATATCAGTAAATCATCCTTTTTTTTCAAGTTTACCACTCAAAAGTCAGACCTTTGTTAACATTGTGTTCTACTCCTTTAAACAGTGAACGACTTGGCAAATGCCAGGGTTAGTAATTGGCACAATCTTGAATTTTACACAGTAGTAGAAGATGACTTAGACTTTTTCAGTTTGTTGTGATGTTTTTTTTTCTTTTTCTTAATGGCACTGAATTCTTCCTTGAGGTCTGTAATTTCTATTTCCATTTACACAAGTTCAAAATTGAAATTTTATTTTAGAAAGAACAATTACATACATTTGAGTCAGAATATAACAGATGTTGGACCGTTCTGATCAATACTCTAAAATCCAATATTGGCTGACTTGCATGCAAAATGTAGTGACAGCTGCAATGAACAAAAAATTCTTATTATGCACTTCTAATTATTTGCTTCTAAGTAAATCTCTCAACCACTCAATATATGGTGACCATTTTGTCAGAGTAAGAGTCCTCCATACAGGGAATTATATTATTGTATAAGTTGTATTGCTAAAATTAGTTAGCCTCGTCACAGAGAAAATAAAAGGGTTTAAGTTTCTGGTGGAGGCCATCAGATTTTCATTTAAAATTTTCCTGGCCACTCTGAATGGTTCCCAAATAAATTGGACAAAAAACAGTCCCACAGGATCACTGTACTTAGAAATGCTCAGAATGTGCGTGTTTTATAAGTTGATTTTTAGTCTACAATTATAGATTTTAGTTTGATATTTATATTTAAAATTGTTTCGCTAATGTCAAACAAATTTGATCCTGGTTGCTAGATATAATTTTTATTTTTATTCAGTGTTCCCTTTGATAATGAGCTTAACAGAATAACAGCATTTAGTCTTTATTCATTCTGAGAAATTTTTGTTTATCTCTGGGAAAGTTGTGTCCATTTCAGCTGGCATTCGCACCAACATCTATCTTAGATCTCAGCAGGTTTTTCTAAGTGTGTGGGTTGTACCAGACAGCTGAATTATGCTCAAATGAGTCTGCAGTCTGCTCACTCAGCGCACCACAGGCGAGGATCATATGGAACTGGCAAAGACAGTCTTTCATCACCTTTTACTAATGTTTTCTCATGTTGACATAAAATTCTGCTTCGACTCTGGTTGTATTTTACAGTAACTTCAGCAAATTGTCTAATTTATAATGACAACGTGAAAAAACGTAACGATAAATAGGTAAGGAGTTTGAAATAAGTCTTTTGTGTTGAAAGTTTGCATTTGTCTGTGTCCATCCATCAGTTGCAGAGATTTGTGTGACTACCTCCAGCAGCCAATGGGCAAGAGGTGGAATACACTCCGTACAGGACAGCAGGCCATCGCAGGGCAGAGAATCATGCATGCACATACTCCCACCTACAGGTAATTAGCAGATAACATAAAATGCATGATAAGATAAAGTAAGAGAATATTCATACTCAATACCAGACGGTGTCAGCTGGTTATTTTATCCTGGCTCACTAATAATTGTGCCACCGCACAACAAATATGTTTTGTTAAAACCTAATGATTATGCATTTGGGGTTTAGAATTGAAGGTTGAGTGCTGCAGCGTGTGGCTCCAGTTGACAGCACATGTTTTACCATGTATTTTACTGTAGCTTGTGCACACCGGTGTAATTTTCTCAGAACACTTTAGTCTTTGCATGCTGTTAATGCTTCTTTGTAGAGAGTTTGTGTGTGCTTAAAAGAGACAAGGCAACAAAGCACCTCCCTTCTCTCTGCTTTGTGCAGTTCTATTTATTTATACCTACAGAGAAAATGATTTTGAACTTCCATGTTGCTCAGCAGCTCAGCATGCAGCATTTGTCCTTTTTGAAAGCAGATATATTACATTTGAGAATCAGGCTTTGTGACATTCCTGATAAGGATAACCTCCTCAGTCATTTCTCTTAGTGGAGAGAAGGAAGGTGAGTTTGCCTCTGTAAGCGTTCAATGACAGCAGACCAAGACAGCAAAGGACAGACTGCAGCAAAAGTGCTCAGAGAAACAAGCAGCACTCCCCTTTGATCCTTCTGGGATTTTGCCACATTACAGTCATGTGTTTCATTGGGACTTTGTGTGAAAGACCAGCACGAAGTACCAAATAATTGTGAAGCGGAAGAAAAACGAGGTCTGGCCTTCAAATGTCTTTGAACAAATAAAAAACTAAAAAGAGTGATGGGGATTTGTATTTGCACCCTTTTATTCTGACAACCTTAAATAAAATCCAACACAACCAATTGCCTGAAAAGACCATCCTTTAATTAAATAAAGTCCCCTGATGTGCAGCTAACATAAATCCAAATGTTGTGTGGAGACTTAGGAGATTTGCTAGTGAACAACGATGGTAAAACTAAAAAGCTACAAATTCAGAGACCCTCTTAACTCTGGAAAAGCTGCAAACATCAACTGCTCAAATGGGGAACTTTGGCTTCAGTTTAGTTATTGTCCAAATATTGCCGTTTTAATGGGGCAGTTTTTGAGCTTCACACGCTAGTTAGCATGCTACTGCTTAGTGTTTGCAAAGCAACCAATCCAGGTGTCCCATTCGTTTTTCCCTTGCTGCTGATTGGCCGTACTCTTGAGAGTGGCGATAGGGAAAATTGTTGATATTAGCTTTTAGTGTTTTACTAACATGGTTTCCAATGTGTTTATCAATGCATATTAAAGTGTAGTTGGTGCATCACCAGTTGGAATGAACAATTTTAAGTGAGTGGTGAGGAGTCTAGATTTTATAGCTGTGACCCCTAATCAGGGAAGATGGTTAGAGTTGAAAAGATGGATGAAGCTTAATCCAGGACAAAACAATCCAATCCTGGAAGAAACCCTATTAGAAAACTCAAGAAACAAAAGATGGGTTGAAAGTTCACCTTCCAGGCAAACAACAACCCTAAATTTACAGCCATATCTACAAGGCAGTAGCCATATCTAGACCATTGGAATGGTCTAGTCAAAGTACAGACAAAATTCCAACTATGAATTTGTACGAAACTTAAAAATGTTCAGCTTTTTACAGCCTGTCTGATCATCAGCTTTTTTACAAATACAAGGTGTGCAGCATTTTCTAAATTTGTATTTCTGTTTTCCTTCAATTTCGAAATTGAAGGAACCACATCATGAGGATCTATTAAACACACTGACCTCTGTAGTTCGACAAGTTTCTGGGTATGAATACTTTTTCAATCCACTGGAGAACTGCTGCAGATATGAGCACAGATGGTCAAATACGAGTTGGAAGCATAAACACAAAACATACATTTTTAAGCTACAAAACTGTTTGTCATTGTCGAATACTTTGCAAATTAACATCAGACACTAAGTTACAGACAACAGAGACATAAAGGGACAATCTGCAACTATCACACTGTAAGCCCGGTTCAGTGTGCTTAATATGTTCTCTGCTGTAACTGGGGGCAAAGCTCGACACTGAGGCATCAACATGACTTTGCAAAAAAAAAAAAACCATCCTCCAAAAAGCAATATGAAAATAAGCTCCAAAATCCAACAGATTTAGAGTTATTCAGCATTGATCTGGGAAACAGTTAATATCAAACTGAAATTTGCACCAATGGGACTTTCCTCATCTGAATAAACTTAGTAATGGTGTAGTTCAAGTTAAAAATGATACCACCATTTGAGTTCGCTACCAAAGACAAATTTGTGTGTCTGATGAGATTCATGGAACAACCAGAAGAAAAAAAGAAGCAGCAGACAGACAGTGCAGACAGCTCACCGGGAGCGCTCAGTCCTTCAGGGTTGGCGCTCAGCTCGTTCACGTCAACCACACAGCATCCCAGGTGCCGGGTACCGCCGTCCTCCATCTGGCCAACCTGCCCCTCTCTTCTCCCCCTCGCCCCCCCTCCGCCTCCTCTCCCACGGAAAACCACAGTCCAGTCCAGCGCTCCGGCTCTCACGCACCCTGCCAGACAGAAAAGGCTGTCACAGAAATAGCAGTCCGCCCGCCTCGCTGTTCTGCTGCCTCACGGCGGGCTCCCTGTCGGCTTTACGGATGCCTTGTGGAAACTAGTGAGGAAGAGAGGAACCGGCGAAGGACCTGGAGCAGCATCAGTAGGGGAGGGTGAGAAAGAGAGAGGGAGGAGATATGAGGAACGTGAGGCTCAGAATGAAAGAGAAAGCAGGACAGAATTGATGTTTTGTGCGATGCACGGTCCTATCCATCAATCCCGGGCTGACAGTGGGGGCGCCCGGAGCTGGCTGCACGGTGCAAACACAGCCAGAAAGACAACTCTGCACCGCTCCCCCAGTCCCTACCCTCCGCCCCCACTGCGCAGCCACTGCTGCATCCAGACAGCAGCAGGGGTCCCCCTGATTTGTGACATCCGTCTCCCTCCCTTTCAGCAGCTCCCCTCCGGCCCCCACACCTCTCTCGGCACTCCACCACCTTTTCCCCCTCTTCTCTATCAGGAAAACAAATAACAAGCTTTCGACCGCCGAAGCTCCCCGCAGTGAAGCCAGAATCGAGCAGCATGTCATTTCAGAAGTTGCACACATAAAGGCTGAGGAACTCACGATAGAAACCCCAACTTTCCCACTGTTGTTCATCAACAGGTTAAACCAGCAAAAAAAAAAAAGAGCGGTTATTAGCAAGATTTGATGACGTCACGAGGCAGCAGAAATATATATTCTGATTTATTCAGCGGTTGGTTAAAGAGCCACGCTGTGTTTTTTACGTGTTGCCCTCACTGTGCCTGTTCCCGCTCATAATGAGGAGGTTATTGTTAGTTATTTGGCCTCCTTGTCTCTGATGCCATAGAAGCTGCGGATCAATATTAATTTAGACCTGGCTGCTTGGGCCGAGTGCTGCTGCCATTTCTACCAAGAACCCATAACGACACAGTGAAAGCAGCAGCTTTTTGACATTTATAGTGCCCTGCAAAATTATGCATACCTCTATAGCTTTTCCTCACTCTGATGATAGAAGTGTAGTATTTGATATGTTTCGTCAAAATTTTATGCAATTTCAAAATCATACATGGTTTTCCACATACTAAAAACTAAAAAAAATAAAATGCTGGTTTGCATTCTTTGAAAATAATTTCAAGGTCAGTCAGAGCAGATGGAAAACATGAGTAAATAGCAGTTTAAAGTTTTGGCAGAGGCTTGGTTGGATCAGGTGTGTACTTTGTCTTGGAGCTCTGTTTTTTTTAGAAGAGTCGTTCTGCTGGAGAGGGACTGAACATTTTAACAAGTTTTCTTTCTGGATTGCCTTGGATTTAACTCCTTTCATATTCCTTTTTACTCTGACCAGCTTCCCATCCCGACAGTATGACTCTGCCTTCAGAACCCGAGAATGATATGTTCAGATTGATCTGATGTGTTGTTTTTATGTTATGGTTATCAGATAGAAATTTTCCAACAGGTTTTGAATTTAAGGCTTGGTTTCATTTGACTATACACCGTGTTCCAAATTATTTTGCAAATTGGATTTAAGTGTCATAAAGATAACATTTTTTATTTTGCTATTAAATGTATAGATGATTTGTGTGTCAGGGCTGTTTGAATCACTAATTTCAGAGAGCTGGTCGATTAGTTTGTCTGGTGAGATCAATTAAGGGAAATCTGCTTCAGAAGGATGTTCCACATTATTAAGCAGGCCATTATTAAGTTTCAAGCAATATGGGAAAGAGAAAGGATCTCTGCTGACAAAAATCATCAGATAGAGTAGTGCCGTATGACAAGGTATGAAAACATTAGATAGTTAATAAAAACTGAAGCGTTATCATCGTACTGTGAAGAGATTTGTGGCTGATTCAGAACAAAGATGGTTTGTACAGATAAAGGCATAATAAAGAAGGTTTCTGTGTGACACATTCATGGTGTTAAGAGAGCAGCTGTTAAAATGCTCTTACAAAGCAATAAACAGTTATTTGAAGCTACTGGTGCCTCTGGAACCTCAAGGTGGAGGATCCTCCATATCCTTGTGGTGCATGAACATACTATTGGGCTCCCAATCTACTATTGGGCCCCTAACCAGCTCACAAGCAGAAATGGTGGCAGTGGGCCCAGCCGGACATGAAGATTCATTTTCTAACAGTCTTGTTCACTGATGATGCTGTGCAACCCTGGATGGCCCAGATGGACGCAGCAGTGGATCGGTGGTGGACGGCCACCACGTCCCAACACGGCTGTGATGTCAGCAAGGAGGTGGTGGAGTCATGCTTTGGGCCCAAATCATGGGGAGGGAGAGAGCTGGTCGGGCCCCGAAGGTGTGAAAATGACCTCAGCAAAGTATATGGACTTTCTGACTGATCACTTTCTTTCATGGTTCAAAAAGAAGAGCCGGACCTTCAGTAGCAAAATCATCTTCATACAATACAATGAACCATCTCATGCTGCAAGGAATACCACTGCGTCACTGGCTGCTATGGACATAAAGGGGAGAAACTCATGGTGTGTCACCATCCTCCTCTGACCTCCGACCTAATGAGAACCTTTGGAGTTTCTTCAAGCAGAAGATCTGAGAGTGGGATGCAGTTCATATCTAAACAGCAGCTCTGGGAAGATATTCTGACATCCTGCAAAGAAATTCCAGCAGAAACTTTTCAGAAACTCAAAAATTCAATGGATGCAAGAATTGTGCCGGTGATATCAGAGAATGGATCCTATGTTAATATGTGATTCTGTCTGTTAAGATGTTTTTGTTTGAAATAGCTTTTGATTTTCGTACATGTGACACTTAATGCTGCACATTCAAAGAATGACCGTTTGCAGTTCTTTATAATCCATAAAATGTTTAGAAAATCTGCTGTGCATAATCATTTTTTAAATTTGGCTTTTAAATTTGGAACAGTGCTTCTTGAGATTTTTAGTTTTGAAAAAAAAGAAAAAACTTTTTACATGTGGAGCTTTGTTCAGTAAAATTTGATTTATACTGTAATACTTCATGACTTGAAAATTGTACTGACCATCATTTGCATTGACCATTTAAGAAAATATCACTTGCATAATAATTTGGAACATGGTGTGGTAACTTCCATATGTTTGCTGCATCTCCAAAATGAAGAATAAAGAATACTGTACAGTAAGGGGGAAATATTGGCATAAATGCCATGTAATTGTAAAAAAAAAAAATATTGTTGGTAAATTAAGAAATGTACGAGGTGGACATCCATACCTTTCTAAAATTATTTTTGTGCCATTCTTTTTCCATTTCTGGATGATTTACTTCATGTTAAAAACTGAAAATTTGCAGTTCAGCATCCAAACATGACTCCAAATTATGTGTGTAAAATTAGCCTATTTGCAGGTTCTCTTTTCCTACAGCACATCTGAAATATATTTTTTTAAAATGCAGCTTGGGAAGCTAAAATATGACACACTATTAACTTGTGTTTGCAGAGCAGCCAATCCAAAGGCACCATTCATTTTCAGGACCAGGGATTGGTTGAACCTCTGAAGAATGGAGGTAAGGGAGATTGTAGATCAGGGTTGTCAAACTCATTTTCATTTTCGGCCAAAACAAGATTATGAAGGGCTGGTTGTCACTTACAGCAGAATGCATCAATAAAATCCCCATTAACAATCTGTTAAAATATTAATAGACCGCTGTCACGGCATTCAATGAGTACTTCTTGAAATTAAATAATAATGAACATCTTTTTACATTGATCTAATTTGGCAGTATACATATAAAAACGGCTTTGGTAAATATTAAAGCACACAGCTTTTATCTTAAATGTGTTTTAAGTGTTTCTAGATGTGTAACGTCTAAGTATTTTCAGATTTTAGCGATCCACAAGTGGCCGTGGTTCCTAATCCTCAACAATATTGGGGGTTCACCGTATCCATCTTCATGTTATCGTATTTGTTTATCATCAGACCAACTTCACATGAGAGCTCAAATTATCCTAGAATAAATAACTATTTTCTGATAAAGGCAACTTCTGAAGTCATCTGGTTAAACTGGGTTTTATTTCAAAGTTTCCACCACATCAAATCCGAATACGTACACTGGAGTTTGTTGAAGTTACACCACCAAACATTAAAGCCTGAAGCATGTGAATATTTTTCCCCAGGTGTTTGTTGAGTACCTATTGAGTACTTTAGCTGCACTCCTTGTTGTATATTGCCATAATTGTTAGTAACGAACACCAAAACAGAAACATACTCAACTTATTATTCATTCCGAAGAGAGAAGACTGAAGAGATTGTCCATATCATTGATGTCACAAAGTTCAATCTTCAAATATAAATCTCCTGCCTTATAAAGAGAAAAACACGGCATACTGAGTTGCAGAGCTTTAGAAGTGACATGGAAGTTCAAATTCATTTTCTCTGTAGGTATAAATAAACAGAGCTGCAGAGAGCATGAGTTGTGTTGCCTCATCTCTGTTAAGCACACAGATTCTTCACAGGAAAGCTGGAACAGCATGCAAAATTTAAGGTCTGCAGAGAATATGACACCAGTGTGCATAAACACATTAACATACATGAAAAAACATGCTTTATTAACTGCAGCCTTATGTGGAAGCCTTGTAAACCAAGGTCTTATTTGTTTCAGTCTGTTCCAAGATGTATGGTGGCACATTTGTTTGTACTGTTGCTTTGCAGAAGGTTATTGGTTAACTATATGTAGCTCAGTCGGGGCCATAACGTTTGCTCTGTTTTTTCAATTGAATACAAGATTTGAAACTGAAAAACAATTCTGAAACTAAAAAAAATTAAAAACTACTTTTCAGATTGAAGTTTTTTTTCAGCTTCAGATTTCTTTTTTGCCATTTGTTTCAGTGTCAAATCATTTTCTTTTTTCACCTTATTTGTAATTTAGCACAATTTATGGCACTGATTTAGCTCCATATACCAGGGCCAGGGAGTTTATATGTTCTCCAACTTTCTCCCTCAGTCAAAAACATGCAGCTCTGCAGTCTTCTCAGTAGGTCTGTTAGAGAACATAATTATGGACAAGGATGTGTTTTAATCTCTAACCTAAAATCCCAATAAATTATATTAAAGATTGTAGTTATGTCCCACAGTATAAATGTTTAATTTTCAATGTTTCATCTTCAGTGTCTTCAACTGAATTGTTAATTTCAGCTGTACATAAGAAATAAAAAAGACTTAACGGAGAAAATTTGTTTTTCTTGCTAAACTCTTCATTTTATGGTGTAGTACTCAGAAAGTTCCAGATTAGATTACGGGCTACTGGGGCTCCAGATCCATGCAGCGTTCCTGCACTGTCTTCAGGCAGCTGGTCCAGTTTGGGGTGACTGCCAAAAACCAAAATGAAGATAAATTGGTCTCCACAGTAGCAATAAGACAGAAGATGAATCCCTCTCTGCACTTGGAGGTTTCTCCTTCACTTCCCAGCACGCTCTTCATCCGCAGCCCTTCATCCCCTTTATTTCTGCATTTTCCATGTTTTCCACTCCCTTTTTACTCCCCCTGTGCGTCATGATGAATGTTATCTTGTTTGGTTTTAATGAAAATCTGATTTCTCACATGCGCAGATAAACACGGCTGCCTGCGCGTGTCCAGAGACTCGAGCAGATCCGTGGAGTGATCCATTAACATTCTAATACGTTTCTTTTAAAAGGCGACGTGTTGTCTTATTAAAGCCTGACTGATAGAGGAGGCTGAGGAAAATCAATAGGCAATGCACTAAGAGATGGTGAATGGTGCACCGAGGAGAGGAGAGCAGAATAAACATGCCCTTTTTAGCTATTCTGCCACAAAGCACAGACAATAGATCCTCACATTTACCTGTTTCAGTGGTACTTGAGGCCCATTAGAATCTGACATACACTCTGTTCAGTATTAACTGAAAAGAGAGCCAATACATTGAGTAATGCTTACGGTCGGGATGCATCCTGTTTCTGCCAGAGCTGCACACTTAGGTGAGGCGAGGCCACAGAAATCCATGTCCAATGGTTGTTCTTTTAAATAAATGAAACTAAATGTTAGAGATTGGACAATTAGAGCAGTTCCCAATTAAACCAGTGCCTACAATCGCCACACATCAAATACCCCACTGGTTTTTTCAGTCTTATAAACAAAGATTACTGTTGGTCTTGTTTCTCTTTCAGTGTTTGTTGTCCATTTAGGTTTAATTTGTGGTAACAGAAATCAACACTCTGACAGTGGAAAGAACAGGAACAATAGCAGCACCATCAAAGTTTTTTCTTTCAGTATCCCCCTTCTGTGCACCCTTTCTTTGATTTTTAACATGAGAACAAGATCCCTGGGACGATGGCAGACAAAACTACGGGATAAGAAAAATAGAAAAGTGGTTTCTGTTTATATTTTTCCAATTTCAGTCCAGCAGTGCACTGCAAAAAGGGATTTTGTAGAGTGGTAAATACAAATCATATAAAATTTATTTTATTTTTTCAGTCAGCCAAGGAATTATAAAATAGTGGGTAAATTATACATATGCTACCCATTCGTTAACATTAAAAACCATTATATAGAAAAATACAGTAAAATATAACCCGAATCTTAAGTCCGGTGCTCCAGAGTTGCGCATGCGTCAGACCGCGTTTTTGAGTGAGCGGGACAGGTGTTCGCGGTGTGCTTTTTACAGCATGCATGATTGTGTCTGACCGCTGGTTTTAAGGTTAGAAACTAGTCAACGCCAGCTTTTTCTAATATATTGAATGGGCGGATGTTTAGGCAACACATAGCCTGTAAAAGGGATAGTTCAGCTTTCGCCGAGTGTGGTTAAGGTATAACGGTCATTCAGTATCTGCTCCCACATCACGCTGCAATACACTGCTGTCAATGAGGAACAATTCATTAGTGTATTTTCGCCACACATGAGAAGTCCCGTCTTAAAATACTACTATACTAATATGTCGCCAACATATGAAATGACTGACGTGTTTTATGTTGTTTACCTGTTAGCTCCGTTAGCTCCTTAACATGGCTGCCAGAGTCGGTCTCCGCCGCGGTCTGTTTAAAATGATCCGCTCTCCAGATTACCTGCATGCCTGCGTACGTGTGTCTCTGTTGTTGAAGTTTAGCGTTACTTCTCAGAGTTTTATTTTTACAATCGGCACTCTAAAGACTCATCTAAAGACGACGTGTCCCACGTCTTTTCCGGTCAGTCGTCATGGAAACAGGACGCTCATCCAGCGTGCTGGATGTGGACCAGAGTGGAAACCAACATGTTGTAAAATGAAAACAAAGTACCACTGTATCCCACCTTTATGTGTGGAAACACCCACTGTTGCTGCACCTAATTTTTTTTAAGGAATTGTGTGTTCAAGTAAAACATTTTAGAATTGATTTTATATTATATTGGGTATTGTTAAAACGTCAGTGCTTAATAAATGTTTTCAGAATCTTGTAATATTGTTTATGAAGCATATTACATCTATGAATGTGATCTATGAAGCTAATTCTGTGAAGAATTAATATTAATCTATGCAATTGCATTGCCTTTATTTTTGCGAGGTAAGTACACAGTCAGTTATTTCTGCACAGACAGAAAAACCGCTCTGATCAGAGGAGCACAGAGAAACTATGCAAAATATTATTTATATATA
Source organism: Poeciliopsis retropinna (assembly GCA_010277075.1). Classification (NCBI taxonomy): domain Eukaryota; kingdom Metazoa; phylum Chordata; class Actinopteri; order Cyprinodontiformes; family Poeciliidae; genus Poeciliopsis; species Poeciliopsis retropinna. The sequence goes on from VMRM01000039.1 coordinate 3,310,763, forward strand.
TATATTTATATATTAAGGTAATATTTACCTTATGTTTAGTTTCTACCTTCATTAAAGAGCCTCAGACTAATTGTGATGTTAGATAAATGACTTCTAACTTGTTGGTTGTTAAAAGGAGAGTGGAGCCTCAATTCCACATCATGGTTTAAAACCAAATCTGCATGATCAGAACCTTGGACCCAGTGTCACAGCTCTCGTCTCTGCAGCATCACAATTCTGGGCCCCGTAAAACATAATCTCTTGTTTATGAGGTTGTTCATGAGGTTAACATGAAGATAATAACCTCTGAACTATACATTAGCCCTTATATATTTCTTCTCCCAGGTACATGTCTGATCATTTCTTTTTTTCTTATTTCTGTTGCAGCCAGAGTTTTTGTATGTGGACACTCAGTATTTGCCCTCTCTTCAGTTCCTCTTGTCTGTCCTCCACAAGGACAATGAGGGGCAATTTTTTGAACATCTTGGTGTCCATCTAAAAAAGTTTGAAACTGTACCATGTGTTTTTGAGGGTTGTGATTATAAAGCCAACAAATATACAACGTTCCACAGCCACAAGAGTAGAAAACACAACCCACATTCATTGGAAGATTTCAAGACTGATGTTCTTCATCAACACCAAAACAACCCGGATGAAGAAAGTGATTTTGTTGAGGATGAAAATGACTGTGGCTCGGTTCTTGAGGAGGATGAGGACTTAAACAAAATTATTACTAAAAGAGTGGGGTTGCTCCTCATGAAAATGGAGAGCATTTTCAATGTCTCCAATTCATGCACTGATGAACTAGTAGAGGAATTTCATTTCCTTACAGCGTCTGCATCAGGCCCCGTCATTAAAGCGATAATTCTGAGCACTTTGAGAGTGTCCCCTCTGTCCCCTTTTCCTTTTATCTTCTGATCACTCCCCTCTGCTCTCCTTTAGATAAGTTGAAATGTATTGAAACAGCATCTTCAATAAAATAAAAATGTGTATCTTTTTTGTTTCTTTCTTTTTAACATGTAGGAATGTGAGGACTACACAGACAAAACAATGAAGGTGATCGTGATGCACAACATCATGGCTGAGGAGGATCCATCAGATGTGTCGACTGTGATTGAGGGAAACCAAGTGATGGAAGGATGTGGAAGCTGAACAAAGGCATGTATACTGCTGATGGGACTGATATATGCCCTCAACCTTGACTGTCCAAAGCAGCTCAAGAACACATTTGAAGCTTTTCAAAAACTTTTTTTGGAACGTAATGTGTCAAAACTACTGAAGAAGGTCCACAGCCTCAAAAACAAGCTCGTGCAATAGACATACATTTCCCCTCTTGTTCCAAGAGGATCTTTTGTCTGGACAGAGAGTTTTAATGGAGTATAGTTTAATATTTTTGTTCTCTTCCCTCCTCTGCTCCACACACAAGCACAGAAATATATGTACAGATGGATACATACGTATGTTGCAGCCTCTCTCAGCCCACTCCATTGTTCTCTGATTTCTCCACAAAATCAGAAATGGAAAACCAATAGAAACTGGCCAGTCTGGTCAATGCCACTGAGTGAATCCTGAAAAATTTTGAACTCACCCTCTTTCCCTCCCCATTTGTTTGTTTCTTTTATTCTCATCCTATCTCTGAGAGCGAGAGCAAACACAGAAACTAAAGAATGTTGATTTTCTGATCTGTCTTTATCCAGATGTTTGATACTGTACACACACAGAAACAATCTTGTAGAGTTTGTGTGTGGGTTTTGTGACTTTTAAAATCGAATAAGGGGCCTCTGAAAGTGTTGTTTGCATTGACCAATTATCCAGAAAGAATATTTGAAGCCGTGAGCTTAGTGAGTTATAAAACGGGTTTATTCATTGAAATGTTGTGTGAAGCTGTTGTACTGCACTTTATTCATTTTTTTGATAACTTAGCATATTATTGCTGCATATAAACAAGGTAGTTCAAGTTATTTGTTGTGTATAAATACACCTGCAGATCTGCAGATTGCAGATTTGCTCAGTCACTGTTGTGTGAGGCTGAAGAAACACAAGTAAGAGTTTAGATACAAGAAAATCTTCATGTGATTGGACATCCCTTGCACCTCTGCTCTGATCACCTCACTTCTCCTTTCATTTTCTCTTCTCTCCTCACTTCTCCTTTTCTCTGATCTACTCCTTTCTTATTGAGCAGTTTGGATGTCCTAAAACAGGGATATGTTTTATTGTCCAACATTACTGAAACAACATTTGAAGTTGTTAGGTTATAACACAGGTTCATTATTTGAAATGTTGTGTGACACTGTTATGCTGCGGTTTATTCTGTGTTTTTGTTTTTGATTACTTTATGGATTAAAAACAGTGAGAAGGTGTACGATCTGAATGTCTTTTTTGGGGGTACATCTTACCTTCTCTGAATAAGTAATTAAATCAAAGTTTATTAAAATCAGTTAATAAACTGATTTTAATAAACTTTGATTTGTAATTATCAGGTATTATCTACTAGCAAACAAGACATAGTTTTACCTAATTTAACTGAGTAAGTAGCTGTTGAATACATACATAAATATGAGGTAAATTTTACCCAATTTCTTTAAGTATTTCATTTTGTTCAGTTATTTTATACTCAATATAGAACTGAATCTACCCCAAAAGAGTCAATGCAAATTGTTACCTCAGATTTATTAGTTTTTACAGTGTACCAACTAGCAGTATAATATACAGTTCCATGGAAAGTGCTTTGAGTTCTCTGTAGGGTAAATGTTAAATAATGAAACAGCTCTGCTGCAGCAGCCAGCATTTGTCTGTAGCCCTAAGTTGACTTTCTTGCTGAAAATAAATTCTGCTTGGCAACAATCAGTCACATCACAGTCCCTAACAAAACATAAAACCAACAGGAAAATCTGAAACTAAGAAACTGAAACCTGAATATCCGCAAAAGCAAATTGCATCAGACACAGAACCTGCTTTCAGTTGCTATTCTTCCCATTTTGAGGAAATCTGAAAAATAAATTTTAAATCTTGTTCATAGACATGACGAAAGATGGCTGCAGGTGTAGAACTTACTGGAGGGACGCAGCTGAAATAAGTAAGCTCTGGTAAAAACGTAACCCTCGACACCACAAAAACAGTTGAAAATTAGGGAGAGGCTGAGAGGGAAAATGACAGCTGCAGCTCTGCCAACAGAATGTACAACAGGTGTGTGGCATTTAACAATGAAACAGCAGGTGTGGTAGGGTTTTCTTCTTCTACTTCTTCTTGGTTTTATCTGTCGGTTACCAAAGCACTGTAAGATCTATTAAGATCACCATCTGGACTGGAGTGTTAAATGGAAGAGAAAACTGGGAACCGGGCCGTTACACTAGGATTTGTGGTGACTGCTCTGGGAAGGTGCAGCTGGACTTAAACAATATCTTACAAGAGTTGATGTTCCATTCAATACAAACTGCACTCAACAACTGATGTAAGTGTGTGAACACGTTTAGTGTTTGTATTCAGAAATGTATATGTAGGTCAGCTTGCGAAAAGAACTAAATCGCAATATTAGATCTTGAGTGTATGAGTTGGGGCAGACAGATGAATTATTTTCAAATGAGCCTGCAGAGACTGCTCACTCAGTGCACCAGAGGCAGGTTTCATCTTTTACTAATGTGCTGTCATGTTAACATAAAAAAAAATACTGCTTTAACTGCAATATTTTACTAAGAATAATTTGCTTCTTGTGTATAACAACAATTTTAAAAAAGTTTAGACAAGATATGTTAGGGGTTGCAATCAGTCTGATTGAATTAAAATGAACATCCATTTTTATTTCTGCCCCCAGTTAATCCTGAAGGGCCACAGGTCGGCTGGTAGTCAAGTGCTGCTGCATTTATGCTGGTGATTTTATTCAGGTGAATCAAATTAATTTTATCTAAAGGGAAATTTGCTTTGCATCAGCGTTTGAGGACAAAAACTTGACAACAAACTCAGTTAGAATCTAAAAACTATCATCCAGCATAAATTGAATATTTCAAGATGAGTCGTTTTTACAGAAAGAAACCATAAGTTATTCATCTTATTGGACCTGCTCTTAGATTTAATTCTGGTAAAATAAGGCAACTTTCTAAAACCTACACATTTGTTTTTCTGGCATTTAGTTTTATGGTTTTACAGAAACATGGAATCATTTTATAACACAGTGAAGAAACTATACTTTAGTTATCACAACTTAGTACCTTAAGTTGTGATAAAAAAAAAAAAAAAAGTTGATTATGCATATATAACTTAAAAGAAATTTGATTTTGTAATTTAATGTTTTGAAATTGTGCCTCTGCTCTTTCCAACACTTTGCCTTTAGGAAGTCATCACAACATTGCTCCTCTGTTAATGCCTTAACAACATTTTTAACAGCGTTGCATTATGGAGTAGCTCCTATAATGAGCTCAGCAGATGCCCAGTTCTACCAGGTGTTTGCTAATTGCTCCCAGCTAGTCTGCAGGAACTGAGTGTAGTAGTCACCAGGGAGTCTTGCTCTGTGATGTGCAAGTTTGGTGTCTTGGAAACTACGGCTCCGATGAAGAGCTTTGTCCTTGAAGGCGGCACAGCTGAATGGTTACCATGGGAAATTAAAGGATTTCTCAAACATGCATGAAACAATCAGGACAATACTCCAGATGGGTTTTTGAAGCATTATAACCTGATGTAAGGCTTAAAAAGGTTGATTTTACATATTCCTGCCCCTTTAAAACAAATGCTTTCAATAAAATGATTTACCACTGGTCCAGAAATATTACAAAATAACATATTTTACAGTGAATTGATTACTGACATTGCCTTTAAATGTCAATTGCATTTAGATTTATCTGGTGGTTCCATGTTCTGCCTGTGCTTCCATGAGTTCTCTCCGGGTGCTCCATCTTCCTCTCATAGTCCAGAAACATGACTCTTAGGTCAATTTGTTTATCTCTAAGTTGCTCTTCGGTGAGTATGTGCATCCATGGTTGTCTGTCCTGTCTCTGTGTTGTCCTGAAATGGAGTAGCAACATGTCCAATGTTTACCACGCTTCTCACTCAATGACTGTTGGAAACAGGCAGCAGCCCCCCACTGCGACTCTGCAAGGACAAGCAGACAATGGATGGATGGCAGATCCATATTGATTCATTTGTCTTTGAAAAATAACACAACCCAGTATTTTTGCTAAAACCACTGCAGACCGCTACCCGCCATGCATGCAGCAGAACAGCATCAATATTTGACGTGACACAATCACTACACGGGCTCTATAAGCCATCTCTCTGCTGTTTTATAGGAAGTGCTGCCTCTCCATATACGGTTTTGCTGATCAAGGTTAATAATTTGCACGTTTTCTGACACCTTAATGTCCTTGGTAATTTTGTGCTTAAGAAGTTTCATCAATGTTTTATGGAGCATGTATTTGATTTGTTTTTGACAGGGATAATAATATACTCCCTCTACTTAGTGTGCACCTTTCTTCCTTCCTTCCAGCGCCAAATACACTGGAGATTGTTATGTAGATATCTACTGTAACAGTTTCACTGGCATCATTACAGATTTCCTCCCATGTTGTCTGTCAATATGTCAAGTTTGACAGGCCACAAGTAGAACCTACTGAAGTAACCAAAGAGAGAAAAAACTGAGCCAATGGGAAAAATAAATGGAATAAATAAAAAATAATAATATAACTCAAAACAAACAGAAGCAGAAAAAATGTAAGTGAGGCGATCGCAGCTGCACATACATAAGAAAGTAAAAGAGACTATGTTCTGTGAAAAATATGTTATATGTCCTGTGGCACATACAGAATAAAACATGTAAGACGAGTGTGCAGATAGATCATTATTATTCAGCTGTGCTGTCTCGCCTGCTGGGGACACAATAAATGTCTGTCAGCATCCAGATCCATCTTCTCCACATTAAAAATGAATTTGACATCCATCCCCTCAATCCTTGCTTTGCCACTCCTCCTCCTTTCAAACGATCTGCAGAGAACAGGCCATTGACTTCTCATCATGTGTTGTCATGTCAAGTTACAACGTCCTCTGTTACTGCACTGCAACTGACGTCCAGGCTCTGGTTACGCTGCACTATTTCTGCTCAAAGTCTTAAAAAAAAAGAGCCAGTAGGGAGTACTTACATTCTCAAACAGTGGTAGAGGTGTACATAATTAACACTTCAGAATGAGGGGGAAACTGAACTCCACTGGATGTGAACTTTAACCTACAGAACTGTTCTTTCACAGGTCACTGAAAATCTGCTTGTAGAACTAGAGATTCTAGTGGAACAGAGAAGCAGCATGTCCAATGTTTACCACGCTTTTCACTCAATAACTGTCAAAATAAGGCCTTATCCATGCAGGTCGTGGCCTTTTTTCTCAAAACATTGAGAGTCTATGACCATGCCTTTCTCTTACAGTACAGAGCAAAGAGTTTTTGAAAGGTTGAAAATCTTAATGATTTAAAAATCTTGAAAGCTTTGCAAAAAATCCATGAGAATTTCACAGATTGTTTATTGTGTTAAACTTTGAATGTGAATGTTGTTTTTAATCCATGCAGTGATGTCTTACTTGTGACTGAAGGCTAAAATGTCACTCATAATAAATCTCTCATGGGTAAAGAGATGTTTTTTTATGGATTTACAAAAAATTTCAAGACTCATCTCTGGCTATGCTTGTGATTTTCCAAGTAGATATCTGGTTGGTTGACCTACTCTAGAGATGGAGTCAACAGATTCTACATATCTTTGGTTAGACAGATCTATCCTTAAACCAAAAAATAGGAATTAGTCAATCATTTCCTAGTTTGGCAACGTTTAATATTCTGTTCAGCAGATTTCTGCCTGTCATTTATTTTGTGAAACGTTTATATGAATTGCTTCTGCTCATCATCTGTTTCAAGTTGTGTTTCCCTTCGCATTAGCAACCTTGAGTCAGAGAACTAGTGTGCAGGTGGATTTTTGTGTGCGAGTGTGAGATCTTTTCCTGACCAGAGGATCTCTGCTGGCATGTGTGTTTCACCTGTTTCTGTCTGCACACCTGGCAGCAATTATCTCATCAGGCTTTGGATATTTAAGAAACAGTTGGATGACCTGATCTATTGGAGGACAAATCAGCCAGCAAACAACAAGGTTTGGTGATTTCTGTGGGATTATTTATTCAAATCTATTTTTCTGCTTACTGCCAATTCTCCAGCTCTACCTTTCAGTCTAGTGGCAATAGCCTTAAATTAGTCTGCCAACTGCCAGTAAAACCTTACATTCACTTCCAACTGGAAACCTTCGGGAACACGATTCACGCTCTCCTCCTTCCCCTCAACATAAGGCTTCAACTTCTGGAGGCACCTCTGTGCACCACAGACCTGAAACTTCGGTGCACATTCTTGTAAATAAACTTTACTAAACTGCTTTGCATCTGAGTGTGAGTCATAAAAATCCCTGGTATCATGATTCCTTGTTCCAACATGATCTGTAGTTGGGTTTTCTTCAGCCTATGCTTGTTTAGTTGAATAGTCAGCACCACCTGCCTGCTTTAATGTTAACCCCAAATACTTATGAAAAATGAGGCACAACTTCATTCAAGATAATAACCAGTTTAGTTTAGTTGGTGCTAATCAGACTTTAAGGTGCTCTCTATTTCTGGGTTATCTGTTGATGTTTAGCAGAACTAAATTTGTTTCTTTCCCCTTTTGAGAAAAGTAGTCAGTTAACTGCATATGTTCCAATTCGATCCTACGTTAGGAAGGCTATGTTTTAAAATTTACACATTATGAGGATGAGGTTGCAACACCACTTATGTCCAGCTTGTAACCTTGTAACCCTGCACAGAGTGTCAAAATGCTAATTCATTGTTACTATGGCTTCCTACGGTGTTTTTATACCTCATAGTCCAGTGGATTCTGTTCAAACGGGAGAAAAAATATTGCAACATTTATATTTTCAGCTGGTGTGGTTTGCTTTTACACAGTGCTGTGTCAAAGAATACACAAAATATGGAAGGAAATGAGGAAACATCTGAACATAATGCTGAGCACAGCTTCCTTCTTGAAATGTTAAAGGGATGACATCAGATTTTAGTGGTTGTAGGATTTCTCTTGTCTTTAGCAATTGTACTAAAGTAAGACTTATCGATACTTTTCATGAGCAGAAGACGATGTAAAAGACCATGGAGAATGTTGTTTTTCACATATAGCAGTTAAATTGGCTTATTTTGCCAAATGGTAAAAAATAACAACCTTTCTTTTTGATTCTGAATCCCAACATTGTGCAGCAACGTCCTCTTTCTTGAAGATGTAAAGAGATTAAAGTATTAATTTTCAAGAAGCGTGGAGACTGACTGATCTATAAACATCAATATAATCTGATGTAGTTTGAACATAATTAGATTAACATTGTGCTGTGAAATATTTATGGATAGTGTTAATGAATAAAGCAGACGATTGGTGAAGAATCTTTTGATTTTGCTGGATCAAGTGTGTGTTCAGAGATTAAATCTCTAAACTACCTGCAGTGTGTAGATATAAACATAAAACTGCCAGTTTTTCAGGAAGGTTTCATGATGTTCTGTCAGTAGGTTTGATCTTTCTGACACCACAAAGGAGCAGTCTGAAGGAAGTTTATCAGTGCTTCGCCGACATCTGGCCTGACAGAAACATGAGGCCCTGTGCTATGATTCCTCTTTAATCATTGCATCACGTCTCTGGCGAATTTTCAGAGCACCAGTTGTTCTGTAAGAAAAAAAAAAAAAACCTTTTATTTGAAATCACAAATTAACTTCTTTGTAAAACAGTTACAATTAAAAGTTGCTCTTTGTGAAGAGAGGAAGTTTTGTTCTTTACAAAACAATCTTTCCATCAGAATTACAAGAAATGGATTTCCTACAAATCAATGCAAATGTTGCTGGTTTGCCTATTGGCTGCCTTGAGCTGTTCTGTGGATAAAGGACAACCTTCAAATAATAGAACATTTTTATAAAAGAACAAAGGGACCTTGGTTTAAAGCATATTTTCTCCCAGATACCATAGCTACAGAAGCTCCAGCCCACATGCGAGACACATTAATTGTATTTGTAATGATTTTTTTCTGAGTTCCCATCACACTGTACCACTGCTTCTTGTCAGTGCATCTTGTTTTTAAAGCAATTTACCTTTCTAGTTTTAAATAACTGATTTTATTTCTCTTTAAGGTTAATTTGTACACCTTCAATATTGCATACTTCTGCAAAATATGTTGCACACAATAAAGCCGTCAAGGTGTTATAAGAATAGCAAAGACTAACTTTCACAGAATGAAGACTTCCTGAAGGGCTGACTCACATAGGACTATACGTTATTCTTCACACTTTATCTAAGCAAAAAAAAATCTTTATAGGCAGAGAGAGAATGTGCTCAACATAGTGTTAGGAGTAAAAATATACACAGCATATAACTACAACTTTATATATGCATGTATGTGTAAATTTTTTTAACAAAAACTTAATTAAAATCACGTGAATAAGTTTATTAAAAAACGTGCCATCACGTCCTCTTCCTACCACTTCCTGGCATTTTCTACATCTTTTCTATCACCAGAAAAGGGTGAATGGACATAACTTATGTAGCACTTTTCCAGACATTTTGACCACTCAAAGCATTTTACACAAAAGCCACATTCACCCATTCGCACTCATCAACACTCACACATTTATACACCGACATGCAGTAGTGACATCCGGTCATTGATCACGTGACAATTTTGTGTGATGCAAAAAAATTGTTTTGCAAAATACATTAATTTCAATAAAACCTATTGACAAAACTTTTTATCAAAAAATTAGTTGTTTTTTTCAAAATTGGCATGTTTCCATTAAGCATATTTATTTTGTAATTCCAATTTGCACAATTTTAAGGTAAATGGAAACACAGCTACTGTTTGTCTATCCATCACATATTCAGGTTTTAACAGCACTACTGTGAGTAGCTGTGAAAACGATACTTTGACAGCACCATCTGCCATTCCACATGCACTTTGTCGTCAGAAAGGTTTGGCTCTAAAGGCTCTTTGTGTTTCAGAAAATATTGCTATTAAATTAATGATCTCCCTTAAAACACATTGAAAAATTCCAATTGCATTTATTTAATTTTACACTTCGAAGATATTCAGGATTTCCGGCTCCCATTCTATTAAATTTAGCCTTTCAAGTGCCTGGCAGTGGGATAATCCATTACACTGACTGTATGAAGGCTACATAATAATCTGTGGTTGAATTGCATGAGCCCTTTAAAATTATTCTAATGAATCTTTTCCACCTGCTGACTTTATGCTAACATGAAAGCGTGAAATATTTTGGCCGTAGCAGTTTAGACTGTGATTGTGTTAGCACATATATTTGTTCTAGTTAACAATGTTGCCTTGCCAAAGGAAGGTTATTGGTTCAAATCCCAGTTTCTCAGAATGGAGTCCAAAAAAATGCAAGTTAAGTTAATTATTTAATCTAGTTACTCTTAGGTGTGAGTTGTCTGTGCTGCTTGTTACTCTGTGATGGATTCCCAAACTGTCCAGAGTCTCACCTGTTATAATGCTGGAGATGAAAACCTGTCCCCTCTGTGGCATAAACATACACAATAGAAGCAAAAGAAAACATTAAACAGTTACTGTTTGATAACATTTTTACAGTTTCAAGAGTTCAAGAGTTTATTGTATAACATATTATGTAAAAGTACTAAGCTTTTTGTGTTTTTTTTTTACTGCTCTTTAAATAGCCAAAGAAGAGACATGAAATTAAAGGAAACATAAATTAAAAATTAAAATGAACGCAATCATTAAATCTGCAAATGGGCAATTGCAGCATAAATCATGGATTAAACAAAACATGCTGAGAATAACATCATGGGGCAGTTTGCACAGTCTAACACTAAACCAGTCTGGAAATATCATTTCTGGACTCTTCTTTGAAAATGAACTACTCAGTATTTTGAAAACCTTTATTTATTTATTTTTTTAGACTTGGATGTCCTATAGAAATACTGTGCTATGACAGTGTGAGACACAAAACACATGCGGTGTTGAGGATCCATAAAAAATAAAACACAGTTACATTCAGCTCACACTTGGAAAAACACAGCTTGTAATATGATCAAGCAGAATTTCTGCAAACTAGAAGTTTTAGAGAGTATCAAAAGTTTTACTTGAAAAGAGTGGATCAAATCAAGAAATGAGAAGAACTTGAGGATATAAAAAGAGTAATTTGGAAATGGTTTCATTCTAGATACCATTGAGAACCTCAGGCAGGCTGGTGAGAAATGAGGGCTTCAAATCAGGGCTGAATGTTGTATACTCCAGGGGTCACCACTGTTGTGTTGGTGTGTTTTGTGTCAGTGAGTTTATCCTAAACAGAGGATCTCTGCTGGAGACGAGGCTGGTCTACAGGATCCTACCTGTATTATTGCTGGGGATTTAAGGAGCTGCAGGATGACGATTCAGCGACTAAACATCCCTGTGTTACTGGTCTCTAATGGCTGCAAATATGTGAAAGAGAGTTTATGTTACACTTACCCTGCTCGGGTATACCTCACATTTTCTCCCCTGGTTGAAGCTACCACTCTGACTCTGGATTACTTTGTCAGTTGTCCTTATGACAGAACCTTCTGGAAACTTCCCAGAGGACAACATTGTCCTCTGCATTTCCTCATCTCCATCAATTGACCTCTGGTCTGCCTACAAACTGATCTTGGTTTGGTTGAAGTGAATTCTGGCTTGTTGAGGAAGCAAACTATAGCGCAGGGCATTCTGAGTAAATATAATAAAAAGATAACGTGTATAACGTGTCTTGCACTAGCAAGAGAAATGGCTCTTGGTCTGTTGTCAGAGGCTAAAGAGACATACTGCCAAATTCTGACTCTAATACAATTTTGCTTAAATTTTACAAAGAAGGAAGTTGTGCTCATGTCTTCTTCTGAGGTTTTATGTTTTTTCCTTCAGTGGTTCTTGCTGCAGCGCTGCCACAGGCGAGGAAGGGAACAACTTTTTCAAAGAGTTTGAATCCTTTATCAAAGTCCAATGTGAAAGCGAATCGCACCAGCTGAAACTGTAACAAATGTTTCAATTTTGGTCCCTCATCAAACCGAGTCTAACGCACTACCAGTTAGGAAAACAACATAAGTTCGTATTTGTCTTCCAGATATTGTTGAACCATGAACTCTGAAAATCCCACCCTGATCACATTTTCCTTCCCTGTACATATTGTGAATAAATGCCTTTAATTTCTTCATGTCACATCCTGTGACTCTGCATGCAGGCCAGACAATTACAGCCAAACGTGACATCAGTAACAACGTCTCAGAGTAACATTACTTTTGGATATGGTGGGAAAGACTATCCACATCATTGGACGAACCAAACTAAAGATGAATCAACTGTATGATGCTGTCAATGTGGACCAAGTTCTCTGATTAATCTTTCTGAAAAATTATGGAATAGAGGAAAAGCTAAGGCTAGAGTATAATAAATAAATAAAGAAATCAAATGAAAATACAAAATGCATCCAGACAATGAAAGCCGAGAACAACTCATCATGTAGCTGCACTCTGATGGCAGTGACTCGTGTGAAATCTGCCAACTCTGGGCTTGTGTCTGCTCCTAAGGGGCAGAAAAGCAGCTGAGAGGACGATCCCCCTCCTGATCCTCTTTCCCCTCTCCGATCCCGATCCCTGGCCGCTGTCAGAGACTGACGGCAGAGTTCCATGTGTTCTCCATGTGTTCGCATTTTGTGGCCTGGGCACATCTCACAGCTAAATCGAATAAACAATGCACAACGCAACCCCTTATAGACAAAGCAGAGTTTCGGTTCTCTTAAACTACGGAAGGTTTAAATACTGTTAAACGACAAACTGCAGTTCCACTCTTATTCATAGTTTAAAAAGTGGACAAAAATGGAGTAAATTCACATAAAAAACACACTTTTTTAATCAATAGCAAGGCTGTTCACAGCATTTATTGAATAAGCTCAAAAGCAGGCACAATCTGCTTAACTAACAAGCTTTTCATTTGTTCTCTCTTTCCTGCTGTTTGACATTTATTCCCACATACACACAGATAATTCTGTTTAACACAGAGGAGCTAAGATATGACTCAATGCAAGATGCCATGTTTAACCTTTAGGGTCATTTGAACTGATGGTCGTTAATGCATATGAATTCAGCCTCTTATTTAATTCATGCACATAATCTGCATGCAATAATTATCCTCTTTAAAGGAGCCAATTCTGTTGTCAGAGAGGATGACAGCTGTGGGGAGATTTTAGCAAATATTAAAATGATTAGAGAGAATAATTGAGCATAGTTATGCCAAAGTACTTGTAAAATTAAATGACTGAATTTCAAAATGGTTGAGTTTGTAATGAAATGCTACATAATTAAATTATTTCTAGTTGTCAACTGACACATTTAAATTTAAACGTGCTGTTTATATTTAATTTCCTCGAGTCTTCATCATTAGTTGTGAACTTGATTGCAGGTGAGAAAAATGTTAGGCATTTTTGTGCTAATTTCAGAATGCCTCATAACAAAGGAAAACATGTCATTTCTTATCTTTATAAGACCATCTGTTGAGATGAATTTTTACCACAGAATAGAAAGAGTATAAAACAATTTTTGTAGCTCTTTCAATCCATTTCTGACAACCACATATCAAAAAAAAAAAGAAAATTAATAAGAAATGTTATCCTTGTTTCTTAATGTGCAATTTAAGTCATGAGTAACCAGAATGAAACTCAAATTTGATCTTCCTTTTATTTCAGAATCCTTTTCCTGAAGCCTTTTTGTTTCTTTATGCTCATGATGTTGGTTAATATTAGAGCTGTCTGCATTTCAGGGAATATTGCTGAAACAATTCAACATAATGTACAAATTAGTGGTGCAATGTGTACAAAAAATGCTTCTAATTGTAATTGTGTGATTATGATTAGTCTATTTTTTTTTTTATCAAACATGTCTTTAATTGAAGTAAATTTAGATTTATAAGTTAATTAATAAATCAACAAATTTGATTTGTATTATAATTTAGATTTTTTTTTAAATGTCTTAGCTAATAATCTTCATAATGTGAAATATTCAAACTATGTTAACAATCAAACTAAAATGTAGCTTATAACAGTCATTATACATTTTGCATTATAATGGAAATTGGACTTTGTAAGTTTATTTCCTTTTTGTGAAATGTAGGGGTTTTTTTTGTTTTTTTTAACTAAGCCTGTCCATCCAAACTCAGTGCACCAGAATTACCTAAAAGGCACCAAAAAAGTAGAAACAAAGACAAAAAAAAGAAGAGCAAAACAAAGAAAAAAAGCTTTCTGGGTTGAAAGCATGCTGGAATGGCACACTGAGAGGGTGTCATTACGCTTTCAGCTTTTTGTGTTCCCATCTTGTCGCGATGCCTCATGCCATCACAGATATTACCTGGCTGTAGGTTTTAAAAGGTAGGGTTCTGTAGTAATATTTATCTGTAAAGCCCATAAAGCTGGCTCTCAAAATTGCAGTTCCAGTTACAATGTTGTTACCTCGCTCTCTTAAATAATGTAGCACCGTCATGAAATGGACATGAGTCACGAAAACAATTATTTGCATGGATGAGAGGACAGAAGCACACCTGTTTTGTTTTTTTTTCTTCTTCAGCTGTTCAGAGTTGGACTTCTTGTTGTGCTTTGTGTCATTGTCCTGCTGCATAGCAAAAGTGCACTTAAGCAGAAGGTCACAAACTAATGTCAAGGCATTCTCCTTCAGCATTTTCTGCAAGAGAGCAGAATTCATTGTTCCATCAAATATGCCATGTTGTTGAGGCCTTAGAAGCAGCAAATATTTACCGCCACCACCTCCATATTTAACTGTTGGTTTGATGGCAAGATTTAAAGGAAAGTACAATTTTTATGATTCAATAAGAGAGAGGCCCTGCAAAAATGGCATTCATTTGAAAATGTGGTCAAAACCACTGGTGACCAAAAAGAACACAAAGGCGAGTCTCACAAAAAAACATCTTGATGATCCCTGGAATTTCTCTGAAAATGTTCTGTAGACGTTTCTTCAAGGAAAATGTGTGTCCTGGTACATCTGGCATAAAGCTAATTGTGATACAGCAGAGATAAGGACAACTGTGGATGTATCAATCAAGTTCAATCAATTGGGTTTATTTGTATGCCACATTTCCACAATAAGACAGTTCAAAGTGCTTTACATTATAAAACATCAAAAAAACATAATAAAGACATTATACAGTCACCAGTTGTGTAACAAACATTACATTTTGTCAAGTGCCATCATCAAAATCATCAATACACATCAAATGTGTTGGTCAATATTCCACTGATTATGGATTATGGGTTTTTAGTCTTGATTTACAGGAACTCAGTGTTTCAGCTGTTTTGTAGTTTTCTGGAAGTTTGTTCCAGCTTTGTGGTGCATAGAAGCTGAATGCTGTTTGCTCCATGTTTGGTTCTGGTTCTGGGGATGCAGAGGAGACTAGAAGACCGTTGTTGCAACAACAACAGGTTGTTAATTTATTTTATTGCTAAGCTTTTGCAGCAGTGTTGAGATGGTTTCCATTGTGTGCATTAATGCATATTAAGGTATATTTGGCATATGAACTAATAAAGTAAGAAAAATAGAAAGTTTTAATGTTTTTATAGTCTCATGTATTTGCAGTTTGTAGCATTTTGTGGGCTGTCATGTTTTCTAATCCCTACAGATACCAGGGGCCCACTGCATTGACAAATCCGTATTTCTAAATGACTATCACAGACAACAAACTCCTGATTGAAACATCTCTGTAAAAAAAGATAAATATAATTGCTTTCTATGGTCCCAGGCGATTATCCCACAATCCTTCTGACATATGCCATAGTCCCTTTGATAGCATTTTGTTGATAGTTGCTGAAGTGTGCTGTTTGGCCCAATGATAGACCAAAGTGTTAAGATGCACCATGAACCTCTCCCTCCCATCATTCATGCCTTCACATTGCCAGCTCCGGCACTAAACCTTTTGCTCTCCCTGATAAAATATTTAAGATCTGCCATGATTAAAGTGCATCCTCCTCACCTTGGCAGCAAAATCCATTAACCGCAGCAGAATCAATTCCATTGATTTCAATGATAGAGGCTGGAAATGTGCATGTGGAGAAATGGGTATGAGGTCAAGATACAGGGTATGAGGAGGTGAAAAATGCACTTTGTTGGTGAGAAAATGGAAACTGACGATGGGAGAGAAAAAAAGAAAAAACTTTTTTGCTCAGTGCTCACACAGCTCAGATCCGGTATGAAAAATGCATGGGACATCAGTCAGGAACACAATTATTTGCATGGCTCAGAGGATTGAAGCAATTCATGGAAGCCTCCTTGACATGGCCTCTCAGGATGCTGCAACAAAACCTTGCAGCTTAGCACAGCAAAGTGTAACACAAAAGGAAGGCAGAAAGGCTGGCAGGGAGAAGTCTGGAGAAAAAGGACACGTACAAGCTTGAATAAACCCTGAGAAAGGGCATGTATAACTGCGTGCTAAATAATTTATATCACGAACTTCTTTACCATTGTCATCACAATCGTAATAATATAAAAGACGCCACGTCTGAACACACTGCAGCCAATAACCGGCTGAGAAGATCTCTGTTCACTGCAGAACTCATCATTTCCATCACATAATTTCTCTATTAATGTATTTGATAACATTCGCGGTGAGTTTCAGTAATTACATTGGCAGAATCGGAGGCGGTTTTCAACAATGACAGTGCTGTGTACGGTGAATGCTGTTGGAGATAAGGTGGTCTGGGCCGGTGCGTTGCTGAGTTGCTGTCCCATTCAACAGCTGGGGCTAGCAACGTTTGAAATATGTTTTAATCCATAGATGTCAAACCTCATAATTGGAGCCACACTCAGGTGGGCTCTCGCCGCTACTATTTAATTAGCCCTCAAGAAACTGAGGTCAGTTTATGTTGAAATGTGCTTTACTGACACATGACTTTGACGTTGTAACAGTGCTTATCCGTCATTCTGCTCAACTCAATGTACTGTGGTTTTTATCATATCATCTGAGACCAACACATTTATTAATGTAAAAATTCTAAATTTGATCCTATTGTGCAAACTCCTGGCAAACATGAACACATGAAACTGCCTATGTCGGCGGTAGGTCAGGTTTTGTGTATCCTTGAGACCATTCTTACTGACAGAACTGAAGTAACTGAGTCAGGTTTGTAGATCACCACTATGCACACGTATTCTGAGGAAATGAGACTTGGGCTAACGCCAACTGCAAAACATAGTTTTTGTTATACTTAAGCCACTTTAAAACTAATTTAACATTAAGCTTATAGTCCTTGCCTATTTGGAAAACCCATTTATGTCTCGGCTTTAAATTTCTACATTATCTGTTGAGAAATTGTTTCAGTGTAAGGTTTTCGAGGGGATGCAGCACTCCTTCTGTAGCAAAACAACGCCCGTATTACAAAGCTGCCACTCCTAATGTGTTGTTTTCAGGCATGTAGACTTCCCCTTTTTCCTCCAAATACAATGTTGGACATTAACGATGCTCTTATGAGCAGGAAATAAAATTTTACAGTCATCAGACCGCAGGACATTATTTCCAAAAATGAAGGTCTTTTTCCTTGTGTTCATTTGCAAACTGCAATCTGTTTTTTTATGGCTTCATCATCTGAGTGACCTTTGAGCTCATGCCAGTGCAGGACTCGTTTCACTGTGGATAGAGGCATCGTTACCTGTCAGAGTTTGGGGTAACTGAGTCTGTGTGGTGTGTGTTTCTTTCTGCTGGACAGAAAAAAACAGAATATCAGCCCCGCCCACACAGGTGGGCGGGGTTGATATCCTGTTAATAGATCTTAAATTGCCACTCTTTTTTTAATGAGTATTGTCACTCATTAAAGTGAGTTGTCAAATTGTTGCTCTTCTCAGCTCCTTCAATCCAGCCAACAGCACTTGTTTGATTATGCATCACTTTTATAATGACTTAAGGTAAAATAGTTACTTGAGTGTGGTACAAAATAATTGTATGTGACTGGAAAACATATAATACTGCCCCTTTAAAACTGAATATCACAAAAACAGATTCTATAAATTTGTCATGCTCACCAGAGTCAAAGACAGTTGAAAAACATTTGCTTTCTTCATGTGAACTTAGTTTTTATTTTTGAGTTTTTTGCATGGTGTTGTTCCTGTTCAGTCTTCAAGTAGAGTAGTCCACACATGTTTGAACAGTGTGAAGGGAAAATTTTAAAAAATGACAAAAACTGTGATAATAGGGCATGAAATAGTAAGATCTTCCCTTTGTTTCCTAGTGAGATGTCATGGTGTTTCCAGCCTGCAGCTGAAAAAGAACTGACACATATAAGTAGCAGATATAATTTTGAAAAAATGATGTGACAGTATATGAAAGTATAGCTTTATGGATGAGTATCTGCAATACTACAGCTCATGTCAATGAGCTGTCTCTTCCGTTAGAGGAGCTTCTCAGACATCATGTTGTGCCTGTTCATCCCGTCTCCTTCACCGTCCCGCCTGTGACCCGGCAGTAATCCACAGCAAAACATTTTAAAGGCAAGACTCGTTTATTTGTATCGCACATTTCAGCAACAGTCAGTTCAATGTGCTTTATATGTTGAAAACTTAAAATAACAAACAAAATTGTATCATTATCATCGTTAAGGTCTTTAACACTGTTGCAGTAATCAACACAACTAAACATGGATGAGTTTCTCCAGATCTTGCTGGGATATTAGTCCCTTAACCCTGGAAATGTTCTTCATGCGATAGAAGGCTGACTTTGTAACTGTCTTTATGTGTCTCTGAATGTTCAAGTCTGAATCCATCAATACACCCAGATTCCTTTTGGTTTAAAGATATTAACTTAGTTTGGTTTCTTTTCATTCACTCGGCTCTGCTGTCACAAAGTACACTGAAGGAAATAATTCTGGCCATTTGCAATCTCACCTTGTATTAAACCACCATGTTCAGTGGCATCTCTGTAAAAAAAGATTTTGACAAAAATGAAAAAGACTCAACTTCAGTTCCTTAAAGCAATCGGAGAGAAGCACATTTAGCCTGTCAGCACTGTTGATTACTGTCCCTCATAAAACACATTTAGAGATGAAACAGCAGGAAAGGACAATGATTTGTTGCAAACATTTGCAATGAACCTGGGACAAGATAGCGTCAGCAACTACAAAGATGGATGAGCTCTTGGGGGTGACTGTGAACCACAAGAATAGTTGATTGGTACATAGGGTAGCATTTTGTGAAACAAGGTAATACTAAAAAATAAAGATATGGACTTTGATTTTGTTTGTGATAAATTGTGTGGAAGGATCTCCTTGTTTATATCGGTAAACTATTAAATAAATACATCTTATTGTTAGAAATGGATGGATCATTCAAGCTTCCCTCTCTAACGGCCTCACAGCAAACTATCGTTTTGTGCATTGCGACAAAGATGTGTAAACGAAAAGTCAGCTACTTTCATAAAGTGTGAGAAACAGTGTGGCAGCTGGCCACAGTGGGGGGCTTTTTCCAAGTTGCACTTCCTTCTACCCAATTTACTGACTGGCTGCTGAAATGAAGGATAGCCACTGGGAACCCCAGTTCACCAGAGGTTGGGCTCGTTCTCCCACGACAAGCTTTTGCTGAATTTCTGTCCACTGTTTTGATTAAAAAAGGCAACTCATGATTGCCAGAAAAAGCAGCGTGAAAAACGTATTAAATTCACTTAGAGAAATCAGAATAATCTGTTATTTTATACAACTTTTTTATTATTGGGGGGAAATTAGGCCAATTGAAAGACTGACCAGTTGTTGATACTGGCATTTTAGGCATTGTCACTGAAAATGTTCTTCAGTCCAGCACTTTCAAAATAATTTTCCCACAGCATTCCAGTCAGTAGTTATTGTGATTATTTAACCATAAATATCTCTGATCTATTATTTTTCACCAAAAACATAAATTTTATTATACCTACATCTCATGTTTGTACAATTCAAATGGCCAAATATTAGAACCTGGCTTAACAAAAAAAAAAAAAAAAAAAGATTTTAGAAGTATCACAATTTTGTATATTTTGTATCACAGTCAAAATATACATTTACTTCTTTGAGATGAGAAAACAAACAATTCAAACAAACAATTACTGAAATAATTCAGTTTATATGAAGGCTCTCATCCATTTCTTTCTGATGTCATCACAGCATTGACCACAACAACAACAGTGATGCTTTCTAAAGGCCATGGAGTGAAATTTATTAAAACAAACAAACAAACAAAAAAAACAGTTGTCAAGAATTATTTAATCACTTAAGAGTTAAAAGCCAATCTAAATTTAGTCTGGAGTTTGATGTCAAATGAAAAAATTTTATTATAAAAGGACATTTTTCACAGTTTTAGTTAAATCTCTTCTATTTAAGAATAGATTGTTTTTGTTGTTGTTGTTTGTTTTTTTTTTTTTTTTTTTTTTTTTTTTTAAATGGGTCAGATGAGTCAGAATTACTCCAATAGTGCAGTTTCCTGTTTGAGCGCTATTTGCAGATAAAGTTTGCAGTTTCTTTTGATTGATGGTAACTTTTAGGAGATCAGGCTCTTGTTGCACAGATCAGCAGTAGCTGCTAAAAGTTCCCCTAACACCTTATGCTACTGTTGGTGAGAAAACTGTTAAATAAAGAAAAAAATCCTCTAGAAAAATGTGAAACCATGGTCCAGAAGTCTTTTTTTGCTTCGTTAACAGCTGTTTGTGGTCTTCATTAGGCCCAAAGGCCTGCAATTTATATTAAAAAAAGGCCTTCACAGAAATCCATCTCCAATGTGGCCTTTACCCCTTAATTGTCTGCTAAGCAACAACAATGAGGAATCAAAGCCTTTGAAGATAAAGAGAAGCCATTAAGCTTACACTGCGGCACCAATCATTATCACCCAAATCCCAGCGACAGGGCTCATCACAGGGGCAAAATAAAGAGCAGATAAGGCCGGAGCTAATGATGATTTTTCTCCCGGCTTTCAAAATGAAAGGCAACAAACGAGTCCAGAGAGGTGTGCCACTGAAAGCCTTGAAGGAGCTCACAAAGGCTAATCACCAGGGTTAAAAACTTTCTGAAACAATCACTTTGATGACTCCTTCACTGCCGTCGTGTGGATTAAAGTTTTCCTCATTGTTAAAACTTAGATTCGCGGTGACATGGTAATAAATCTAATGGGCTGAATATGTTGAAATTGTGTGTCTAAAAGAGGAGACTCAAACAAAAAGCATATTTCCTGCTATCATTTTAGCTTAAAGTCTTAATAACCGCCAGGCAGCAGCCCTACTCCTGTCCCACAGTTTAAATGAGGGCAGTTTTTCAATAAAAGCTGAAATCTAATGACATAGCTCTCATAAGCTTGATTCAATTTTCCACATTGATTTATAAAGCTGTCAGGCTTTAACCTCAACAGATGTAGTTTTTAGATACCTATTCCAGCTCTCATTTATCAGACCCATTTAGAGCAGTTTTTAATGACTTTTCACCGCCTGTTGTCTTTATTTGCGTTAAATTAAATCTGCTGCCTCAAAATGAATTCAATAAAAAGCTTTGCAACTCTCTGAACAGGGCCAGCACACACAAGTTGTAATTAAGGTCTAACAAAGAATACACAATCAAAGATTCACAGTGGAATTGGTCAAGACGAGCAAATTACAGTCAAATAATATTTGCTATTGGATATTTTAAATGAAGTTAGAGACATCCAGTCATATGGGATGAACAAAAGGAAGTAACAAGTGAGGAGACACGCATTCGAAATGTATGGCTGACTTCCTCCAAACTTTTAAACCAAACCGAATCATCCTGAATAAGATGTTTGACAGGTTATAGTCAATAATTTCTGACATTTTGGGACAAAAAACAACATGAATCTATTTTCTTTCCTTCTCTTTATTATAGGTGTGGAGAGATGATAGGAGTCTGCTGCATTGAACCCAGCTCCACCAGAGCTTTGATCAGGAGACGCATGCAGGCGACAGACTACCATCTAACAGGGGAAGTACCACACAGCTTTCACAGCAGGCGGGGGTTGATGCAGGAACTTTCCAAAACAAGGAAACTGTGTGACTTGAAAAAACACCACTACCTTTTGACATTCCACACTTCTTCTGCGTTTCTGCAGACTTTCGACAGCGAGTCTGATTTACTGCACAGAGGAGAAGCTCCATATTTTAACTCAGAAATGGTTTAAAAATATGCAAATTTCCTTCAAAAATTTACTGTATATTTTCTTTCCCACTCTTTTATGGTTTCTGAATTTAGCACCTTTTCATCTTTGACATACAGTGAACTGTGAAGAAGATGTCTTCTGCTTTTGGTTTTATGTATTTCAATAGAGGAAAATAACCCACACTGCAAAAAACACAAAATCTTACCAAGTGCTTTTCATTCAGTTTATACTGCAAATATCTTAATACACTTGAAATAAGAGAGAACTAACATACAAATTATTTTTAAGCAAGAAATATGAGCTTGTTTTTGTTGAATACACTTTTAATATTGATGAAATTTATAAGTTCCACTGGCAGATTTTTACATTCATTCCTGAGAACATGTGTGTAAAGTTATATGTGAAATAACGTTTTGGAAACATGCATAAAGTTGTATTTGTGAGTGGACAGTGTGACCTCGGTTTCTGCTGTGTTACAGAATGTTGTAAAGATTTGTCATCAGATCTATTGCAGTAACTTTCAGCACTTCATGACAGTTACTTCAGTCTTCATCTGTATTTTCTGTTACTGCTTCAATGAAAGTTGAGCCCCAAAACAGCAACAGCTCCCTTCATAATTGATGAAGCACATCTGGGGCTTCATCACTTGACATTTCCTCTTGCTTGGAAGTCATTGTGCAAACCATGAATAGGACTTTTTGCATGCGTGCTGCTCTAACAATAGCAATTGTTGGTATACAAACAATTTTCTTTTTGAAAATAATTTACAAGACTAAAAACAATGCAAACAGAAATAGAACAACTAGAAAACGGACCTCCTGACATTTCACCCTCTATTTTTTCCTCTTGGTTACAGATTCCACTGAATCTGTTAATAATGTTGGTTCACCCTCCGACTTGGACATTAGTTTCCCATTGAAATCCTCTCTATACATAATGTGTCATCCACCTCATTTTCTGCCAGGACCTATTTTAGGTCGTTTTTGTTTTTATATTAGGTCTTTGTTGGATAAAAGCAAATAAATGATCACATTGAAATGGTTTGGCCAACTGCTGCATACATCAAGTCTCAAAGGTAGTGCTGGGTCAAGTTGAGGTTTAACCTACTACTTTCTCATTCACTTTCAGCATTCACTTTTCTTCATTTCATATATCAGTTAAATTGAATCTGGTTAATCGAAATAAAGTACAGTGTTTTCCTGACTTTCCTACGATTCTCTAGCCAAAGCCATAGTTTGCAAAATGGTTACGAAGTCAAAATGTAAACAACTTTTCACAAGCCATTTCTCCCACTAGTGCTTGACACCTGCCTTTATTCTGTTGTTTTTACCCAGAATGCCTTGTGCTATAGTTTGCTTCCTGTTTTTGGAGTGGTCTCCCTTCTGCTTGGCTTTCAGATATGAATTTGAACTGCACCAGAGTTCACTTAAACCAAACAGAAAGCTGGGTTTTTAGCTTTCTGATACCTCCCCAGACAAACTGGGCCTTCCAGGCAAGTGACTTTAACCGAACTGCTGGGATCCACCTGAAGAGACGTGAATCCAAACGCTAAGAACAGAACACAAGACTAAACTAAGAAATTAAACACAAAGAAATGAACTTCTACGAATTAATTAACCTTTTGCAACAACTATCTAAAAATAATAGTGAGAAATTAAATGAATTTGGCAAGACCTTTAGATTATTAATAAATCATGAGGGAATAATGAAAAACAGAACAAAAGAAACCAAATGCCAACCAACCAACGATTGTGGCAGAAGTCTTAAGACCAACAAATTTGCTGTGTTTAATCATCGGCCTCATGAATAGTTTGACTTGATCCTGGCAATGGAAACTATAAAAGCCAAGTTTTAAGTTAGTTTTCAAATAAATTTCATGATTCATATTCCTAATGTACTAAACCTGTTGATTCATTTTGAAAGAAGTACAGTGTTTCAACCTTGTCAAAGCAAATGTAAGCAAATGTATTAAGTCTTGCACTGACCTGAAACTTATAGCTTTAAGGCAGTGGTGATGTTCTCGTTAAGAATGGCTGACTGTTCAGAAACATACATCTGTAATCACAATATAAGATGATCTCCAAACAAAGGAAGCTGCAGGGCTTCAAATGCCTGAGGCCAAAAACGTAGCATAGCTTAATTATACCTGAGGCACGACAAACATCCAAGAATACTCTCCTGATGTTGAGTTAAGATGCTCAGAAACAACTGAAACTGATCCAAATGGTACTTGAACAATGTCTTTTTTAAAACTTTTACAGTTTAAAACCGTTTTTCTCCCAATGGCCACTCATCCTGCTGCCATCAACCTTCAACTAATGCTTCATAAATAAATCAGAAAGAGCAGAACCATTTTTTTTTTTTATTGAAATGTGGAGTGCCCTTATGAATAATCACATACTTATAGAAGTACTCACCACAGTTCTTCAGTCCAGCACTTGAAGATGAAATTACTACTACTAACCGCTGACAGGGTGACAAGCAAACAGTAGAAATGTTTGTCAAAGCAGGCTTAGTGTTTTAACCGATAACAGTTCCTCTGGTATCAGTTTCTATTGATTCTTACATTTAAGAACAGAGTGAAAAATGATGTTTATGAGTTGACTGAAAAGTAGAGGAGGTAAGTGCAGCTCTTTTTTGACACTTGCTTCTCTAATTAACAAAACAATGAAATCAAGGTATCCCACTGTTAATCAGAGTTCCTTTAATGCCCAAGAAAGCGCAACAACATTTAAAAAAATAGCAACTCTTGAAGGCAGTGGAAAAAATAACAAAATAAAACAAGTTTATCAAATATGACAAATCCAACATTTTAATGTCGAAGCCCTGACTAACCCTCAGGTCTGAGCTGTATATGTTTTTAGTTTTTACTGTTTTAATCTTAAATAAGACAGTTAAATCTAAGCAAACTTGGGAGTTTCAAAGACGGTGCTCACAAAATTTAATTTGTTGTCTATCTTAATAACTCAAGCTCCTTGCAAAAGTGTTTTTCTCTACTGGATTGACTAAACTCTCCAAATTTCTCTAATTTATTACTTTATTTGAGTGTTTTCATGTAAACTGTCCAGTTGTCTGCAATGTGGAAGTTTTTGAATTTCGTTTCAAGGACAATTTTATTTACTACTTCAATGCAGAAACAGAAATATGGAAACAGGTTTCCCAGGTAAATACCTGTAGGCATGTTGTGCAGCTTGCATAAAAATCACAACTTCATTCAGAATAAAATAAAAGTTACAAGATGACACTTGTGATCTTGTAACCAGTCAATCAAGGAAAAATTGACTGGTTCCGATCTCTGTTTGACTGATTGGTGCATCACTCGCCACTTTTACAAAATACAGAGTGTAAGAGCCAAGTGATCTAAATGAGCATTACTGATGTGGCAGGAGCTCACAGCTTTGACACTTGGGTGGTGGGTGTGTCATAGGTGGGTGTGACTGTCACTTAGGTATGAATGGGAGCAATACTGACGCTCTGGTTTAGTATGTAAGAGGAAACGGGTGAGCTGGTGGAGGGTCATAATTTCTGTTGAACGTGCTAAATGTCGTTTATTGTTGGCACCATTATAGAGGTTAGCCTGGTCAGCATGTGTCAGTTAAAGTCTGAAGTATTGCAGTTAATCTATGGAATAAATTGATGAAAACAACAACAAAGGAAGCGGCCTGGAGGTTATTGAAGCACGCGTCTGACAGCATCAAATTCACCGAGTTAACCCTGTGCGGCCCTCTACATCACTGTTAGCTTTTGCCGCACGTTTACAGAGGCTGAAAAAACTCTTTCCTGTCCAAAAATCCTGCTGTTGGATCACAAACAACATGAACAAATAACTCCAAGATTTTGTTTCTTCTGTTCACACTGGTTTATATTGAAGATTTTAACTTGTGATTAAAAAAATGCAGTATTAGGGGAAAATTGTTAATGGATGCCATGACCTTAAAATATCCCTCCTTTAAATAAAACCCAACCTGCTGTTAACTCTTGCAGTTCATCCTAGCCACAGAAAATTGATTTTATTTCAGTGCTACACATTGGTATGATTAGTTTCACACTTGGATTTACACATGTTACATTGTAGCTCGTATAAATGCTATTTAATCAATAGAAAAATTTAGTGCCATAATAAAAATTTGATGTCGGCACCTGTACAGCATCCTAAATCATGTTTTATGTACAGCGCTGTTTTCTTCAGGAAGGAGTAAAGAAATTACAAACATGTGGATCAAATATGTTTGAATGAACATGGAAAAAATGCAGTATTTTTTGAACCCTAATCTTTTTTTTGATTAGGTTTCAAAACCTTCCATTGTAATTAAAATGGTTTGTATCAAAACAATAAATAAATTCAGAAGAGCTGAGCTGCTTGGGCCAAAAAGCTCTGATCTTAGACAGGAATATTTATTGCTGAAGGAGAGCTACAACGAGACTCGTCATCATGATCAGGATTCTGGTTTGATATTGCTGCATTGAACCCTTTTGGTACAAAGGCAAATGTCTTACAATTCAGAGTGACATAAATTACCAGGCTTAGCGAATCACACCATGTTGGGACTCAGCTGCCAGAAACATTTCTATTTTCGCCTCTCATGAGAAGGACAACAAACAGCCAGGGTTTTGTTGGGTGCCACAAAGCAAGCACAATTGCTTAAGGAGTACTGCCTGCTGGCAGCCGTCTCCATTGTTATTATCCCTCCACAACTTGAAGGAAAACAGCTTCAGCCCAATCCAAGTCACCTGAATGCAAATCATGATTATTTCTGTGTGTGTTTATTTCTTATTTGTGTGTGCGCAGCTCAACAGCAGATGCAAAGCATCTCCAATCTGAGACAGATGCAGCAGTATCCTCACAGATATTTGAACAAATATTTGTGAGTGCTAAATGTGCAGAAACCAGAGTTAGTGCTTCCTTGCTACTCTGTAAAGCTGGTCCTGAAATAGTTAAATCTGGTTTTAAAAAGTCTGATGCCATTTGCTCAAATTAAAATGAGAAACTACTGAATAAAATTCACAAACTTGTGCCAAATTTTGTTTTGTAGCCGTTTTACTTTCACCATTTGCCATGTTTCTGTGGCAAATGGTATTTAAAAAAACAGCTGAACATCATAAAAGTTGTTACAATACATTCATTCATTGTGCAGCTGTGCATTAAAAAAACTAAATTGCTCCAAGAGTTCGGATGAATGTCTTGGAACCAGAAGACCTGGTTCTTCCTGTTGAATAAAATAATATTAAGCAAAGAGTGAAATATTTACAAGACACAGCTGGGATCAGTCAAAGGGTAGACAGGACAACACGGAGACTCAACTGACACAGAAACCAAAAAAAACACACAGAAAACTCAAATCCTCACAACTGCAGCCAGATGCAAAAACACAAGCACAAAACTCTCACTTGTGCTGGATTTGAGTGGGTTTGTGTCTGCGCGTATTTGGTCCATTCTGTTTCAAGGTGAAGCAGGAACGCAAATAAACTGCTGGCATGCAAAAACGTTGGAGTTTGCACAGTTTTGTAAATTTCATCCACCTTATTTCTCACCCACATTTTTAAACTAAAGCCTCAGATCCACTAATCAACACATAATCCCCAATATTTAATGGATTTTAATATGAACGTTATTAGATAGTAAGGTACTACTATAAAAAGTTTCTTTTTTCGAGCTCAGATTTTTGCTT
The DNA here is from genome assembly GCA_010277075.1 of Poeciliopsis retropinna. Classification (NCBI taxonomy): domain Eukaryota; kingdom Metazoa; phylum Chordata; class Actinopteri; order Cyprinodontiformes; family Poeciliidae; genus Poeciliopsis; species Poeciliopsis retropinna. The sequence goes on from VMRM01000039.1 coordinate 3,338,599, forward strand.
TTTTTGTTTTGTTTTGTTTTTCTTTTACTTCTGGACAGTAGTGATGATGTAAAACCATGGCAACAACCTGGTTTTCACAGATCAGAGTAGCTTGTTGCATGTCAAGACAGATTGATAGCAACAGTCTTAAGTTTGACGTCTCTACAGTGTTGTTGTAAGACTGACTGTTGGTGAAGATCCCTCCTTCAAGCAGCATCACCAACCACCGTGATTCTTTGAAGAGACTTGAAATGATATGTGACATTTTATTTTGCTTTGGGATCAATTAAGTACTTGGAATTAAGTTAAGTTTGTCAAATGAGAAGAAAATATAAACTCAGCTAATTTAACCACAAAATGAAGTCAGAAATGTCTCATTTGCAATCTGAGTAACTGAACTGTTTTGGCAGCTTTAGAAAGAGATGACACTGAATTAGACAAAATGAGCACCATTTTAAAAGAAATTACACAGCTTTGAAATCAAATTCTATTCAGTTATCAAACGGTAATGAATACAAAGATTTAAAAAATATATGTATTATAAAATTAAATAACGTATCAAAATGTTATCATTTCAGCACAGTTATTCAATATCCAGTGATAAAATAATAAATTTTACTGCCCTATTTTAAAATTAATGTTATTAATTGCAGTGTGATGTCATGAGAGGCTGCTCCACCCTTGGTCTGCCTCTGATTATCACTGCTGTACCGCAGCACAGCGTAAAACTCAGAAAGTCAGAGAAGTGACTGCAATCAGAGAGAATGCATACACATTGAGTCCGTAGTAAGATTTATTCTGAGATCAGGGGTTCGTTTTGGTGCAGAGACATCAGTGCCTGATGAAACTGCAGGTCAAAATTTGTTTCCTTGTCTGCCTGCAACATTTCTCACACAGTGAGAAACAACTGTCATGAAACTCCTCATAGTCCATGCAGTTTAACCGCATCTGCACATCTTATGTGTGTTTAGTTCAGGTGCAACATCACATATTTGTGGGTCATGATAATATTTGAAGTGTGTCATGAAATGCATAAATAGACAACACCATGATACTTAAAAATGTGTTCACTGACTTACCCAGCTTTGCACTGCAGCTGGTTCTGATGACACATCCATCATGTCTCATCTCAACCCTTGTTAGGTTTATCAGAAATATCTGTGACTGCATCCATAAATAAATGAGTCCTCTGCCTGCACAAATATTTTAAATTACATTTAGGCAAAAAATTAAGAATTGATAAACTGCTGGTTTTCATTTCAGACCACTTCAATGTTATCAGAATACTAAGGCAGCCATGGCCTGAAGACAGTTGATGACGGTCAGAATTACAGTCAACGCTGACAACTGTGTGAATTAAAATTCATGAGAGGCCCTTGATTTGCAACGTTGAGTTCTTTGGGGGGTTCTCACTCTGACACCTCCTGCGAAGTGATCACAGTTTGTGCTACATGCTCCTCACATGTAGGTCAGCAAAGCAATCAACTCTCAGGTGACAAAGACTCAATCAACCCCAGATTGGACCTGCTGTTACTTCAGCAACTGTTAACACAAGACTTTACTCAGCTGCAGTAGTCGCTTAAAACTAACATGAAACTCCACATCTGTCAGTTTGAGTTGAAGAAACTTTTGAATTGAAGGTTAAGAAATGTTTGAGAGCAATCATAAAAGGTAGCGCTGCTTCAATTTATTCAAAGATTCCAAATTTCCATGACCCATTTGATGGAAAATTTTCACCAAAACACGACAGTTGAATGACGGGTCTCTAAAAGTAACATGTTCTGAAAATTATGGAAAAGACTTGATTTATGAGAGATTGCGACATAAAAGCAAGAAGTGTTTTCAAGCAGAAAGAAAAGATAAAAATGCATGAGACTGGATACATCTGAACATGGATAAAATGAGGGTGGGCGCCAGAAAAAAACAAGAACTACAAAATGTTTTCTATAAAGATGAATAGACATGTCAGGATTATTTTTCAGAGGTTAAGTTATACAGCTACCACTGACAAAAAATGTGCAAGAATGAATTATTGGGGTGGAGAACAGAAAATGAATTGGAAGCCATGTCTGTCAGGAATATCTGGGCTGTTCAGAAAATGTCAGTGGAGACACTTTCATGCTAAGAACATGAATATAAATGTTATCCAAACAAGTCTTATAAACTAAGTCTATTGTTTCTGATGTGAAATAGTAAAATCACAGTAAATGTGACTAACAGGTACAAAGTTGGAGTCAATGAATGAAAACTTATGCAAAAAGTCTCTGGTGGGAATTGATACTAAACAACAGTATTTAAGTTAATGTTGCTATGTCACATTTATAAGACTTCTTTTTTTGCTTTACGTATTTGTTAAAAATGTCACCACGTCATAGCAATGTAATGTGAGACAGATAATCTAAAAAAAAACTGGGCTCCTCCCAAAGCTGCTATTGCAATCAGAAGAATGCACCACTTTCTGACAATCACAGTCAGGAGGAGGGTCTTAGTGCTGTCAATCATACTTGAGTATAAACAAGGTGTGAGTGGTGTGAGTTGTAGAGGCTCTAAGACCCTCCTCCTGCCTCTGAATTGGGTGTTTCTGATCAAGTTGTCAGTAATTAGTACTGGGAGCACTGGGATAGAGCTTAATTATTTCTCTCATGCTGTCCTGACACACCAGTATGTAAAAACCATGCTTTTTTTTTTTTTTAATAAAAGTTACATACGGCATGTAACACAATGTGTAAAGGAGTGAAACTGAATACTGATACTTGTTTCCAGATACTGGACTTTCAATAGACAGACTCATGATAAGATTTCCAAACCAACTGGAAACACTGGAACCAACTGGAAAAGAGACTGAACAGTTTCTTTTTAATGAGAACCACCAACTCTGCTTATGAGTTCCTCCCCAGCTGACAAAGTTCTGTCTACTGAAGAAGCTAACATAACAATATGAGTGATCATAACAGCTTGAAGATCTTCCAATTTATGATCCATGTCTCATGACCGAATGTGAGGGCTGAAATACAGACAAACTGCTAAATCAAGAGCTTTTTGGCTTGGCTCTTTTTTCACTATGACACACTGGAGTATGGCTCCAATTACAGCAGAATAAGACTCAATCTGTCAACCCATCTCCCGCTACATTACATATTCACACATACAAAGCACCTTTAACTTCTCTGCTTGAGGCAAAAACTGTCCCCCAACCTGGAGGGAACAAGCCACCTTGAAATGTGTGCTGAAGTCATATACTGTCATCACAATACATCTAATATCAGCAAATTACAAAAAAACTAATCTTTTTACTTCTAGTTACTTGCTGTCATAATGACCAAGTCGTAATCATTTGGTCTAAATTTACACAGCACTTCTTTCAGGTGGTGCGTATTCTTCGTGCGTTATGATTTATCTATTTCTAGAGGCAGTCTCTGATATATAAAACATAGGTGAAAGACTGAAGATAAAAGATTTGTGCAGCAAAGGATTTCTGAAAATAGAAGTACGCCTGGCATTTATTTTTCTACTTCACAAAGACAACGCGAGTATTTCATTGACAGGCTGAAGGTGCAGCATTTTTAAAGAATTAATGATAAAGATATTTCGAAACATTTACCTGACAATTTCAGTATGTTATAAAAACACCATGCTGCAGCTGTGAATGTGTGTTTTCTGTCACAAGTCTATCCTAATACTATAAAATCACACCAAATAAATGTTTAATATTAAATTATACTCAATGTGATACTGCTAGTCTTTCTTTGATCCTTGATGCTTCACAGTCTGGTGTAAGAACTGCTTCAGAGGTATTCTGAGAAGAGTCTAACATAACCTGAACACTGGACCTCAGGGACAATTTACCAGGCAGTCTCTGACATCTATAAAATTTGACTTGCCTCCACAGTTTTTGCTGCGCCTGCTGCAATGCATACAGATGGCCTTGTGTTAGCTGGCCGCCATTAACTCAGAAACCAAATGCACTGCATGCACAATCATCAGGCAGCAGGCTTTTAGCAGGGCTGAAGGATATCATTCAAACTGTAAAAGACAAGAGCTTTGTTTCCTAGGGAGAAGAAGTGATTGTGTTCAACTAAAAATGTTGTTTCAAAGTAAATTTAATAGAAAGGAAAAATTTTCACATCAGTTCTCAAAGGCTTTCTGGGAAGATTTAAGTACAGAATGAAGGCGGCAATGATCCTACTTCTCTCTTTCCCAATCGTGAAAATTTTCTATAAACATGCTATAACAATGGAACTTGAACAACAAACTGTACTGGAGCCATAAAACACTTTTCCATTTTTATTCTATGTCTAATGTTGACTGATGCTTTCATCACAATGCTGTGCATCCCATTTCAGTCAACAGTAAGAGGTAAAGTACACACTGGACAAGTTCATCGCTTATCTAAGCTTCACGAACTCTTAGATAACAGAAAGGTCATCTGAAGTCATCCTGCTGCTGTCAACTCAGGCAGATGTTTTATTCTTTTCTTTCGTTCCATTTGAATAACAGCAGCAGCACTTCAGGGATGCACAATGCACTTAGAGTTCGCTGCATGTTGTGGAGTGTTTACATACATCTGTTGTGTTGTGTGAACAGGTCCTGCTCTCTTTCTTCATAAAGGGTGACATTTTTAAGACTTTTTTTGGATCCCCAATAGGTTGTAAATAATTCGATAGTGTTAACCTGCTCAGCACTTTGAGGAGACACCTGTGGGGCTGGAAGCACTTCAGAGACCTCGTATGTGCACTGATGTCAAACTGGATCTGAAGTCCTGTTCTCTACATGTGGACACGTTCTACATCCCTGTCATTGCAAATGATAGTTTGCCAAATCTCTTGAGCTCTAATAAGCAGACAGGCCATTATTGTTCCCTCCCATCCCTTTGGAAAAAGTACAATTGTTTTTATAGCCACCATTTTCTTTGACTCACTGCAGGATTTATAAACACACCATACAGTAGACCATTGCACAAATACCTCAATGGATACCTCTCCTCCATTACTTGTGATTTGAAAGTTTCTTAAAATATTCAGGTTAACATAGAAGAATAAAAGAGTTTTGAGAAATTGGATACTTTATTTACAATTTGGACCTGGACTTTGAAAAATACAAAATAGAACAATGTTTATTTATAGAAATCCATAAGTTCTTGAATGTTTCCTCTAAATGCGTCTTGTCCCAGCCCACTCAACAAGCCTTTCCACTGGAATAGACACATCAAGGACATTTCTCTGTCAGTAGAATATCATCGTTTATTATCTTTGCTGTCCTGGACAATCTCCTGGTGCAGATGCGATAGACGGTAACGTAAAGACATTTAATGGACCCAACGCAGAGTGTTACAGTTAGATGTATCCTTGCAGCTTCAAACGTAATACCAATGAAATTATGTCAAATTATCTCTCATTGAATGAGCGCAGAGCAGGAGTTTATATAGGCTGTAGCACACGTGAGAGCATGAGGTACTCAGCAGGCAAGGGAGGGACTGTAAGCAGAGGAGCAGCATGAGTAATGAAAGGAAACAAGAAAATAATGAAACAAAATGGTGATTATATGCATGCATACAAATTTTCCATCAGTGGTGTACTTCTTATATCTTAAATTGTTAACTTTTTACCTGAATTTCTTTGTTCAAGCAATTTCACAAAGTCCCTCCACAAACCGATATCCACGCTTTAAATAGTGCTGTGAACATATGGTTGCTTTCTATTGCATTTTCCCTCGCAGGTTATACCTTCCCACTCTGTTCTTAAATAGAAAAGATGCAGCTAGCTGCTACTTTTCCATTACTGCCTAGACCTTCACCATGTCTGCTATTACTGGACAACTCTCTTTACAATATTTCACAACCTATTCAGCTGTATTTAGATTGCTCCAGGTGGATTCCAGACTCCCTCATGATGCGGATCATGACCGAAAAAACAAGAACCCTGATAAAAGCATCTGCCTGTTGCAGGGTCAGACAGAGATAGGTTCAGGGGTTGTGTCATCTCAGGGAAGCTTGGATTAGAGACCCTGATCCACTCACCAGACAGGGGGTCATTTCGGTTGTTTTTAGGTGCCTGATTAGGAAGCTGGTTGGTCTTTGGAGACTTTTTAAATTCTGCTGGAGGGACTGTGCACCTCTGCTGGTCTGGAGGTGCTTTAGTTTCCCTCAGGGAATCTGGAGTGTGTTGTTGGGCAGTGAGATATGGAGCTTTCTGTGTTTCTGTGATGCAGTTTCATTCCTCAGATTTGAAGTTATATACAGATAAAGTTTGATGAGGTATTTTCCTTGGAACAGAACAAATTATTTTAGAACAAGAACATATTGCAGCATCTGCTTAGCAAGTTATGATACAGCAGGTATGAACAATTGAAAAATGTTTTTCTGGCTATCATTATGCGCTAATGATAGCCAAACTGATAACCAACATCTATGTCATGTGCATTATGCACCTTAAAAATTAAGGGATGTGACATTATGTGACCTTCATCAAGTTATGCTACCACTGAACTGTATTAATATTTTCCAGACAATAAGTTGCCCTTTTATTCATAGTTTTGCTGGTCTTTTGACTAATAGTCAGGTGTGACTTATATGTTTTTTTTCCTGTTCATGATACATTTTTTGATTTAATCATTCAATTTTACCAATTGAACCAAGGAAACATTACTGTCGGCAGCTGCGAGGAAAGCTAATAGCATTAGCTGTTTAGAAAGGTTACCATAGGGCAGAACAATGTAAAAACCAAATTGTCACAAAATAAGTACACCCAGCAAACTTACTTTCTGACCAACCAAAGGTCACTCAAATGATTACATAACGTATACACATTAAAGGTTTTAACTGGAGTAAATGTAAATTCTAGTTTGTGATAGTTGCTATTGGAATATTACAGAATATTCCAATATTCCAATAATTTTGTTGTTGTTGTTTTTTTCTGTGATGTTGCTGCAGGAGCCATGCATTGTTTCTGGTTTATATGGAAGTATTGAGCATCAAATGCTGCACATTTGGCCCCAAAGTGAAATTCAAACATATAAAGGCAGGAAAGAATAGTTTCGCTCCTCCATTGCTCTGAAAATACACAAAGACAATCACTTCTGCATTTTGATTATCACTGCATGCTGTCTGGGTCTGTTCTGTTTGATTCTTCACATTAATATTGCAGCTGGTGGTAAAAGCCATAAATTACAGCCACTATTTTAGATGTTTTATTCTCTCCGGTCCACCTTGCTGCTGAATATATACAATAATGAAACACTAGTGGTGAAACTGGATTCCATATTTCTATTGCTTTTGCCAGACTAAAATTATACACAGGCAAAGCAGCTCAATGTGATTATCACTGCAGGCGATCATAACAAATGTATTCAGATAGAGTTGGACAGGAGGGGATTGTATTTTGCTTTTCAGTGCAAGAGAATTGGTAAAACAACAGAAACCTGGGAAAAAGGATGATTTTTATGCTTGAGGATTTCAAATTCAACCAACCAAGTATGACAGATAATTTCTCACACAAGCATTTAAAATTGTGAGTTTCATTTACTGTGTACACTTTGAAAAATACTGTTGAAAATACCTTTTAGTGTTAGATTCCTAGTCAGACTGCAAACAGACGGACTCATCATTTGCAGTCATTTACTTGTTAATTCAATATTACCTTTTTGTTTTCTCTCAGTTATTTTTCTTTCTATATAATCTATTCCTGGTCTGGTGTTCGGTTTCGGATGTGATGCCTTCCTGGAAGAGCTGAGATAAAACTGCCACAGACTAATCATTCTCTCCCTCCTGCTGTTAACCTTTTTATTTTCATGAACATGTTTTTTTGTGTGCATCCTCTCAAATTCCCAGTTGGTCGTGGCAGATGACCGCTCGTACTGGGCCAGGTTCTGGTTCTGGGAGCTGTTTTTCTCCACCGTCTCATTCTTAATATGAGGGATTGCTGCACAGTCAATCATAATGCTACAGTCGCTATGTGCTCATCCAAGAGGAGTGAGTGCTGCAGGTCATTAGCTGCGATTCTTTTACAAATGTGTGCAAAACTGTTGATATTCCACAAATTTAAAAAAAATGCAATTCACATTTGTGGTTTTTCCATAAAATAAAAAATGCAATCAAATTCACACTTGAATACGTTTGTTCATGATAAGTCATTAAAAAACGACTTTTGTGCAGTAGAAACTGGTTGTGATCAAATAAATAGTGAGATACGAACAAAGTGTTGCCATGATCAGTGTTGCAAAATACTCTATATATTATATATATAGTATATACATATACTATATATATATAATACTGCTGAAAAATAAGCTTATTAGAAAAGCAAAAACCTTTTCTCGGAAAGCATGAGTTTTTAACTTGCTGTGTTTCAATTAAGCTAATTTATAATTTGGTCAATGGAAATGCAGCTACAGACTTTTTAAACTATTTTAACAAATTAGTTGAGCCAACGGTAATAAACAGCTGGGATAAATTGGAATGTATGTGTGACTGAATTAAAATAATTTTTTGTAAAGTGCATCATTTATTGTGAATTGGTCCGATGTAACTAAACTTAATTGAATTAAATTTTGTTTAAGGATCTGCTCTGCAAAAGAATTACGCTTTCAACAAAACAACGTACTTTTTCATAATCCTATGAAAGCGGAGTATGCATTCTGCCCAAACCGTCATTTAATGTAAAATATAAATAAATTATCTGTTTACTATGCCAAATATTTATAAATAAATAAAAAAGGTGGTGAAATGGGATTCCAATGTGTAATTGCTTTGAAAAAGGGAGAAACTGACACATAACCAAGGTAAATGAGCATGCAGCACCACAAAAGAAATTCAAAAAATTTCAAGGCTGACCAATTATTACTCCCAAAAGAAAATTATCCAAAACAACAGTATATGATTCTCAGAATATTTTTTATTATTTTAGCTCAAAAATATGTTTTTTGTAAAGGTTACCACAGAAACAGTGTAAAGCTTGATTGCTTTCAATGGTCTGTCTTCTTTGGCGGTTTTAATATTTTCTGAGGACTTTCAATGTAAACAAAGATGTTTTATGCAGAGATAAAACTTTGTTCTGATAAAAAATAAATCATGCTTTTTGTTGGTTACTTTACAGCAGAACTGAGTCATTGCACAGAGCAGACAACCAGGAGCTTGTTCCAGTAACGAGTGTGCTGTTTTGTTCCTAGTGCTGCAAAAACTGAGAATGTTTACCTTAAATATTCAAGACCTTGTTAATATTTCACACCACAATGCTTCAGCAGTCTAATGATAGGACCTAGACTGTGTGACGCTTTTTTAGGATTTTGAGTTTTGTGTACAATTTAAAGATATTGTCACAATTTTTTTAAATCTTTATTTTCATTTGGAAAATGTTGTTCAATGTATAGCCCATATTGAGCTGTGCTATGGTCGGTCCTGCTGTTCTGTGCTATGGTCGGTTCTGCTGTTCTGTGCTATGGTCGGTCCTGCTGTTCTGTGCTATGGTCGGTTCTGCTGTTCTGTGCTATGGTCGGTCCTGCTGTTCTGTGCTATGGTCGGTCCTGCTGTTCTGTGCTATGGTCGGTTCTGCTGTTCTGTGCTATGGTCGGTCCTGCTGTTCTGTGCTATGGTCGGTTCTGCTGTTCTGTGCTATGGTCGGTCCTGCTGTTCTGTGCTATGGTCGGTTCTGCTGTTCTGTGCTATGGTCGGTCCTGCTGTTCTGTGCTATGGTCGGTTCTGCTGTTCTGTGCTATGGTCGGTCCTGCTGTTCTGTGCTATGGTCGGTTCTGCTGTGCTCCAGGCAAAGAGTAAACTTGCAGGTATAAAAAATGATAAATAAAAAGCTGTAAGCTATTCTGGCAATCTTTTTCTGTGACCATTGGATATACAGTAGGGATCAAAAAGTCAAGTGTTTCACAAAAAACATATGTGCATGAGGTCAGCTTTATTGACTGTTTTGTGATAGTGAAATCGAGTTCTTGTCAGAAGAATGAGTGTCGTGATTTGCTTCTGTGATTTTGAAATGCAGGACTGAAGTTTTGTCAGTGAAAACAAACTGTGAAAGTGCAAGTAGGCTATAACAAAGGCTTCACACTCACAAGTCTGATTCGAAGCCTTTTCTGCCTTTGATTGACAAGTGTGCAACCACTGAAGCAAGAGAAGTACATTCGCTTGGATGCTCTGCTTCTTTTCTTTTTCAGACCACAACAACTGTAGGCATTGTATCCCACGAGGCTCCTGACCAGTACAATAAGGTACCCTGGAGCATGTAGCGGGCATCCTCATTAGATCTCATCCAACCTCAGATGACTCCTTTCAGCGGACGGGAGAGGCAAGTTCAGGATCAGTGAGCTGTTTCATCGGCAGCAAGTTTAACCTACCTGAGGGGGAACAATGTGATGCAATCTTTACACATACCGCTACATCTTACCAGTAGTCAATCATTTCTGTTCATCACAGATCGTCACGCATGACCATTTTCCAACTCGTGCCACTTCGTTCACATCCCAGCCCGTTCTTTCCCAGTTGTATTGAAATTTTTAAAACAGGAGAAATTCAGGAGAAGGGAAAAACAAAGGCCGCATGGCACAAGAAAATAATTTACCTCAGGACAGAGATTTTTAAACAAAACTGAGGTTTAACATGTTGCACTAGAAAAAAGACCCATGGAAGATCAATATTTGGTATGACGGCAGCCAACCTATTATTTAAATGTGTTTAAAATTTCTGGTTTACTGCTTTATGGGTAGCAGTTAGCCTCACTGCCTGTTGCCTTCCTATACAATTTGTGTGGGATTTTTCCTAATAAACTGGATTTTTCTGGTTGAATTTCATCTGGGCCAATTAGAGAACAGAGGAAAGATTCAATGAAGTCAGTTTTCTGCGCTGTTTTAGGATACCAATCCACCTGCAGTTTAGCAAAGGCAGCAGAGGAAGTGAACAACCAAATATTGAATTTGGAAGCTTTGCGTTTCCTCACCACCTTATGAAGTCCCTGCGATTCATTTCATGCTGTCTGTCTCTTGTTCGGCTCAGCACTTCTCTCATTGCAGTGGAAGATGGTTGTTTACAATGCACGCAATTTCCAGTAAGCTTCATTGCGTTAAAGTGCTGCTTTATGTGAGCCATGCACTAATTGCAGCAATTGGGTAAAATTTAAACTTTAACAGCGTCCATGCCTCTGGAAAGCAGACATTTTTCAATAGCTGATTAGATGACCTTATTAATTTTTGTTCAAAATGTTTTTTTTTTGTTTTTTTTTACAAAAAGGCCTATGTGGATGTTATGTGGTTGTCTTTTTAATACAATAAAAATAATAATTAATCTGAATAATTTCTCTGAAACAACACTTGCTTATTAACCCAGATTAAGTTTAATTTATTTTCAAGCAACTCTTTGGCAAAGTAACATCGAGGCAATGTCACTTTTAACCATTTTGTGCAAAACATGCCTTATTTTGTGCTGTTTTAGTGTCTGTATGAACCTAGTTTAAGTTCTTTGCTTATGCACTCAAGCATAAGCAAAATACAATAAGGTATAAAAAAGTCAGCCCTACTAGCTCCTGTCTTCCTGCAACAGTTGTTTTCAATGGAAGCTCAATGTAGCAACAGGGGCTTAAACAGAAAAAAAATATAAAAATGATTTAGGAAGTAGGACTGTTACTGCCTAAAGGAAAACAATGAGTTTGTTTTCAATCAAGAGAAAGCAGCACACTCTTGGACTCTGTCCTAATGCCTACATCTAGTCTCCTTGGTCAAACACACACAGAGGCAGACTTGCTTGTTTCTGCAGGGCAAGAAATCCTATTACCTTTGAAACCACTCCTGTGGCACCAAATAATAGTCCAGCTGGGTGCTTGATTGCTCTGACAACTGGCATTGATACGGAGGCAGCTAGTTATTCTACTGTACGTGTTGTTGATTCCTTCCTTTCGGGCCTAGAGAATGCGTTTCCACACCACCTTGTGAAGTCCCTGCGATTCATTTCATGCTGTCTGTCTCAGCGCCAGAACTCGCATTTAGATTCTGGGAAGCAAACCGGTTGGATTCTGACTTTGGAAATGTTACAGTTTGATTCAAACAGAAAGTCACATCTCTGTGGTGTGATAGAGAAGGAAACAACATTTTTGTGAAATGGAGAAATTTCACTTGAACAAATGTGTGCAGATGTTGTGCATAAAATCTATTCTAAGTTCAATAAAACACGTGGACAGCCATGATGTGGAGAGAAAATAAACATCACACATCACTCATTTCAAATCTTTAAAACAACATCTGGCAACCTGTTTGACAAAATGTTTGTTAAGCAGCCAAATTTATTTGAGTGTGCTACACGGTCAATAAATTACAATATGCGTTGTGATGAAGCAAATTGTAATCATTTTATTAGATTCCAAGGTGCAAATTCAGACCCTACTCTCAACTATTTTAACCAAAAGGGAAAGTCATGTTTTTTCAATCTGTTATTGTCCAATTTTTGTGAGTTGATGTGCATTGGAGCCTCAATTTTCTGTTCTTAGTCTACAGCAGTAATATCCGCTGTGGGTTTCTGCTGCTGCTCATCTGCTTCCAGGTTGGACTAGTTTTGCATTTGGGACGGTTCTGCGATTTACACCGTGGTGTTTAAACTGTCGGTTTTCTATTACCGTTTTATAAATCTGATGACACATTCTAATTTAGATGCCATTTGATTGACTGACATCCAAATTGTGTCGACACACTTTTGAATAAGTCTGCCTGATAAAATTAGTTCAACGATGTTTTCATGATGTTTTAAAATAGATATTTTTTCACTTATACTGTGAGAATCACGTGACACCCAAAGCATAGTTTTATCTGATGGCAACTCAAACCAAAATCCTCAAATTGTGAGACAGTCGAATCATTTAACATCATCACAAGATTAATTTCTAATGTTTTTTGTATGTGGTAACTCATTACTGTTTTCATTCCTATAAAAACAGATTGACTCCAGTTTCTGTCTTCAACATCTTCCCACACTGCCCTCTCACTCTGTTTCTTCTCTTTATCAACATTTTCTCCCCTAACAAAACCTTAACAGCCTGTAAAGACCCAGTGCAGGCAGGGGGAACTGAGTTTCCCTTTACCTCTACAAAGTCAGCCTTCCCACCTCCTAATCACTCTCCTACAAGCAGAGATGAAGGTGAGGCAAAATGAGAAGAGGAATGGGAACCCAATGTTTCACCATGCAGGGAATCATTCAAGTATTTATTTCAAAGTCTAAGAAAATACTTCACATCCCTTTAAAGTTCTTACAGATTCTGTTTTCAAGTACTTCTTTGTAATTAGTTTTTTGCTCATGTTCAACATAAATGAACATCAAGAATAGGAAAAAAACCCAAACCTGATAGAATTTACCCATTAGTGCCTTTATCTGTACAATTTATTACCCTGACCAGCTGCTCTTGGGGCAGTTATATCAGACCTACAACTTCTCATGGCGGGCGGGATGCCTCAGTCTGCATCTCATTCAATCCATCCCATACTATAACATTGATCCACAAACAAGATTTCCCCCAAGGAAGCCTTTCCAGCTCAATAGCATGTGTACTTCTATCCAAGTCTCCCCCAACATTTCGTCAATACTTTCCCAGTTCCTGCACTTTGTGAGAAGCTCTCTCTGCAGGCAATCACAGGGAGGATCAATTAGGCAATCGGACCCCGAATAGTAACTGTCACTTGTGGTGAATCCTGACAGGTCTGTTAAACCGACTGTGTGGCCGGGAGAGTTACAAGATGGAGCGCCGTAACAAGCTTGCTCCATTAATTTCCCCTTGGATGGTTTTAATTATTTAGAAGCTATATTCTGAATATTTGAAATCTATCCCCGCATACACACACGCAGGGCCACTTTAGAAAATCCACAGCAGCTGGAAATTATTTTCTAAATTAAACAGTTGTTTGCTGAGTAAACATCTCACTGCACCAACCCCAAAGAGCTTCTCCTCAGCTTCTTTGATATGCAAACTGGTGGAGAATCACTCATTTGCTTCCAGTGTTATAGTAAATATTGGCTATATGATAACACTCATATTCTCCTGGCTGTCAGCCTCATCGGCCTCATACAGTTCTGTAGTTGAAGTTTGCAAACGGTCACTGAAGGATTAATGTTATTCATATGTAATTTTTATAGATTTATTTAATTTTTCTTTTTTGCACAAACTAAAAGTTTTCATTTTTTAAGTCAGGTGTTCTAACGGGCTAGGATTCTGGTGACACTTACTGTTAATACATAGTTTAAATTTATAGAAGGCTAAGAGGAGCTGAGATGACAAAGTTTTTGAGGAACAATAAATAAGTTGTAGATGTCACCAAGAAGCAACTTTTTCAATAAAAGCTTGTTTTTTCAGATGGAAATAATGAGATTTATTTTTCCTTCCCTGTTGCTGGATAGAAAACTAATTATTTATGTCCTATTTTTGCTATGAACCCTGAAACATCCTGGTTCAAAGACTGCAACAAATAGAGGAAGACAGCAAAGGATGGTTGTATTTTAAGAATGTTATTTATTTTTAATTGAACCATATACACTGCTCAAAAAAATAAAGGGAACATTCAAATAACACATCCTAGATGGACAGTTTGATTTCACAGAAGTTTGATTTACTTGGAGTTATATTGTGTTGTTTAAGTGTTCCCTTTATTTTTTTGAGCAGTATATATATGGAGGGTTCCACCCCAAATCCAGCACCCTGAGACTGTACACGAGTCGGAAGGAAGGAGGCAGAGGACTAGTGAGTGTGAGAACCACTGTCCAGGACGAAACATCCAAGATCCATAGATACATCAGGGACAAAGCCTCATCAGACAATGTGCTCAGTGAATGTCTCAGACAATGGGGAACAGAAGTTGAGGTGCTGGAGGTACCATCATGGGAGGACAAACCCCTACATGGGATGTACCACCGGCAAATAACTGAAGTGGCTGATATCAGAAAGTCCTACCAATGGCTGGAAAAAGCTGGACTCAAGGACAGCACAGAGGCCCTCATCCTGGCCGCCCAGGAACAGGCCATAAACACCAGAGCAATAGAGGCCCAGATCTACCACACCAGACAAGATCCAAGGTGTAGGTTGTGCAAGGAGGCCCCTGAGACAGTCCAGCACATAACAACAGGGTGCAAGATACTGGCAGGGAAAGAGTACATGGAACGACATAACCAAGTGGCAGGCATAGTGTACAGAAACATCTGTGCAGAATATGGACAGGAAGCCCCGAGATAAAAGTGGGGAACACCCCCAAAGGTGGTGGAGAATGGCCGAGCTAAGATCCTGTGGGACTTCCAGATCCAGACAGACAAAATGGTAAGGTCGAACCAAATGGACATTTTCGTAGTGGATAAACAACAGAGGAAAGCCGTTGTGGTGGATGTAGCAATACTGAGTGACTGCAACATCAGGAAAAAGGAGCACGAGAAACTGGAGAAATACCAGGGCCTCAGGGAGGAACTGGAGAGGGCCTGGAAGGTGGGTCATCGGGGCCCTCGGGGCAGTCACCCCCAAACTGGAGCAGTGGCTACAACAGATCCCAGGAACAACATCAGACATCTCAGTCCAGAAATGTGCAGTTCTAGGCACAGCAAAGATACTGCAGAACCCTCAAGCTCCCAGGCCTCTGGTAGAGGACCCGAGCTCAGAGGATAAGAACCACCCGCGGTGGGTGAGAAGGGAATTTTATATATGTGTGTGTTTCAATAACTGAAACGCATCATTTGTGTTTAGTTTTCCAGAGTTTCTCTGTTTCTTTGAAACATTTTGAAGTATTTTAATTGCTCTCTTTTCATTTTTGTGCCTCAACAATTAGTTACCTGCCCTTGTGATTTCCCTCAGTGAAGTGTGCTTTAATACCATGGATTTCCCCTGATGCTATTCTAAATTAGCCTAGTCATCCACCTTTTTCCACTTAATCACCTCCCAGTATTTACTCTCCTGGTTTTTTCTACACTACACATATATATTAATTTTGTTCCCAGTTTTTTTTTTTCTCTGTTTATCATCAATATATCTTGTAAGATTCTTTTTTCCTTTTCATTAGATGTTAGTTAGAAATATGTTTTCCTGCCTTTTTCCATTGTAAAAGCAGTTATATAATGTGTTTGGGCTTGTCGACTTGTTGGATCACACAGTGGTGTCTTAGCTTTAAACATCTAATCTAAATATGGTTTCACTGGTTAGAAAAACCCAGAAACAGTCAAAGCTAAAGTGACAAACAACTGGAAACTTTTCTATTGTTAAACTATAATACAAACAAATCATTTTCTGATGACTTTGTGTCACTGCCTTGTTTACTCCAAATTTGGACTATCCATATCCACATCTATGTTCCCTCTTCATGAAAAAACAAACTGAAGCCACAAACATCTCGCTAAAGTGAAACGAGAGAGAGCTGGATGGAACTGCAGTAACATGCTGTACTAGAGTCTGCTCTCATCATCAAAGAAACTTTAGTTGTGCAGAAATCTACAGGTACCAGGCTCTGATCATGGCGAGGTGTCCTGTTTTTCTCTAGCTTTGTCTCATTTCAACTGACATTCTTTGATTTATATTAAAATATATTCACTTCTGTGCAGCTGATGAGCTGCACCTCACCCACATGGATCAAAGAGCAGCACAGCTGAGTAAATCATCACTAAGGATCTATAAGAGGCAGCAGCCCTGATTCTGTGTTTCCAAATGTGGTTGTATAGACAGTATTTTTTTTTGTTTACTTTGGGATTACTTAAATTGCCAATATAGTTATAAAACATTTACTGAAACTCTGCATACAAGCTTCTCAACATGTCGTCTACTGCTTCCTAAAGCTGACTGTACATTCGCCATCCTCTGTTAAAGTCTGTGGACATTGGGAATGCTGCAGAAAACATGATGGAAATGGCTGGAAACGTGTCATAAAAATATCTTGGAGAAGAAGCTCATCAGTTTGTAGGTTTCTAAGTTGTACAGTGAAAAACAAAACCACTATAAGGGAAACTACACCAAAAAACTAAAATAAATATTTTAAATATTTATTTTAAATATATTTAAAATATATTTATTTTAGCTTGTTTGTTCTTCCAAGAGGAAGAAACGAGGCAAACAATGAGGAACAAGAAAACGACACAGTTTGAAATTAGGATGACGACAGATAAAGGGAAACTGAGAACGTTCCTGGGAGCAGCACAAGAATTTTCTTAGGATAAAAAACCTGATACAGGTTAAGAAGAAAAAACAAACTCAAGCAGATTGTAACACATTACACAGATTCCCAAATACACATGAAAGCAAAGGTCTCCGGACTTTTCGTCCAGAGATTTAGAGTTTATTAAGGTCAGACATTTTGTTCTCCATTTTTCCATCTCTTTAACTTCTGAAGCACAAACTGTAAATATGCTGTCATGGTCAGCAACAAAGATCAGACTGTGAGTGAAAAAGTAGTCAAAGTTGGAACTACAAATATGATGAAGTCTTGAGAAAGTGTTTGAAGCAACTGATTAAGACAGCTGTAAAATATCATCATAGATCTCAGAAGCAAACTAGAAAGAATCAAATGCTTCCAGACTTTTTGAACATGTCTCAAGGTGAGGCTTTAAAACATAAGGAGCAGCTAACTATTCTCTTTCGATAAGCTATTTTTGTGAATTTCCTTAAACACATCTCAATGTGTCTCTGGAGTTTATTCTAAGCCATCAAAACAGATAAATAAAATTATACTACTTCTGCCGTCTGGAGTTTAATATTTTGGCATTCGAAGTTGCTGCTTTGAAATTTTCAAAGGTCTCAACCTCTGACAGCAAAACCCATTTTTGCTGTTTGACAGATGCGTAGAGATTTTCACTCAAAAGAAAGTGATGAGTTTGAGCTTCATTCAGGATGCCTTAGGGACCCATTCACAGCAGACACAGGAATGTCAGTCATTTTAATGGGACTGAGCTCAGTGAATAGGATGAGTAATGGGACAAATGATGAAAAATTGTAGGAGAGATGGGGCAAACCACACATGGTCATCTGCTTAACCCCAGCTGTCTGATTGTGGTTTTAAACACCTTTCAACCTTTCACAGGCTTTGTCATCTTTATAGTCATTTAATCAATAGATGTTATCATACACGAATAAAAAAAAAACCTGATTCAATTTTCAGCGAGGGACAAAGGCATTCAAAACACCAGCATTAGCCAGCCAGGTACAGATAGAGTGAAGTGTTTTTAGGCATGAATCCACCAAATACTACACTAAAACATTTAGTCAGTTTGTAAACTAACTTAGTTTGTCAAGCTTACTTTATGTTTATCATGATATCTTAGTAAACTGAATATATTACTAGGATAAACTTATTTACTTTAACCTGGATCACCTCTTTTCTTTTCTTCAGTGCATTGCGACACTGAAAAGGTAATAATAAAAACTAACTTTTCTGTAACTTTACAACTCAGATAAAGTTTGTCTAATAACAGGTGAGTTTATTTTGGCTTGATCACATGTTCTAACATGTCATTTTTCTTAATTTTTACTGGGTCCAAATGGCAAACAAGTCGGTGTGTTTAAAAAAACACACACAAAATTTAATTAAACTACATGTTACTTTATTAGCATCATTGGGACAATTTATTTTCATAACTGTTATAAAAACTTAATTGTTTAAAGGAAATTGGCTAAATATTGTGGAGGTTAAAAATGCATAACAAAAAAATGTTTTTAAGTGAATTTTTTTGGAGCTTTATTGTTCTTTGAATGAACAGCTTCTAAAGCTTCAAACATTGTCTGCCTACTATCAGAGTTAGAGTACTTTAACAATCACTTCGTGGCTCTGTGTTCGAGATTTGGTGGCAGCTAATTAAACTTGATGGAACAACCTACAGGACTGCAGCAGTCAACATCATAAAATAGTGGAGTTGATATGAAGATGAATAAGTGCGGGGATCAGTCAGATGCTTTCAGGTTTAGTTTTAAAGGTAATAAAAGCTTAGAAGCGTGGAGCTGTGTACCTTAATTTGAATCTGCATGATTCGATTTTTCTTTAACTGGGGAACAAAAAAGAATACTTTCTATTCTTTTCTAATCACACCGATAAATAATTTTTCTCCTGCATCTAATGAGTCTTCTTTGAAGCAAAGGAAGCAGATATAAATTTAGTTTTTAACGCTTCCTTTCCTAAAAATGTTCAGTGTTCAGATGGGTTCGCAAACTTTCCAGCAACACTGTGGAAAACGTAAACTACTTATTATTCTCTCTCACTGTTGGTGTCCCTCTGCAGCAATTACATAGAGGCAGTGCTTTGTTCACGCACAGCAACTGGATCAGGTTCTGCCACCACATGCAGTGACTTATTGTTCCCCAGGGAAATAAGGTCTAATTGATAATTACTGAGGGAGCAGCCAGAACTGAGAGTCAGCCCACACTTTCATTCACCAACACACTAAACATGCACAGCATGTTAAAGATGCACATATATTGCAAAAAAAAATCTCCTGAGTGTACGTTCAAACTTCACTTCAATCGATGCCAGATGGGAAACAATATTGGTAAGACTTGCTGAACCATTATTAGGAAAGTATACGAAGTATGAAAATATGAGCGCTGCATGGTAATGAGAAATTATTGTATATGCCCTACAAATAATTGGCTTTTTGTAGTGAGGCTGAGTTTTCAAATGTATTTATTTATTTAATTTTAAATCACCTTCATGAGGTAATTTGATATTTCCTCTCCCAGCCACTTCTCTCAGCAGGTAAAAGGTGACCTGCTGTTTCTGGATATTTAGGAACAAAACCTGGTTTTCAGGATTTTCATCACCTTAACTGGAATGTCATTTTATTTTATGTTTGAAGAAAGGCTGCAACCAATGATTATTTCAGTAATCATTTATTCTGTCAGTTTTTCTGATACAAATATGAACACATTCTGCAGATTTTTTTTACTAATGTAAGCCCCTTTTACACAATGTTGGAAATACATTAAAATGTGCAAATAATTAAATTCCTTTTATAAACATTTTATTGCACTTTTAGTGAAAGCTTGATCATTTGTAGTAAAGCATGCAAAAATACGTCTAATATCAACATGTGAGAAGATTTCCCCTTTCTCCTTTATTTAGTATCAATGTGTTGATTCCCGGCCAGAGGTCTTTCTGCACAGAGTTTGCATGTTCCTGCCTCAATATGAGCAGCCTCAAACACTTACATTAGAACAAGTACATAATACTCTAAAAGTCTGTATATTTTTATTTGTAGTAAGTACTTTGTATTACTGAGGTAAAGAAACACATTATTGATTCACCTCTTACTATCTGTAGTGGTGCATGAAATACATCCACATCTCTTGCAGATTTATTCTGATATTGTCTGGTGTTGTTCTTAAGGTTTTGAGAAATGTTTCATCCTGTTCGGACCCAGAACTTTCCACGGAGATTTAATTTCTGCAATGTTTCAAATCACGTCTGCAAACTGATGCAAAAATTGATGTAAATTGCTTGCAGAAAGGAAGCATTCTCAATTACAGTCTTTTCCAGTTGGTTCAAAAGTTAAGAGAAGATCAAATTTGAAAAATAATGGAAGGTTAAAAATTCAGGTATTTTTACCTGAATTATATTCAGGTAAAAATACAACACAAGTACATCACAAGTAATACAACACAAGTAATCAATATAAAAGAAGTTGTTTTTCACAAAATACAAACATCGCTTAACAGCACTAACTTACTGTTTGTTTACAGAAAAGGTTGTAATACTCATTACATTTTAATATTGCAAGTTGCTCCACTGCTTTTGCTTCTAGCAAGTTTGCACTCAAATACTAAACTGGAACTGAATAATGTACAATTCAGAGACAATCGGTCTGTTCAGTCTGAAGCAGTCAATGCAGACTTTCCTTGTTTTCCTGCAGGCAAACAGCAGCCTGCATCAGTTTCACTGCTTTTTTTTAGGACAATGAGTAAAATAACCTTTATGTAATTATTGCATTATGTTTTAGGGTTACTAGTAGGTTTATTTTTTTTGGACAAGTGGTTACTTTTACTTTATGTGTCTGGGGAAAAACGGTAACGCTCAATGGTAAAAAATTTTTTTTTTAAAAATCAGCTTTTTTAAAAGAAAATATTTCCAATTCAGATATCTAAAATAGAACCTCCTCACGTTTTTTGGTCTTTCTAATTCCAAAAATTGGAAGGTGGTGATGAAATAAAATGCAAGCAAATAAAATGTTTGATTCTGCTCTTGAAGAAGCAAACCCTTCAATTTAAAAAACGGGGAAGATTATCTTCACATACTTTATCTCGATCCTCTCTTTCAAGTGCGAGTGGTCAGTGAAGTCCGGCCTGACCTTTAACTCTCACCGTTTCCCTCTTTGAAGGTGATCGCTCTCTGTTTTTCAAACCACAGCTCTCCTCCGCACTGTGACTGAGTGAGACACAAACTGAAGGGTTTCTTGTGAAGGGGAAATGGCATCATCTCTAAGGAATTTCTCAGACCTTGAAGAATCACACACAGTGAGTTAGACGTGTCGGACCTGGAGGGCAGTAGTTGCAAAAAAAAAAAAAGGGGGATAAAAATTAACTGGTATCCAGAGGCAACAAACTTTTCTATATTCCACTTTAAGTGCCTTGGGGCTGTTTTGGGGAAAAACAATCAGAACTGGGTGGAAGGAGACTCAGCGACGCCTTCGATGTGGCTGTAAATAATGCATTAATGCAGATTAGATTATAGAAGCTCAAGCTTTCTAAAATATGTTTGTGGTGACGGGTTGGAACGTCTGTGTTAGAGTTCTGAGCCTGAAACATCCGATAAAGAAAGGAAAACCTCCAGGCGAGAAGATGACAGTGCTTCGAAGCTTATTGAGAGGAGATAAAGAAAGGCAAATTATTACAAAGAATTATTAAAGCAAACTGAAAGCCCAGCTTGACCCATGGGTATTCGTATATAAATGTAATTCTTGTACATTTAGAGCGCTTTCAGTTGGAAATTACAGTAGATATATGATGTCTTGTTTTGCCCAAATTCTGATTTAAATTTTTCTTGGATGTTTCTCAGACCAAGCAAGGTTAAACTTATCCAATATCATCTCAGAAGCTGAATGTATTATTGTACATAATACTGACTGCTGGCTGCTGGATCTGTTTCACTTGTTGCTTCATATTTACATATAAGAAAACAGCATCCCCTCCTCCATGGTGGAGGTGCCAAGAATGCAAAAATGGCGTTTTGCTCTTCATACCAAGGACACCTGTCCTTCCTGAAACTTTTTCTAAGATTGTCTTTTATATATTGATGGAGCAGTTTTTCACCTTAAAGCAGAACTTTTTCACCTCATTCCACCGCCGCATCTAAATGCGAACCATTTTTCCTGACTGTCATGCTTTGCAAGAGTTTTTGTTTATTCACAATGTTCTGCATTTCAGTCCACTTCCTGAATTTGGTTCATCCGAAGTAGAACGAGATCTATGTTTGCTTCTTTTGCACATTCACACCTCCCTAAATCAAACAGACTTTCTGAGCCAGAGTTCAATTTAACAGTGTGAATGCACCCTTTGTGTTTTCTTTGCAGGTGAAGGGATGTTGGATGGAGATAGTTTGATGCATTAGGGCTTTGTCTGGAGTGATGAGGGTGTTGTTGCTCACACTTTCAAGATTTTTTTGAATCATCCAATTGGCAGGAGAATCCTGGGTTGGTCCAAGATGTTGGAGGGAATATGGAGTTGCTGGAGGGAGGGAAATCTGGGATTCTGCCCTGGAACGCCTGGTGTCTTCTGCAAACTATGAATGTTAAAATTAATTATGTTGCATTGGAAAATAATGTGCACAGATAGCTGTGGAAAGGTGCAATTTTGAGGATTAAATCAAACATAAAAAAAATACTTATGTTTTTATTTTGAAACATAATCCACCCAACTATTTGATTTTGTTGAATATTCCTCTTCTTGATGGACTGTATGCTTTGTAAGTACGATGAGGCATTATATGGGGCAACAACAATAACACAGAAAACACACACCCAACTTACTGTTGCACCCTTAAAAACAACTAAAAAATTCACATAAATTTTTGCTTTTGCGCAACTTTATTAAGCAAAACCCACGAGCGAACAGCATGTGTAGTTTTCTGTCTTCACAGAACACTTTTTACTCCCATCATGCATTGCATCATTCTTAAAGAGGCATTGTTTAGACATAAAGAAGAAAAAAGGAGTTTTAGGACATTTTTAGAAATAAACTAAATTAATTGTTTAACCAAATACTAACTGAAACAACTGCTTGACCAATTAAACAAGATCACATTCCTAACATATTTTCAGTGCTCTACACTAAACCTGTAAATTTCTGTATACAACTGTATTAAATATTCAGGATGGGGGAATGTTGTGGAAGTGGAAGTCCACCAGTTTAATCAGCCTCGGGTTTTGTTTTGTCTCTAGTGAAGAGCTTTAAAAGGATCCAACTCTGCTTATTCCTTACCTTTAGCAGTTCTGCTCATTCAAAGACAATTGCAGACGCCTCAGGCTTGTTCGTTGCAAAGATATTCACCTTTTCTGACTCTCAGAGAGAATGAGGCTCTCAGTTACTCCTGAGCTACCTCAGAATTGAATAATGTGACTTTATAACAGCAATACTGACGTTAGTTTGCAGCAGTGTCAAATTTTTAAGACGTTATAAAGCAAGATGCTATAAAAGAAAACTTTTTGAAGGGTAAATTTTGGTGTTATTGTTCATAATTTAGAAAGTGCTTGTTGTTCACTGCTGAGTTACTGAATCAATGTCATCTGCAACCTGGCAAGTTAATTAACACTAAAGCTTGTTGTATTTGTCACTTCTGGGCATTTTTTAGGTTTTATAAAGTTGCTGACGTTTGGTAGAAAACACCTCTTTGCAAAAAGTAGCTGCATGTTGTCTTTTATTTCCATCTTCTGAAAAAAGCTGCATGAGGCAGAGCGGTGAATTGGGCCATGACACATTGTTTCCTTTATTTATAATAATTAAACTACAGTTGGCAGTGCATTGAGATGCACATCATGGATGGATGGATGGATGGATGGATGGATGGATGGATGGATGGATGGATGGATGGATGGATGGATGGATGGAAACATTGTTGAACTCTGCAGTTTAATTTGTGTACTGAAATAAAGTGAAGCTTTAAAAAAACATATAAAAATAAACTTTTCCAAGTGGTTTTTGATGTTATACTTACAAGTCAAGTTTATTTGGTCCACCACACTTCTCACTAGCTTCAAATAAAGTTTCAGATATTCAAAGGAAAAATATGATGCAGCATACATGTGGTTTCAGCTCAAAGACAGAACGATTACTCTTTATGTCAGCGAATGATAAACTACATTAGCTGCAGTGATTTTCTGCTTCTAGGAACAAGCATAACAGAGAAATGACAGAAAAATGCAGAATTAAAAACCAAATAGGTGAAGCTGACTTAATGAATTCAGAATGAATATTAAGATATTTTCAAAAAAGTTCCAACGACATAGAGTAAAACAGCTGGAGATGGATCCTGTGGTAACTTCTGACAGAAATCTTTGCTATGAACCTGAAGTTCCTCAGGAAAAGAAACAGAATAAACAAATTTTCCAAATGGTGCAGATATTTGCTAAAATAAACCTACGTAAAAGCATCTTATAGCATTGCATACTTTAATTATAGGCAGTATTTGTGTGTGCCAACACAGCAGCTCATCCTACAGGCTTACCAGGATCTGGCTCAGCACTAATTAGCCAAAGTCAACTATTGTAGGTTAGATAAACAAAGCCTAGAGCAAGTGAAGAGGTCTGGTTTCTCCGTACGCTGCAACATGCACATATTTTCTGTCACACTGAACAACAACACCTAATAATTCACTGATGATCAAGATGTTAGTTGGTTCCCTGTCTGCAGAGGTACAGCTACTAATAGACAAACAGCACAAGACAAGCAGCCTCCTAATGCATGATAAGAATAAATGGAGTAATTAGGCGCTTTTTAATGTTTTTAATGAATGTAAACGGACCTTTGCTGTCAAAAACACATTCCAATGATGAGTTCTGTCAAAATCTGGGAAAAACTCCATTTTTTTGTTTTGTTTTGTTTTGTAAGCCCAGGGAGATGTTTCCATAATTAAGTACAAATCCACAAGGGGTGTTAGGAAAACTCATAGCACTGTCTTCAATGTGCTGACTGAGTTTGCCAGCAGTTTTTGGAGTTGCATGTGTGAGACCCCTGCTGCCTGCTGGGGTTTTAAGTCTTGTTTAAAGAAAACAGTAATATGTTGGCAGTCTCGCTGAGCTGTCGTCTACATCAGAAAAAAAACAAAAAAAAACATTTCACTTCTGTTCCTCTTTCTTTCATTCCACAAGCTTTTTCTGACAAATTATCAGCATCCCATATGTTGCGCTGCGCTTTAAAAGTTGACCATAGCGACTGGGAATAGCTAAAACTCAGAATGAATGAAAAATAATGAAAACTGACATGATGTATCCCGAACATTCCTTAAGGGTTACTATGCCAAACAACTTTGCCTTTCCTTATAAGCAGAGATGGGTGGTAACTAGTTATAATTTATTCAGATATCTTTACTTTAGTAACTTTCTGTGCGAAAAAAGTTATTTAAGTTGCTCAAGTGCTTTTCACTTCTACTTAAGCAACAATCTTACAAAGTACAGCTACTCTTCTGACCTTCACTTGTATGTTTCTAGGAACTTGCATTGTAATTTTCAGAACTTTACGGTACTTTTGAGAGTTTTCTATAACTTATAGTGTGTTTTCCTGGACTTGGACGTATAGGATGACTTGTAATTTGGTATTTTCAGAGCTTGCAAGTTACTTCCCAAACTTATGCTGCATTTCCCCAGTTTGTAAGTTATATTTCAGAAATATTAATGATGTTTTCAGGGAGTTTATAGGCTTCTATGTGAAACTGGCTGAATTGTGTCTGACCTGTTAACCTGTGTTACCTTATCTTTACTAAGCATAATGCTGTTTATTTTTACTAATAGTTATCCCTATTAGATTGCTGTTCATAACCTAGACCCAAACAACATTGTAAACTGAAATGAACTCAGATTTTTGAATAGATTTATTAAAGCTATTGCTGAACTGTATGCTGCAATTGTCATAGATAAAAATGACAATGATTGACATTGATTAAAACATGTTGAAATGTCTAAAGAAAACCTGTGAAAGAGTTTTAGAAAACCTGAAGAATTATTGATTAAGGTCACCTTTAAAAATTGCAGAAAATCCAGCCTCTATTAATGCCTCGTTTTCAGGGCTGACATGAGGAGAAAACGGCAGAATAAAAAATATTCAGGAGCAATTAAACACATGGAACAACACCAAATGCTAAAAACATCGTTAAAACTAGTTTTTGAATGTTATCACTTTGGTTATATTTGAAAAATGGTTTTAATCAATAAAAGTTAATCTAAACATTTAAATGTTATTTTCGGCAGATTTGTTTCTTTTCTTTTGCTCATTGTTAACATATCCAAACATATTCATCCTATTTTGTTATTTTCTTTGTTAAAGATTGGATAAATTGTCTCCATCAGAAGACTGTACTGAAAACTCTCCACTTACTTCCATCTCAGATTACCGTTTAGATTTGTAAATTTATGGGAAGACTAATACTTATTTAAGTTTGATTTTGCATTGTTAACATTTCATGAATCATTTATTCATCAGTAATGCAAAGTAATTTAGGGAGGTTTGTGTGTAAGACTAGATAATCTGAAAACCTTTGTTACTCATTTAAAGTTTTAATTCACAACATTTATTTGCTTTAAAGCAGATAAAGCAGTGAGAAAGATAAGAATAGGTGTTTGTGAAGAAATCAGCGGCTGCTAAGCAGAGATATCCAGGAGGAATAAAGTGACAGGCGGGATAAACTGAAGATGTATGAGGCAGATGAGACACTGGCTACTTTTCTTCCACCATTATGGACATGGTGACACTGCTGTGATTGGAGAATCAATGCCTCCAGTTAGAGATTTGAAGAACTGGTTGTGAGGCTGCTGTTATGTTTCACAGAGAAGTGGCTGTGAGAATTACAGCGGACCCGGCCATTACCACCGCCAGCTTTCAGATGGTTCAGGCAAACTGGGATAAATTTAAGAGGGGAGGGAAGAAAATGATGCCACTTTAGAGATAGTTTTGTAGCCTGGGAGTAAACCCCTTAGGATAGGCCTAAAATACATTTTATTTTCACCGGAAGTCGTAGTTGAAGTTGTATTTTACCGTTTTCTCTTCAAAAGCAAGTCAGACTGCTGTCTTCAACCATTCATATTTTCAGAATATTTATTCGAGAGTAGTTTTTGGAAAACTGGTTGTTACAAAAAAGAAAAAAAATTAAGAGTGAGCCCGGATAGTTTAAGCAAAAGCACCAATCAGCATCCTGGGTGGAAGGAGGAAGCAACATTTTTATAAACTCAAATCTTCTTCCAGTTAAATCATTTTCATTTTTTATTATTCTTCATATCCTTCATAAGCTGTTGTTGCTACTGCTGGGTGAGTAAGAATATATACTAAAACAAATTAACAATTTTTAATATTTATGAATGCAATTACTGCATTAGGTTTAGAGGTGCAATAATGTGACCGGCATGCAGAAAAAGCCTCTGGAATAATGGGTGTTTTATTTTTGGGCGGTATTTGCATTTGTGAGGCTTCAATAGGATAAAGTGACAGATTTTTATATAAAAAGACTAATGAATCTATAAATATGCTTTATTATCTCTTTTATCATTATCACAATAAAATCATAGAAGATTTGAAGGAGAATTTTGAGTCTGTGTTTACATGTTGCTGAGAATAGAATAACTTTATTTTTATTACACAAACAAATTAGAAAACAACCAAACCCTAAAGTTGATTAAACAGTTTGTCTTTCATTTTTTAAAAAGCAAAAAATAAAGAAACTTTTTTGTGTTTTGGGTCTACAATGAGGCACAGACTTTTGTTTTTACAGCTCTTAATTTCATTCACAGTTTGAGAAACCAATTAATCTAACAGTCGTGTTTTTGGACTGTGGGAGGAAGCAGAACCGAGCATGCACAAGGAGAACATGCTGGGATTTGAACCCCAGACCTTCTTGTTGCCTGGGCAACAGGGCTACCAACTATGCAGAGTTTCCTTCAATAATTTTATAGCTATGATCCACAAAAAAAAGTATTTATAAGATGGTAAGATAAAGAAATAATCCGTAAAATTATTTTTTGCCTATTTCTATAAAGACACAAGATATTGTGGTTAACAAATATTTTCGTTTTGACGGTTTTGCCTCCTATGGCAAAAGCTTTGGACGCCGTTGCAGGAAAAGGAAGAAAAGTTGTGAGTGAATGTAATATAGATTTAAGTTTGTTAATTACACAGCAATGGTTTATTAAGGTATGAGCTACAGTTAAAATCTTTAAGATATACACCTAACTTTTAAAAATGCTATTGACACAGTATGTAACGTAAATGTGTTCTGTGAAGTCCTGCATCGGCTGAGACATTACTGGTGATTTCATTACTCCTGCAAATCATCCTATCAGATCCCATTCCCCCTTGTTTACGAACATGAGATTTGAATTTTGTATATCGTTAACATCTCTTCTGTTTTCACTTCCACCTGTTGCCAAGTTGTGGTCAACATCAGTTTCATGCTGTGGTTTAATTTATTGCTCAAGCTTCCCCAGTTGGCCGCTCTGAGTCAAGAGTTACCTGTTTAGAAATTCACCAGCATGATGGAAAGTGAAATAATAAATCCAGATATATTAAACAGCCCCAAGTAACAGGTTCGTGTAACTGCAAAAGTAATAAACACGACACACAGGTGGAGCAGTGAGTCATTCTGTACAAATAGACGTGCAGAGTAACCAAGCGGTGAACCGCGCCAACGTTTCATGGTTCACAAGCTGGAGCACATCGACATTACTGAAACACGGGCGGGTAATTTATTTTATCGCATTGAGCACATATTAATTCCTATTGATGCCAGCATGAGTGTGGTGGTGTTGAGCTCTAGGAGTCATTTATCATTCTGAAAAGAAAAACAACAACTTTTATTAGAGCGAATGCGCTACAACACCCTGACAGAGACATGTTGTCTTCATGAGATCATTTAATTATCTACCCTTTTTTTTTTTTTTTTTACAAACTGCAGTCTTTCCACAAATGCATGAATAATTATCTTACGAGTATAAAGTCGCATAAATTCTAATTACAGTGGAATCCTGGTATTCATGAGGGTTAGAGGCCACAATGAAATAGCTAAAATATGCAAATACATGAGATCTGTCGCACAATCCTTCTTATTTTATTGGTACAAATACTAAATATACCACAATACATAAATACACACAGTAAAAACCATCCTAGCAGCATCACAGAAGCTAACACATGCAGTCTTCTTTGTTTCTGCTCTCCGATCACCAACTGGAATGAACACTGGTGCTGGATTAGCTGCTTTGTAAAAGTCAGCCAATAGCGCATCAAGTAGCATTGTGTGTAAGTATGTCAGCTCACCAAGCTGCACTTTTTAATATATTTTAGAAGTCTTCTACAAAGAAAATCTGCAAAAAGGCAGATTTTCTGACATTTGGTCACTAATTTTCTATAACAAATTTCTGATGGCTGGGTTTACTGGGATTAAAGAATACACACTAATGCAGTTTTTTTTATTGTAATTCCACTATTTCACATTTATGTGCTGTGTTGTGTTGGTCACCACTTAAAATCCCAGTGAAATGCACTCATGCTTGTCATTCAAACATGGAGAACTTGGAGAGGCGCGAATACATCTCCAAGGTTCTGTGAATGTCCAAACAGTTTCCAAGTCTGCTGGGTTATAACTTCTCTTTTCTGAGTGTGTATGTATATTTATCGGTTCTGCAGGATCTCAATATAACGTGTTTGCTCTTTGTGCCTAAGGCAGTTTGGGCAGCACTGGAGACTTTCCTCCACACACAGTAGAAAAAGTTTCCTCAAAAAGAGTTGAAAAAGACATTTATATGTGGAAAATTTCATAAGGGAATCCAAAAATAAAATCCAGTTATTCTCATTTTTAAAGATGTATTAAAGTGTTAGTGAACAGCAGTTGTGGTTTTATGCTATTTTCATTTCAGAGAAAAGCTGTTTTTAAAATAGTTTGTTTTTATAGCCTCAAAGAAATTGTGCTGATATTTAAATTGTGCTGATATTTGATATTGTCAATTATTTTCTCCATTTTTCAAAGCTTGATTGAAAATGTTTTAATTTGCTAACAAGGGCATTTTTCTAACCTCTAATGCACTTGGATTTCAAATAAAACTACAAGAAAACTCGTCAGAAAAGTTTAAACCACAAAAGACTCTTTCAATATTCACTTTTTGCACTTTATATTTTGCAGACTTGGCAGTTAACAAGTTTCATGAAGAGTGACCACAGCTTGGGGTTCCTCTCCATCTTTATTTCCTCAAACTCTGTGTTTCTCTAACTGTTTATGACAAGCACCAACTTTGTCAGTATCAAGTTTTAAAAGTGCCACCATCCTGATGGACATTTGGAAACTGAATCCAACAGGTCTTGAATTTTTTCCTGTTTGTTGGGATTTTATAAAAACTAAAACTATGCAATTTAAAAGTTTCCATTGTGTCAGAAGTTTAAATTTCAGAGTTTGACGTTTTAAAGGTCAACGTGAAGGCCTGTGATAGTTTGATGTTTCTCATCTACCCTTAGAGACATCCACTCCTGCTGAGGCTGTGTTTATTTCGCAGATTTCATCCAGTCAGCATCCTGCTGCCATCATGTTTTCCAAAGGGGATGACTCTTCTGGGGTATTTTGCAAATAGCCACAAATGTCCACTTTTAATCTTACTTTACCAAACCACGATCGTCCACTTATTTGTGTCATTTTATTTAAGCAATCTTCAAACAGGATTTTCCTTTCAGTGGTAGCATGATGTATG
This sequence comes from Poeciliopsis retropinna, assembly GCA_010277075.1. NCBI lineage: Eukaryota > Metazoa > Chordata > Actinopteri > Cyprinodontiformes > Poeciliidae > Poeciliopsis > Poeciliopsis retropinna. The sequence goes on from VMRM01000039.1 coordinate 3,369,428, forward strand.
TCAGTTAAGCCAAACCTGGTTTGAACTTCTCTAAAACGTTATCGCTGGTCTGTTTGCTGAGTTCCTTTCATGTTTGAGGTTCGCTTTGTGTCCAACATGCAGAAAACCACTCAGAGATCGTAATCAGGCTTTGGTATTTATCAGGAAAATTATCTGTTTTCCGGAGGGATTGGTTTATCTGAAGGGAAGCAAGGGAGATGTATTAGACAGATTGCAGGAGCGATAGAAATAAAGCTTATTGAATATGAGAGAAGATGTTTCAGGGTCCGGAGGCGAGTGTGTAGTTGAACCAAAAAGGGAAGCGATGTTGTGCTGCGGCTTGACAGATGATTGAGTTGGAGAGCCGGCGGGCTGGAGGATTCATGGGAGAAGGATGATGACCTGGAGCTGAGACTTTACCAGGGTGTTATGGAAAACTTCGAGTTAGCTTGGAGAATGCTAGAACTTGGAAAGGTTGTGAACCTGAAGCTGAAGTTGTTTGAAGTTCTCCTGGATTAATCTAGGAAACGCAGATAAATGGGACACGTGAGAGTTTTGGTTTGATTCCTGCCAGTAAGGTCGACCATCAGATCGCCACGAAACTTATGAACCCAAACAGAAGATGAGGAGATTGCTCTCAGGTGTGACAGCAACCACAGCCTCAGGCAAGCACACTGCTCCAAACCTGAGACTGAGGAGGGTAAACAACAACAACAACTACAGGACTCAAATGAACGATGTGAAAATGACTGCAGGTTTCACTAATTGGAATTTAAGACAGTTTTTAAGATCGATGAAAATGGAATTTATATTGCATAAATGTACAAACATCATCATTATTTACAAAATAATGCAAAGTTGGTACTTTTAATGGACTTTTAAAGTAACTTTACATTAAAATGTATTTACCGAATGACACTTCATTTCATGTCATAGACATTCATAAAGACTCCTTCATGTTCATGACAGGTGTTGTCATGTTTATGATGCTGTCATGTCAGTCTTATGCACACCATGTCAAATAAAGTGTTACCTTTCCTACTATGTACCACTACAATCATAAGTATGAAAATAAACATAAGTAAATATATTTACATGCATATGTTGATGCCACAGAAGTTAATATTTTACATCCCAATGTTCCCCTGTATCACTTTCCGTTGGGTTTCTTGAATTGTAATGAGAATTTACTACTTTTGCCTTCTGGGATTTTTAAATCCTACTTTGATGCTTTTGTTCACCAAAAATGCAAATTTCATCGGCTGAAGAAAAATATTGTCACTCCAGACAGATTTGTCAAAATGTGTGACAGAATTCTTGGAGCTATTAAACTTTGAGAAGATACAAGCAACTGGGATTCTGATGTTGCTTTTCTTGTACAGGATTTACAACAAAAAAAAAAATGATCAAAATCCTTCATTCAGACTAAACATCCTGTGGTAGCAGGAAAAGCTGAATGTATGCTAATCACACCATCTTCATTTGAAGAGCATCGTGACTCTTGCACAGCTTTAATCCATGTTCTGAACATTATCTAATAATTGGCACATTCCCCCGGCGAGAATGGGCCTGCAATCTCTTTCCCCTCCATGTCAGCGTAATGCCTCGCTTTGCACATTTCTCATGGCTTTGAACTTATCCCTCCTCCCCCAACTAAATCTCTCTGAATGGAAATGGGTACATCACATTACTTCAGACCCATTCCTTTTCCTTCAGGTTATGGAAAGTAATGTCAAATTATTCTTTCATGGTCAGCTTTTGAACGTCTACGCTGAAAAACATGGAGAGAAGGATATCATTATTGTGTAATACAGCATAGGTGTCTCTAATAACGTGCGTTATTCTATTCAGATGAGATTGCGTTTCACTCGCCATGTTACACGCTTGTTCTCCTGGACCTTGTTGTAAATAATGAAGCATGCTAGCAGCCCACTTAGCTGGAAAGGCGTGCTCTGTCTTGTTTTTCCGGGCGCTCTGCAGCAGCAGACCAGCTGATGAGAACTTTGCTCAGTTTGGTGAGGAAACAGTAGACGCAGCAGGTTGTGCAGATCGGCGTTTCGCAGGCAGCAGGAGGTGAACTTCAGCTTTTTCCAGCTTACTAAACTAACAGCTCCCAGCATCAACAATGCCTCAATGGCTTCTGTTGCCGACCTGCTGATTGCAGCAACTCTACTGGCTTTTTACAATTGATCATTTCTTATTTCATTTTGAGTTTTTTGGGGGGGAAATCTTTAGCTTCACACAATAAATAAAAACCAACATTAAAGGCAAAATTATATCAGCTTTTATGGCCTAATAAGACTATACTTTTGTCATTTCTTTTGAGACAGATCCAAGAATTCAAACCTTTTAGCCATTGGTGCAGGAAGTACTCAAATACTATAGATAATCAGCATGAATTAAAAGATAGGAATTGTTTAGAAAACTAATGGTCAGGATGAATATTAAGTACTTCAGGTAGAGGGATGCAGGTGTGAAAAATTTGTTTTAATGAATTAAAACTGTTTTTCACTCTTTAAATAAAAAAAAGTCTTAAACTCATTTGTTAAACAAATACAACAAGGTTTGATTATGTTTTCTCTCAGAAGAAAACATTATTGACTTAGTTTCCCTTCTTCCCACTACTGTTGTTGCAGCACAATGTGCAAAACAAGTACTACAAAAAAAAGAGAAAGAGCAGTGAAAAATTCTGTTGGAGAAATAAAAAGACTTTTTTCTGGAGTAGCAACTACCAAGATAAAACTAAGACATTGTTTAGGGAAGTCAGTAACAACTCCCTTTAAAATAAGTCTGTGGAAAATCAATATCTCCACAAACAAAAGTGCTTTGAGGCAACCGGCTGAGAGACCTCATCTGGCCACTTAAGTTTTCTTTCACCACAAACCTAATTTAGATCTCCAAGTTGCTCTGCTCTCAACCTAAGAAGTAATTTGAGATTATAAGTGGTCTCTTTTTTAGCACAGATTGAGCCTGGATTGGCTCTCTGATTTGCCTGTATCAGAGTGCAAATTGCATTATGACAACTGGGACGGATCCGAACAACACAGGCGAGTTCATCAGCAAACTGGAATTGTACGGTTTGTCCTTTTTTTGAAAGCAAAGTTTCATCCAGTTTTAAGGCATTTGGGTGAAGATGACTTTGGAATCAACCATTTTTATGCAAAAAGAGCAGAGGACGGAGATTATTGCTTGTAACAAGGCAAAGATTCAAAGAGATGTCCAGTGCATGGTCATCATTATGGACAATAAAACCTAAGACTCAATAAAATATTAGGGGTTTAGATACTGAGGCAGGGTGGGAATGTGACAAAAAAAAGAAAACAAACACAAAATAATCAGAGTAAATATAGTACAGCAAGGAAAACAAAGGAGGAAGATTAACGAGGAAGAAATTTGTTCTTCAGATTCACACACAGTTTAATGCTGCCATGATTTAATGAATAAATAATCAATGATCATTAACGCCAGAAAGGTTTGGTAAATTACACCAGGGGTGTCCAAAGTCCCTCCTGAGGGGCCGATATCCTTCATGTTCTAGTTCCTTTCCTGGTTCGACACACCTGAATAAAACGATGGCTCATTAGCAGAACCTCTGCAGAACTCTGACATCCTGTTGGACCATTGGAGTCCGCTGTGCTGGATCAGAAACATCTGGAAGAACATCAGCCCTGGAGAACAGGAGCTGGGCATCCAAGAGAAAAGTCTGAATTACAGTGTTACCGAGTGGATTTGTTGCTGTATATACTGAAATTTAAGACTATTTTGGCCATTTTTAAGAGTTTTGACAGCAGTATTTTTTAAAAGCTTCTGCTTTGATTTGAAGCCAATAGAAAAATATGAATAAAGAACATGATTTTGCTGCTAATTATGTAATTATAGAAATATATTAAGCTATGAGTTCAACTTGCAACAGTATAGTTGATAATATGTGGAATTTTTGTTTTAATTTTACCCCGTCTTCACCAGAAACATCACGAAATGTTAACTGTGTCCGGGTTTTTTTTTGCTTTTGTTAAAAAAACAAAAAAAACAAACAACAACAACAACAACAAAAAACTTCTGCATCACATCGAGATCTAAAATAAATTGGATTGGAGCACAGCTGGTCTTTACAGAAATTAGATTACTCAAAGTGGAAATACAGATTGAGTGCTTACTGATTTGTTTTTGTCTTGTCTGGTGTTTTCTACACAAGACATGTAGGGCCACTGAAAAATTCCCAGAATTTAACTTTTACTCAGAAATCTGACATTAATCTTCTTCTTATAACAGTTTTTGATCCATATTTCATGAATGTGTGCCTTATACAACACTTTGATCAGGTCTGGTGAAAATCCCACCAATTTGTGAAACGCCCAGATGTGAGCTCAGTTCTTTTGCTCAGACGTATGTGCAGAAGAATTTGTTTTAAGTTTTGAACAAGCTTGTCAGGGTTTGACTAAATTATACTTTTTAAAAAAATTTTTTTTTGCTTGAGCAGATTAAAGGGTGTCAAGATTCCCATGAAAAGTAATCGATACAATAGTCTTTACTGCCTGGTGAATGCCCTAGTTCAAATTGAGCTCAAGTTTGCATTAAACATAAGGTTTGTAGCATCTTATTCCATCCTGAACACAGGCGAACCTTCCCTCTAAAACTAAGTCCTTTTATTAATAACCTGTCAGCAGAGTTAACATTTATTTCATGTGTATTCATGTGAACAGATTTTACAAATGGCCTGCTGCTTCTGAACCTGCGTTTGAAAAATTAGCCTTATTTTATTTCTCCTCTCCTCATGAATTTCAATGACTCAACTGAATGTATGGCATCGCGTCTGCCGGCTGGAGACGCAGCTTTCCGGCTTCCGGTGCGAATGAAAAACGGCTTTATTTGGAGAGCCGAGAAACATCACAGTATGCGGCGTTTTGTTGAAAATTGGAGAAAATACCGTGGGGCAATGAGATGGCAGCGCGCTGCTAAGAATAAAATGCTTACCGGGGTTTTGGCAGACTGCAGATAATTAAGAGATCCTCAACTAATAATGATGCAATGTATGGAAAATCATGCTAAAGGAGACTCATTAAACCCCAGTTGAGGCAATTTCCTGAAGTCATATTGAAATATCTCTGACAAGCTTTTGTCCAACTAAATTTTGGTTTTTAAAAAAGCAACTGTCTTTTACCTCCCCTATTAAATCTGTACAAACTCAGGGTTTGGCGTCAGCTGGTGGTGGAGTTACAGTATCACTTTCTTTCTTCCTGAACACACCTCTGATGTTCCAGCTTTCACAAAACTGCTGACCATTAACTTTGGTAAATTTCCCTCCAGGATTAACAAAGTATATTTATTCATTCATTAATTCATAAATGGAATATCTGGAGAAGAGAATCCCTAGATTCAAATGGAAAAGAGAAGAAAGTCAAGAGAAGATCAATCACTGAAGAAAATATCAAGGAAAAGAGGGTTTCTTATCAATTCAATAACTGATAAGGGGCAATATTATGTAATTTCTAGGTACATAGAGCCATTTTACAACACAATCAACCAAATATATTAACTTCCGTTGTGATAAAAATGCTGTATACATCAAGCATGACCTAAAAGAAAATTTACATTGCAATTTAACACCTTGATATTAGCCTCTGTCTCTTTAAGAAGCTCCTACTCTTTCCAACATTCCACCTTGACTATGTCATCACAGTTCTCTCCCATTAATATCTATACCTGCTTATCAATGAAAAGCATCCTGGACAGGTTGCCATCACAGGACAAACAGCCTCTTATTGGTCAATTTAGAGAGAAAAAATAAAGGAAGCTAGAGAGACCAGAGAAAACATGACAAACTCCATACAGAAATATCTTGGGCTGGTATTCAAACCCAGGACCTTATTGCTGTTAGGTTCTACCTTTAGCACTGTTCTACCAGCTGTTCCACCGAGCAGACCAAATCACCTTTGGTAACGTACATGGTTGTACCAAATTTCACCTATTTCTGTCATAACTTTCTCCAGCTGAACAGGAACATATTTGAACCCAAAGAGGAACAATCTAGAGTCAGCACAAAGCTGCAGATGTTATCAATATAAACCAGCGATGAGACCTGAAATCTGGATTTGAGGGATTCAGACCTGAACTTTCATAGCCACACAAAGACAGTTACAAACCTTATATGAACTGAAAAACATTTACAGACTTAAAGGACTGAAGTTCCAGCAATATCTAGAGAAACTCATGTATTAGTCTTTTGTTGCATTGATTATTGCAACAGTGTCTTCACAGGTCTGTCCAAAGAATCAGCTCCAAAACGCTGCTGCTCATGTTCTCACTAAAACTAGGAAAGAAGAGGCAACATCACCCCAGTTTTTAAGTCCTGGCTCTCTGTAGCTCAGGGAATAAAATACTTCTGTTAGTTTATAAAAGACTGAATAACTTAGTAGTAAACCACATTTACTACTAAAAATCTGCTGCTGTTGTATCAACTTTTCTTCTGGTTCTGATCTGCTCTGCATCCCCAGAACCAAACATGGAGAAACAGCATTCACCTCCTATACTCCTCTAATGTGGAAGAAACTTCCAGTTTTTCTTTAAATCAGGCTAAAAATCCACCTCTAGAGCTGCTTTTGATTAGTAGTAACTGCAACATTGACCCACATATTCGATGTGGGTCAATCTGCTTGATGACTTTGGTGGAAACATTTGATAAAATGTAATGTTTACTGCTCGCTTTATAATTGATGGCTGTGTGATGTTTTTATGATGTAAAGCACTCTGAACTGCCTTGTTGCTGAAATGTGCTTGAATGAAGGTAAAACGAGGGCAAACAGCCAGCTGCTGAACTGTGGATTCTTTATGCTACATCATTTCTTCAATCTTCACAGTCTAAGATTGTTTTTCAGCACTCATAGCATAAACACAACATCTCATCACTTTTAGGAGCAACACTAAAAGAGTGATTTCTTTTGCATTTGAAGAATTAGTGGAAACTATAACAGGCCTTCAGTTCTTGCACCATACAGTTATTAGAAGCCATTTGTTTACTTGTAATAGACCACCAGAGGAAGAAAAAGAGCTGTACAGCGGACGGTAAATCCTCTGCAGGAGCACTGGTGCCTCAACAAAAGATGCTATCAGGACTCATCTGTTTCTAATCTCCCTGACCAAAGTTGAAACAGACAGCAGCCCTCTACAGAATATTTCATGGCCTATTACTTCATTTTATGAATACAAATTGGTCTCCCAACATTGAAGACAATCTATTTCTTCCTCTGAACTGATTTCTTACTCTGAACAGGCAGAAAAGGAGAGAGGAAAGATAAAATGGAGGCTGCAAATAGGCCAGGAGATGGGATAGGGGGAAAATGAGAAATAAGAGAGAAAAGACTGACAAGTTGTTGCAATAACTTCCTATTTCCAAAGACAAATACACCAATGAAAGGGTTTGCATTGTAGATCCATTTTTTGATAGAGAATGTGCAGAGTTCCCATCATAAAACACATATTCTGCTGATAACACAGCTGCCAGCAAAACAATCAATATCTCCAATGTATGTGTTTAAGTAAAGTCAAAGATATTTCTTATTCTTACTAAAACCTTATATTGCAGCTATCTTTTCACAAGTGGAAGTACTTCAGCTCAACATTCCTTCAAACCACTTGATGTTTAGAACATTTCGCTCTATTTTGCACAAACTGCAGCCCTTGCAACAGCACAGCTTTAAAAAGGAGGCAGCACTGCTTGCATTTGCATGAAAGGTTTCCAGAAGCGTGCTTTATACGGCATGAAAGAATTAGAGGCGGAATAAAGTTCTGACACATATAATGTGACACGTTCGTACACATTTCCATTTGCTTCATTAATTAATGTTCAGGCAACACAGGCAGGTGTCTGAAACATAACCAATCCTCCAAAACACTCCAGCGCTGAACAATTTCCAACAGTAAAAGCTCTTATGCTGCAGCATCAAGATCTCTGTTCAAGGCTTCAAATTGCTACTGCTGCAGCATGAATAGAGAGTAGATAAAGTAAACTGAGGACCTGAAGATGCTGTTAGGTTTGAAGGTCCAAAACTGCAGCCCTGCAATATGCAACCTCCATTTTGGTTCATCTGGGTGTAAACTGTCGACTTTCTGTCCATAACAAGTTGGTATTTTGTCCATTTGAAGGGAAACCTAAATTTTTATAAGCTTTTAGTAGCTTTGGTGCAGCACTTTTGCTCTAACTGCAGCTACAATCCACACATTGTGAGTCTCTCCTAAACTCTTGAAAGTACTCAGAATCCTCTCCAGACTCCAGTTATTATTTACCTTTTTAACACATATTTTTCTTCCACCAATCTTTCCATGTCACTCAATTTGGCATTTCAACCATTTTCCAAAATAAAAATGTATGATTTCATTTAGTCTCTGTTCAACCATTTCCTGTTAAGCAACCAGTTGGCATGTGGATATTAATTTAATTAACACCGATTCTGCCGGACCTCACAGTCTGGACCTCGTAGTCTGGTGGAATCAGTTTGATTGGGGACTAAAATTACATTATTTTCAACTGGTGTGATTCACTTTCTCACTGCATTTTGTCAGACGAACCAAACCATTTGAAAATCTGAATTATCAGCAGTAGCAATAAGTTCGGCTCATTTGATCGTATAAAACTGGATTTTTTTCCCACACAAAATTAATTTTTCCACATTAAATGTAGATTTTCTGAATTTTTCAGGATGATGCAATAGGACTATAAATTCTATATCTGGGGATACAGTTCTTAAGTTCAAATTAAATTCATGTCAGAATCCAATGAGACATTTTTTACATCCTCTTCAGTAGCAGTATGTGTCTAAAAAATCCGTTCACTTCATTGGGTTCCCAGCAAACTTCTGTAGCTGAGTAGATCCCTTTAATCTCCATTTCCCACACTTTCTGTGTCTTAGAGTCCAGGTAAAGCTGCAGAACCAATACATTTGTCCTTCAGAACATGACACCTTAGCCTTACTAATGAGCCATTTAACATCACTGTGAAGGAACAGCAGTTAAACGAAAGGCCCCTTGTGGCTTTGGTAAGTGTGTGTCAAGCCTGGAGGAGACAGTAATACTTCACATTGACAGGTGGAAGGATGAATAATGAGAAGTTTTGCATTTCTTTCTGTATAATGCTAATCCCTCTGCATTTTCCTTTGCACTGCCTCTCGCTCTCTCTGGAGAATTATCAGGGTCTGTGCAAACTTCTGCAAACTCATATCAAAGGTCCATTCATCAGGACTAGAAGATTGGAACATCTCTGGAAATATCATTTTAAAAATTCATTTCAAAAAGTGAAACACTGTTAAACAGTTTCAAATATTTATTTCTGTTTGCCTTGTTGATTATGGCTTACAGAAAATAAATAAAATAAGGAAGACTCTTTCATTGCCGAAATGTTCTGGGAAAGTTGAGTGGGAGGAAAAAGTGTGGGGAAGTAAAGATACCAAAGAGTGAAAAGCGACACATAGATGTTTTCATGGGATAAATCAGTCACATTCCTGGAATGCAACATCTGAACCAGAGTAAATGGAAACCTCTGCACAGCACTGGAAATGGATAAATGAGTGGAAATAGGGAACAAGAGTAAACATGTGCACATGTAAACACAGTGCTTTATTGTTACTATGATTTAAAAACGGCAGGTCTTTTCCTCTTGATTGGATTTGAATTGTCAGTGGCAGCAGTCCAGGAGAAGGAGCATATTGATAGAAATGACAAAACAAATGGCTTTCATCTGTTTACCTACCAGAGGCTCAGAACCTTGCATCAAATACGATGGAGATGTAAAGCTTTGACTTGCATACCAACGATGGAGAAGAAGATAATTATTTTAAATATTTCTTTCATCTGGTAAATCCATTGTACTCATGCAAATAGAGGAAGAAGCTGTAGGTGTTTCTACAAATACACAGAAATGTTTAAAGAAAACACATTTGTCAAAAAGAAAAAACATGAAAAGCTTGATTTTATTTGTGTCTTTTCAGTTATTAGCATTTTTCAATGAGAAAACCTTTTCATCTGCTTATTAATGTGTTTGAAGCAGCAGCATTAGAAAAATCAGGTTTTATATATACAAATAAATTTTGTTTCCTCTCTCAGTTTTTTAACCATCATTTTTGTCAGGCCTCGCTCTGCATCTGTCCGCTCACACAAAGACAAAGAAGACAGAGAAGGTTTCAGACAGCGCAGCCAAAAACAGCCCTGGAAGCACTTCTGTGCAGCCGGCTGTTTTGTTTATGGGAACTTCACCAAGAGATTCTGCAAACAGCTGCAGTCACTGCGGCATGGCAGCCATGAGCGCCTTCTCTGCCTCACAGCGCAAGGAAAGGAAAACAGTTCTCAGGAAGAACCACATGTAGGTAGTGTGGACACAGAAATCGGTGCAGGATGACGAAGAGATGGCAGATAGATTTATTTTCAATAAATGTAATAATGATTTAAAACTTTTTTGTTGTTGTTGCAGTAACTCATGGAATATTTGTGTAACTGTCTGAAGTTAAAAGGATCTAGTTTGATGTATTTCTTAAGTAGTAAGTTTTAATGGCCGTCTATTTATTATTGCAATTAAGATGGCTTATTTATATAGATGTTTTATGCTGCCCTACTGACCTAAATCCAGCACAAATCTTACCAGATTAGCTCTTATTTTGGTTTCAAATGAGTTTGGTGAGTTGACACCTGGGTTGCATGGTGGTGCAACTGAAACACTACCATTCTGCAAAAGGACAAATGCTTTTTCATAACACGCTAAATAAAAGGGAAAATAAAAATAACTGTTAATTGTTGATGAAAAACTGACTTGTGACAAAAAGAAAATACTGTAGAAACTAATCTGGTTCAAATAAATAAAAATAAACCTTAATACATGGAAGCGTTTTTGTGGTTCAGAATTTGTCAATTTTACCTCCAAATTATTAGTGGAATAATAATATGGCTCCCACTGTTTGTTTTAATGTATATTAAAATATATTTTGTGTTTAAAATATTAAAACAGGCAGATAGAAGTGTTTTTAGAGAGGATCTTGCTGTTTGTAACAATTAATGGACTGTTGTCCACCAATCCCAGGGATCCACTGTAATCTCTAAAGACAATTAAGTAGGAGGCTTTTATTATGAAATTTAACTACAAAAAATCTATTTAAAAGTCTAAAAAGACAGTACCAGTAGTTTTTGTGAGACATTGAAATGATAATGGCTTGAAGTTATTAAAAAACATTTTCAGCTTATTGGAGCTCCTGAAAACTCCAGAATGATTCATCAATAAATCTTTAGACAAACAGGAGAACCAAGAAAAGAAATGTCTTGATTTGCTTTATTTGATAAATCACTGACTTGTCTTTGAATTGATTATAAAGTGTTTATTCATTCTTCTGCTTTATATAAACCATGCTTTGTCAGATCCATGCAGACATTAGGTAAACTGTTGAAGAACGACCTCATTACGTGCTGAAAGTATCGACTGTTGTATCATTTATGTCTGCAGAAGCGGCGTGGCATCCACCATGCAGCGATGCCACACTTCCTCAAGCTCATGTCAACAGAGAGAAAGTGAGCAGCGAAGCATCATTTACCAAATGGAAAGCTTCAGAGAGAAGCATAGCCTCTGTCCTGCTTCTTCTCTCTCTGCTCGAATAAATCACCGTCATTGTCACGACGACTGGAACGACTCCAGGTTTAAAAGGCGTGCCAGTCCAGAGAGACGGAAAATGCAAACGTTAACATATTCTTGTCTTGAAACTTCACTGGTTTGATCTGGCAGCCAATACGTTCAGATCGCACCGGCGCAACATGATGTGTTTTGCAGTCAATAAAGCAGCGCAGGCCATTCTGACCTCTTATTCTACAGTATAAAATAAAAATCTTTATGAGCTTAAATAAATGTTTCAATAGAAGCCCACGAGCTTGAGAACAAGCTCTGTGAAAAAAAGAAAGAAAAAAACAATGTGATTTTCTGCATTCTTCCAGCTTTAGTGTGAATATAAATCCTGAACTTTGCACAAATCCAATCAGCACAATGGTTAAGGATAATGTCTCAGGTCACCAACTCTTAACTGGTTGCATCCTTATCTACTTCTAAACATATCAACCATTCTCTGATAATGCACCATGTTTACTTTAACCCAGCCTGATTTTCTCTCTCCAGTTTCAGCTCTCAAAGCACCAACCTGGACAAAATGGGAAGCCAAATGTCTGAAACTTGATCTCTTCTTCAGTAGACCTGCTGGAAGTCGCTCTGGGTCAGTTCCTTAGATTGTGCACTTGGAAACCTTGACGACACATTGAACTCTAAAACAAGCAATTCTTTGTAAAACAATGTCCAACTAATTGATTTAATTACCTTTTTCCAGGCCAAAACATTGACTCAGTTAATCTGTCTATTCACCTCCCATTCTGTGTGCCTGCAGATTGCAAATAAAAAATAAAAAAAACACACACACCCAAGGGTTTTGCCTTCTTAACCTTTGGCCTTTCACCTGTGTTTCAGACAGGTCATGAAACACAGTGGAGGTGTGTGAAGCTACAGCCTTGAAATGAACCCAGCAAACATGTTGGTCTCATTTATGAAGATTTAGCTTAATAAAAAACTGAAAACAATCAATACATTTTAAAAGAAGAATATTTCTATTTTTTATTAATCATAGGAAGATTTTATGTTTAAAAGTATTTTTGGGCAAAAAGTTATAAAATATCATGCATATGAATCATTACAATAAAATAAAACTGGAAGAAAACAAACTACAAAAGAAAAATCAGCAAGGTGTAAACACCACAACTGGCATTGCAATTTGAGACTCAACAAATGAAAACAACGAGAATAAATAGTGAGGAGGTGATAAGTGGAGAGGAAACAGGTGAGACTGATTAACCAAATGGGAACAGCTGAGACGGTTGCAGCCTAACGAGGGGAAGGGGATTAATTTTGAGAACTTTAAACATTTATCATGTGATTTAATTCTGTAAATATCAATATTCTTTTTTTATTTAGAGAGTTGGTGAGCTTACATCTATTGGCATTTATGATCTTATCTCAATGACTGAAGCTTAATTTTTTATTTATTGTTCAAGTAAAAGTCTCACGGTAAAACATGAAATTGGTCCAAAAGACCAATTAGTTACGGATTCTCCGCCAGCGCATATCAACCTAAGAAACTGATTTAGCGTCATCTCTTCAGTCAGCGGCAAAACCATCATCTCAGAGGTGAAAGGGCCAAATTTTATCAGAGGTCTTCTGAACTATTTATCATCTTCTCTCATTTAATCTCTTCTCTACTTAATGGCTAAAAACAAACATAATCACTAGCAGCCACAATGCAGCACCGGGCAGTCCAGCAGAGGTGGGTAGAGTACTCAAGAAAGAGTAGCTCTGCTTCAACATGTTTTTACTAAAGTGAAATTAAAAAGTAGCCGTCCAAGAAATAACTCAAGTAAAAGTAGAAAAAAGTATCTCGTAAAAAGTCTACTGAAGTAACTGATCAAATTATTAACCATCTAATTTTTTAAAATTACATGATCAGATGGACTAAGATATAATGTAAAGTGGAAATTTTGGTATTTCAAGGACCAAAATGAACAAATAAATAACAAAATCAGGAAAAATAAATATTTCCAAATCAGTTTATTTCAATAATAAAAAAAAAAAACTTTAGAGACTTTGAAACCTTAACAAAAACTGCAGGTTTGTGTCTGGTGAAGTTTTGATTAAAACATGTTTGTATTTTACTCAGTGAAGTTAGAAAATCCAGAACTTTTACTCAGAGTAGAGATACTTCATCATAAAATTACTCAAGTAAAAATAAGAAGTGCAGCATAGTAAAAATACTATGTAAACATTTTCAGAACGTTGCTAAACTAAATGCAATTGAATAAATGTCTCTGGTTTCCCAATTCTGCTTATATCCAATATGATACTGCATATGTTTGATAAATATATAGAGTGGCTGTGAAAGATGAATAAATGAACGTGTGCAGATACCATTCAGCGAAGCATTTAAAGCCCTGATGGTGGAAAGTGAATGAGAAGGGGACTGTCAGGGTATCGCTGTGCATCAACGCCTTCCTGCTTCCCTCCCTGGGCTGCGCTGCTTCTCTGTGGCCCATTCGGTTGCAAATGCCTCCTGATCTCAAAGCGAAATGCTGATTCTTGGTAAACTATGACAAGGCCTATTACACAGATGGATAACTGCTTTCATTGGGGGAACAGAGGCCAGATGCACTGAGCCGTGCTTCCTGTCAAGTGTCCCTCAGCAGCAGAGGCCTGTTAAAAACACTTCACTTCATCAGATATGAGTGGACTCATATCTGATGAGGTGCCAGCTTTTCAGCCAGGGTGTCCAAGTTACAAAGTACTGTTACTTAATTCCAATTACAATGATCTATGGTGTACAAGAGTGAATGGTAGGATGCTGCAGTCTGGTAAAGGCAAAAGCAATCCTGCACAGAAGAATCCACTTTATCAAACCGTTTCTCACAGTCAGCCATGTTTTGTTTCAATGCTTTTTATCCAACAACAGGGGAGGAGAAAAACACAGTACACTTGGACTTTGACTAGGCCATATTAACACGTGTTTATGCTGTGATCAAGACCAGGATGTCCAAACTTTTTGCCAGGTGGGTCAAAATCATCGAGTCACAATAAAACTAAAATTAGGCAAATGAAGTAAGCAGATTTTATTTAAATAAATATAGATAAGGGATTTTATTTATTGCAGATCCAAAACTTAAAAAGATTTTGCACAAATAAAAGAAAAACAAAGGCATCTTGTTTTCAACACTTTTTGGGATCAATTGGACAAATTTGTTTTCAAATGAAGGAAAATTTATGGAGTGCATTTTTCTGCTACTCTCTGAAATATTTTGGCCATTTCTCTGATTAATAATCTTGTTGACCGGCCTTTAATTTGGGTGAACAGTCATGGCTTGGTGGGTTTACAGTTTGTTCAGATGATGGATTGAACAGAACTCCTTGTCATGTATTTTTGTCTCGTTTTTAGTGCAAATATCTTAGTCCACTAGAAATGAGACAAAACTAACTTATAAGTAACTACAGAAACTTATTGTGGGTCAATAATTTTAAGAAAGCACTGGTTACACTGGCAGATAATTTCATTTATAATATGGAAAAATGTCTTAAAAATATCTTATAATATTTTACTTATTATAAGTGAAATAATCTGGCAGTTGAACTAGTACTTCTTTCAAGCAAAAGTAAGAAATTTTTCACTTTAAAAACTCCTAAATTTACATGAAAAGTGACTTGTAAGTTGGTTAGAAACTTGAGACAATACTTGGGAATATTTGCATAATTTTCAGTGTACACCTTGTGGATATTAGTTTCTATGGTAACTGGTTGCCGTTAAGTTTCTCAAAGGCATCTAATTACAAACAACTCACGTTTGCAAAAAACAAAATCTGAAAACCATGCACTTTTCCCCCACTAGCTACATCTTTACAAAAACTCATTTTAAATCAGCATAAAAAGATTTGTTACTAAATTACACACCTACCTATTGTCTTGCTTACAGCAGCTGAATTTTCTCTTCATGTTCAGATTCTTGCTGGTGCTACTTTCTATGCTCAGATAAGCATTTACAGTAAATTAATAAACATCCTGAGTGAGATTTTCTCCTGGCCACGGTGTGACACGAGCCCTGCTGACACGCTGTCAGCCTGGAAAGCTTTTCTTAAGATGCTGTGTAGGACAAGCAGCTGCAGAGACGAACAGCTGACGCTTCACAAAGCAAAAAGTGGCGACAGAGGCAGAAACAAATCCAGACACACCCCAGAGCAGACTGCAGGACCAAACCTCAGGTCTGTGGATAAAAGCGCTAGCCGTCCTCTGGAGGCTATGAATCAAAGCCTGGGACATCAATATGCGCAGCTTAAAGGTTCACCTTCTTCTGGGATTGGTTAAACTGAGGGGTAAGCAAATCTTTTTTATGAAACACTGAACTCCTGGGCAACGTTTAGACCTGTGGTGCCTGGAATAACTGCTGTTAGCCTAAGCATGATGGTGCATTATCAGAAGGGATAAATTTAGTATCATCTTCAGGCAAACTCCTTCAGCTATTAAAAATTAATAGTACCTCATTATACAGTGCGAAGTTAGTATCTGGAGCAACATAATGTGCAGTTTTATTCTCACTAATACACTAATCATCAGCTAAGTTAATGAACCTGTACCGATGTGCAGAAAATGCAGCGAAACTGAAGTGGCAATGATGAAAATCACAAGATGAATTATAGTTTTATGTTCAATTCTGCTTCCTAAATACAATTACCTCTCTTACCTTGGCTCTAACGGTTTTACTACTCCAAATATCTGCTGATGACATTGCAGCCTCTCACAAAAACCCAATCCTCACACCTTTGCTAAATCTGATTAGAGACAGCTTTGGAGCCGAGGGGAAGGAGAGAAGGTTTCAGAATCGTTTTTTCTCCCTCCCTGTGGCCTGTTGCCAGGAGGCAGGATATGAAGTATAATTTCAAACACATGGCAGTGGAGGCCATGTTGCCACCGAGCGCTTGGAACACGCACATGCCGACGGACAGAGCGACGGGTGACTTTGATCTAGAAAACATGCTTCCTTCATCATGTACAGTAAAATATTTAAACAGAGTGAAGAGGCTGTGAGACAGGATTCAACCTCTGGGAAAAAAATATGAAATTATGACAATGCAAAAGTATTCCCTCTTTCCCTGATCATCAAACAGATTTTTATATCAAAGAGTTCAATCAAAACAAAATTAATTTCTTAAATGATACTCCTATGGGGGAAAGAGATACCAAAACTATACAGCATCATAACACAGGATCTCAGTAGAATTTAAGTCGAGACCTGGAAACCTTTCTTCTCAGAGGTTTCCAGGTCCTCTGAGAAGAAGGACCTGGAAATCACACCAGGAAGTGTGATTCAAAACACACTTCCTGGTGTGTTTTGAATCACTGGACTTGTGCGTGCAGTCACAAACTGATGGGTGGACATTTTCCTTCAGGGATTTTCGGTGGAGCTCTGTCTTCTCAAACCCACACACTGCAAAAACACAAAGTCTGATCAAGTGTTTTTGTGTAGTTTCTAGTGCAAATATTTTAGTACACCTGAAATAAGACAAATCCAACTTACAAGTAACTTTCTGTAAAATATAGGAGTTTGTTTAAAGTCAATAATTCATCAATATTTTTGAAAAAGTATTAGTTCTACTGGATGATTATTTCACTTATAACAAGACATTTTTACCATAAGTGAAATAATCTGCCAGTGAAATGAATGAAAAATCAATATAAACAAGCTCCAATATCTTGAGAAAAGGTTATTTATAAGTTAGTTTTGTCTTATTTCAAGTGTACTTAAATATTTGCACAAGAAAATAGACAAAAACATCCTGGTAACAGATGACTGCTCGTACTCTTCCAAAAATTCAGATGAAGTAAATTGTAAAAATACATTTGTTACTATTAATACAAGATTAATTATTTGCCCAACTTAGTGAAATTGAAGGCAGATACATTGCTATTGTTGCAATGGCTTTATTATAAGTTCGGTTATGTTTTCATTGTGACAAACTGCTAAGCTTAGTTTTAGTGTATTTCTTGGACTTAATAGGAAATGAATGAATAGGAAGCCTATGCTGCTCTTGACTTGTTGATCTGCGTTGTTTTCTTGTCAGGCTTATCCAGGTCTAATAATTAAACAACGCCAGGCAGTTGCCAGAGGAGCTGGACAAAGGGAAAACATTGATTTCTGTCCGAACAGAACAAAAAAGAAAAGTCATGGACCTGGACTCTGTGAGCACTGATGTTATATTGAGGATTTGGGGGTGGAGGGATCGGCCCTTAATATAATTAGAGGTCTGAAACAGGGACAGAGGGAAGAAAGCTGGAGAGTAACAAGACAAAGAGCGGCTGCAGATAAATGGTGGACCACATGAGAGGTTGATTGGATGAGAACAATTTAACAAGCAGCTGCAAAGGCTGGAAGATCAGCCCGAGTGGCAGATATGGTAGAGCTCGATGCAGGCCTGCCAGGAATGGACTGTAATGGCATGCGTCTGATTGGATGCACTTTAATTTCAAACAGCCCACAGGAAACTAAATACCAGTTTAGAATCAGCTGCAGAGACAAACGGCTCCTATTTTAGTGTTTCTATTGGGAGGATTGCAGGTGTGTTTTTGTGTGTAAAGGCATTTAGTTAGATAAATGAGACAAATCTGGGAGTGTCAGAAATTGGCAGCGGTATTTGAAAGTGTTTTGTTCCCTAACCCATAAAAACAGTTTGGTAGATTTATGGTAAATATAGATTACTCAGAGAAATCAAATTGCAATATTGATTACATTTTAATACATATTTTACGGGAGTCAATGGCATAAAAAATTCAGCCATCACATTATTTTATTTTTAATAGAAAATAGTTGGAAAAACATCTAACTAAAATACAGAATCTGCACAAGATTTTATTCAGTTTCCATAAACTCAAGCAAAATTATGCAGAAGAATATTTAGAGAGGCTGTGGGATGAATCTGGAGTACCCAGAGAGAATCCATACAAAGAACATGCAAACTCCACAGGCTTGGATTTGAATTTAGGACTTCCTTGATGCAAGGTAACAGTGATGCCACCGGCTCCACCTTTTAACTTCAGAATAACTAATTTAGTTCTTGTTTAAGTTCCACTGTTCTTTCTTCCAGTGTAAAAAGTATTTTTCGGTGCATCTTTGATTTGCAACATTTGCACCCCTGCATTAATTTTTAAAGAAAAAGTTCTTCCAGTCTGGAAAAAATAAACGTACAGTGCTGCCTTTTCATTCAAACTAATGGTGTAAATAAATATCCATATTCCATGCTTTTTTGAACTACCTCCACTTTATTCTGTGAATGCTCCCATCCACAATTAGCCCAGAGCATATGCCAAACGCCCCTGAACATGTGTACAACTGTTACAAGCCCCATAAGACACGGCACCTTAAAGCCTGCTCCCATCAGTCCAGACAGATGTCAAAGCTCCACCCAATAAAGCTGACTGGCTCCCTTCTGACCTGGAAAAAGCTCTCAGCTTGCCTCATAATTATTCTGCTGGCCCTGTTAAGAAGCCAGAGACTCCCTGCCTCTCTTCTTCTTCTCAACTTTCTCTTTCTTTCTTTCTGTGCCCCATTACTCAGACAGAGCCAAAGATGGTGCAGACAGACTAACCAGTCTGCAACACCACATACCTTCCACATTGTGTCCTGGTGTATTAGGGCTACTGCAGAGATCCAAAAAGAAGAGTTAAATTTCAGGCAAAAAACTCAGGAATTTTGAAATAATTCTCAAATGTTTTTTAGAAAAAAAAGGGGAAATTTCTGAGCTCCAAAATCCAAAGATTTTCTAGAGAAAACAAGAACATTTTGGGATTAATCTCTGAAATTGTAAAGAAAAAAAAACATTTTTTTTTCAATTAAAAAAAAAATAATCAGAAATTCAGAAACTCAGAAATTTCCTAGCGTTTTCTTTTCTTTTCTTTCTTTTTTTTTTAACTTTTGCCACTGAAATTTTCTTTAAAAATGTTAAGATTAATAATACTTTTGTAGCAAATTTCCAACTTTTGAAACTCAGACATTTACAGATTAATCTCAAATTAATTTCTGAGATTTTGTTTTTTTCCTTTTTCTTTTTATTGGCAGAAATATACTACTTTTTTTCTACCTCCAATGGCCCAAATATGCCATCGTAGTTATTAGTGGTGCAAAAATGGGTGTGTTTCTAAATGCGACGCAAAACAGCGCCTGTAGCATCACAGGATGCGCCAAAAATATGGCTGAAGAATAATTTCTATCCAGCATGTTCATACATGTGTCAATCATGTTATCTATACTGTCCGCATGTAGACTGGAAAGTACAAAGCAGCGCCCCATTATGCATGCAGCAATCAGACAGGCTCAAACTGGGTTTTAATGCTCAGCATCTCTTTGCTGTCACACATGCATAGAGCGATTGAGATGCTCATTCTTCTACAAGACAACTGCTTAAAGATTTTCAGTGAGTAAAAGCTGTTGACGCCTCTCCCAAACACTTTGCATTTGCCTAAAAGCATGACAAACAGAAGAGCTGGCAGGGCTCTAACAGCATGTAATAATGACTTGGAATTTCAGTCATTTATGTTGGAGAGGTGGGGATGCTTCCTCACGATTTGGATGAGTGAATCACGAGTTCTTAAGTGCAAGAAGCAATCTAGATAAAATGTTAACCGTTGGGAAACAGGGTGTACGTCGAGTCCGGGCGGTCCAGAATCAGGTAAAAAATAGCCGCGGTTTTAACAGCTGGACCCTTTACCTGCATGAGAGCAGATGATGACATTAGAAGCAATCTAATTCCAATGCACTTGGCAGTAAAAGCAGAGAAAAACGCAGAAGTTTGAAATGAAAATGTTAAGTGCGTAAAAAATGTCAAGTTTCACATGAACAAAGCCTGAAGCAACATTTGCAACCGGCCGCATGCACAGCAGCAATTACAGCACAACACCACGGTGAGCATGACATTTTCATTAATGGAGGTGTTTGCAGAGTGATTAGGAGGGTTCATGCTTATAGTGTAAGGAAATGGCAGATTTACACAGGATGGCCATACCTCACAGTGTTGAGTACAACAGATTCATAGGATTATATGTGATTATTAAGCCAGTTAGCCCATATGGTGGGTTTTATACTGGGAGACACTATTTATCCATAAATCCTTGATAATTAGCCAGTAGATAGAGATTTTGATCAAGTAAAATCATGTAATGGGCAAAAATCTTTCTTTTAAAAAAATAAAACAAGATAATTTCCTTAAAGGAATGGGTGTCAATTAAAGGGCTGCAACTAGCAATTATTTTAGTAATTTATTATTCAATGGATTATTTTGATGTTTAATTTATTACTCAGATAAAGAAAATTGGCACATTTGCAGTTTTAATTCAACCACTTAAACCTTTTTCCCACAGTATTTGAAATACATTAAAAGATGCAAATAATTAAATTACTCTTCAATAAG
Source organism: Poeciliopsis retropinna (assembly GCA_010277075.1). NCBI lineage: Eukaryota > Metazoa > Chordata > Actinopteri > Cyprinodontiformes > Poeciliidae > Poeciliopsis > Poeciliopsis retropinna. Next base: position 3,390,407 of record VMRM01000039.1, read on the forward strand.
AAACAAATGTTATTGTCTAAAATGCAATAACAGCATTCTTTTTTAGAAGGCTTGATCAACATGCATCTGCAGCTAAAATACCATCTGTTGGTTATTTTTTTGGATAAACAAATTGTTAGCAAAAATTGCTTATTAGGAGATTTTAACTGAATTTGAATCAGGTAAAGCTAAAAGTGCCACTTAGTCGACAATTATTTCAAAACTTGATTATTCACAATTAATTCAATTAATTGTTTCAGCCCTAATCATTTTCCAGCAGGACAATCTGGAGTTTTTTGGGTTTTTTTTTTTATGTTATTCTTATTTAAATAAGTAATTATGTTATGAGGTATTAATCAGATGAATAATATTCCAGCAGAAATGCATGAGTCCTGGTGAAAAGAATAAATGAAAAATTATTTTTTTCTTTCAGGTTGCTTGAACACTTAAAGTAAAGAACACTGGTAATTATAGTTTCTGAAAAAGCTACTAAAAAGCGCCTGCAAACATTTAGACTGAAGGAGGCGAGAATAACTCAGTGCTGAGGAAGAGAACAGAGGCAAACCGAGAATAACAAGCAACAGCGCCATCCAGTGGCCAGCAAGGGAAGCATTTCAAATTCTAGCTTAAATATAATAAAAATATATATATATATATATATATATATATATATATATATATATATATAATATATAATATATAATATATATATATATCTCACCAAACGTGAGATTTTAATATAGGAATGTGCTTTAAAGTAAAGAGACGGAAAGTGTAAGGTTGCTAGAAAATGTAAGGTAAGTTAAACAACACTGGAGGTTCATTTAAACCTCCAGTTGTTTGGTAGGTTGGGTCATTTTCTCCACACATAAATAATTAACTAAATCAGTGGCAGTAAATCCCACTTACATTAAAGTAAATAAATAAATAAATAAAATCACCCTTTTAACATAACTCAGCATAACATTAAAGAAATTAAGGTATATTTCCTTGCTACAGCTTTGACTAAAGTATCAGTAATGAAAGTATCAAAATATAGTCAGGATCTTTTCAGAATTTCATTTCTATAAAGCAAAAACAAACAATTAGATTAGCAATTACTATTTAAACTATCTCAACTGTGAAGTATGGGGGTGGCAGCATCATGGTGTGGGAACGTTTTGCTGCAGGAGGAAATGGTGCACTCCACAAAAAAGATGTCATGACGAAAGATCATGTGGAAATATTAACGCAACATCTAAAGACCAGGAAGTAAAAACTCGGGCAACACAGTGGGTCAAAGTTCAAAGGCAATGCTAGCAAATACTGAAGAAATGGATGCAAACTTTTGATTTTTAAGGCATTAATAAATCTGACATTTTCTCTCATTATTGTGGCATTTCACTAATAGAAATAATTATGGTCATTCTAACTGACCTGAAAGAAGATGGTCTATCACATCAAGGGCCTTAAAGTAGGAATAGTAAGTAGAGATTTAATGCTTACTGAATGCTGTGCTAAAAAACCAAAACAAACAACAAACCAGAGGTAAGATGATGGTTTTTATTAGTTCAGTTTTCAAATTTTAATTTTCACTTGAGATTCATTAGAAAACATCATCAGTTCTGCAGCCTGTATCACAAAGGACCTGCAACACGGAAAGACGGAAGTCAAAAGAAAATGACTCTGTATGAAGGACTTTTAATTGATATGTGTTAATACAGCTGATGGCAAACTATTTACAGCAACGGTTTGATTTTATGGTAGCAACATGCTTGGGATTTCTCAGGGAGAGATGATGATGGACTTAGTAAAACCAGATGTATGGAGGCAGAATATTTCAGCTGTTTTAGAGCCATCTAGTCGAAGCAGTCAATTTCTCAAAACTTTGTGCCAGTTCAGTTTAAAATAAATTAAACTCACGAGGAGAAAGACAAACAGAAGAGAAAGGAGAAATGGATGTCAAACTAAACTCCAGCTAACGTTCCTCCATTTGAATCAAGAATACTGGGAGAAAACCGGTCATGACGTCGACACAATGAAATTACTCCAGAAATAAATTAGAGAAGGAAAGTTGTATTAGTGTACATTTATAAAAAATAAAATAAAAAAAGAAGTACCTGATTTTCTCTCTGTGACCCCACTGTAATGCCTTTGCATAACTTATAGAAAACTTGTCACACTCTTTAAAGACTCAGTCATCATTCATTAAATCACAATCCTGAAAACCATCGAAGACCGGTAAAGAATTCCACCCTGCAGAATCCGTATACCTTCGAGTCAAAAACACGGTGGAGATTTCATACAAATAAAAAGGACACTTTTTTTCCTGTTTATATACACAAAACACTTCTGTACAGTTTTTCACTTCCAGAAACAAACATTCCCACTTACAGAACAAATGGAAATCTGATCGGATTCAGTGATTAAAACTTAAGTAAAGCTAAAGCTTACTTTTAGCACTTGGTTATGTTCGACTGCCTTTGAATTCCAAGAATCGGTCCATCATACGGGATCCGGGTTTAACGCATCAACTCTGGATCCTGCTTGGAGTCGACGTGAGGCTGATTTGATCTACGATGCTTTGCAAAAACATTCAGACGACTAAATCTTTTCACATTTTGTCAGATTGCAACAACAGATTGCAAGGTATTTTACTGGAATTTTATATAACAGACTGCAACGATGTAGTGCATATTTGTGAAGCGGAACGTGGTTTTCAAAAATATTCTAGACGAAAAAAGTCTGAAAAGTGTGGAGTGCATTTGGACTCCAAACTTTCAGGACTTCCCTCCACAACACAGCTGTGTGCACACTGACTTGGCAGACATTTTACTCAAAGGAATGATTATCAAACTGAGAACTTAATCTCACTCAATTTCCTATACATGATACATCCAGAGCAACAACTTGCCAACAGGAAAAACTAAATTCATATTTAAAGATGTTTATTAGAGAATGTCAGAGGAGGTTCAGAGATCAGACATTTGAAGGATTACGTAATAGTGTAATTTCCCATTAAGCTTCAAATAATAATGGTTTAGTTGCAAAACTACCAAAACACGGCCAGCCTCCAAAACTCACAGGACGAAAACGAGACAGCAAAGATCAAAAGCTCATTCTCTTTCCGCTCCACAATTATGCACTAATTTGTGTTGGTTTAACACAGAAAATCTCAATAAAAAATACTTTCAATTTTGTGCTTTAGCCTGACAGGATGTGGAAAAGTTATCTGGGTGTGAATATTTTTGCAAGGTGCTACATTTGGCGTACATAAAGTAAAAATAGCGTGGAATAAAACCTCCCCCAGATAAAAACACCAGAAACTGAAAATTCAACACTGTTAAACCTGCGCTGCCATTTAGTACAGTTGCATTCGCAAGGAGTCGTGATTATTTTGTCATGGGATTTCATTTACACCTCAAAGCAACGCCGAACAGCTTTACAACGAAAGGAAATGTTAACTCTGGATTAGCCAACAGGTGTCGGGACAGATGCGTGGAAAAACAGCCCTTAATCCTCATCGGAGGCAGTGAATGTTTAAAGTTCATAGTCTGTTTAAGTCAAACCCCAGAAAGACAAGTTCAGTTCATATGCCTGCTTTCATGCGGCACAAAGCTTATTCGTGACCCGCATCGCGCGAGCAGACGGACACGCGTTCTGCTGGGCCTGACGTCAGATGAGCCACCGGCTCTCGTTCTGTGGAAAGCGTCCCAGGCCCGGCAGCCTGGAGGTTCACAAGGTGGGTTGGTGGTCTGGAACGGGCTCATTTGGGTGCTTTGGAGAGGGTATCTGTCTCTGTGAATACGCGGTCTTCACTCCATGCCTCTCTGGTGCTCTTCAGGGCTTGTGTGCGTTGTTGGTCCACAACCACGTAGTCAACACGCTCGTCTGATGCAGAAATGCCGGCTCCATTGTTTTTCATCTGAGAAAACACAAAGTGGTCCGAAAATAAATACATGTAAGCTCCTAAAACGTAAAAAACAACATGGTGCTCCTACCTTCCGAGGTGGGGTAGACTTGCCAGATTCAAGATCCAAATCCAAGTACTCCACCTGTTTATCTCCTTTGGGCTTCACCATGGGGCTACTCCCACCATCCACAGGCAATGGTGCCGCCATCTTCATCATCTGCGTGAGCCGGGACAAGTTTGGTTTTGTCCTCGCCACACAAAGTAAAAGCTCACATCCAAATTAACTAATGTGTTGTCACGAAATCCAAAATTCTTTAGGATTCATTCCATTTAACAAAACATAACTGGTGCAAAACCAAAGTTGCCAGTTTGTTCACTTTTAAGGTTTTCTGGTTTATCAAGACACAATTTTAACAATAAATTAGCAAGAAACGTTTAGCAAGACCTTCACACTGGATGAAAACCCTATACCGGTGTTAAAGGTGACCTGTTACGTTTCCTTAAACACGTTAAGAGTAGGTCCATGAGCTACACAAAGCATGTTCTTTACATACTTGGTTTTTTTGGGGGAGGGGAGGCACAAAATCATTGTTAGATAATGGGATTTTAGTCTGCTTTTGAGCTCCTTTCAGAGTAAGTTGTTTTGGGGTGTCTTGTCACTTTAAATCCAAATAAGCTGCTGTTGGCGACACCCCCCAAGTTTAACATTTAAACTTGCATGTGAAAATGGCTGTAAGCAGATGCACAATTATACAACTGTACAACTCTGAAAAGCTGAAGTAGAACCTCCTGCACAAACAACAATAATGCAACAAGTGGTTTCTGAATTGTAACTGTTTATTTATTTCATATTTTTTTAAGAGTTTGGCCTGTTTTAGATGCAGTAGATACCAAAATGGAAGTACAAAAACTTCCAAAATGTGAATTTTGCATAATAGGTCCCTTTCAATGCCAAACCTTCAAGACCCAGCTGGAAAGTCTAGGCCTTTGCAGGACTTTGCAAAATCTTCCAAAATTAAAAATATCCAGACTCCCTGTTACACATGCAAATTAATGATTGAAGTGGCAAAAAAGGTTTTCTGACATTTAGCAAATAGAAATAATTTTGATAATCCTAAATAACCTAAAGCAAGAAAAGTGTGTTTGGATTTAACTTCAGAAAGTGAGAAAAAAGTTGACTGTGTCTTTTATTCAGTGTACTTATACTGATAAAACAACAAAAAAAGAATTGTGGTTTTGTGACAACTCAAACACATGTTGGGTCTAAAGGTAGCGTTAATTCTGCACTACAAGTACGGTGGAAACATTAGATCTAGGACGAGACAAAACTAGAACATAACTATTAAAGAAAGTGGTGCAAGCTATCTAAAAACCCTTACAAAATTCCCCCAAACTCCTCAGTATCCTGGGCACAATGACTGGAAAGTGACGACAGCACGGCTAAATCTGTGCAGATTTCTTTGTGATCTGATTGCAACACCTGAAAAGCCCCCCAAAAAACCTCCGGTGTTCTGACAGGGCAAGCCATTCATGTCTAACCCTGCTCACCTCCTCTATGGTGTCAAGTTCCTCCACCTCCCTCTTTACAGGGGTGATGGGGACTGTGCAGTAGAAGGACTCCTCTCTACAGAACGTAAGAAGGGGTGGAAGTAGCAAAGAACGAAGGGGGAAAAAAAAGAAAAGCAGATGGTTAAGACCAAGAATGCAGGATAAAGAAAATGGTTGAAGCCAGAGCCGGAGGAAGCCGAGGAAGTGGGAAACTAGAGAAGGGAGGAAATGAATCGAGTGATGAAAGAGCAACAAGACAGCAAACGGTATCAAACCAAGTAAAAAACTGTTAACAGCAAAGAAATGGCTGAGAATAGCAAAACAAAAAACAAAACAGTAATGTTAAGGCGTGGTTATCCACTTCTAGAGTGTTTAAAAAGTGCTTCTTTTCCTAAAGGTTTTCCACATTTTGAAATCACAAACTTTAATGTTACTGGGAGTTCATAACCAACACAAAGTAGTGAATAATTGTGAGATAAACAAGACAATGATGCATGGCTATAATTTCTTTTACAAATTAATGTCATTCCTGCATTGGCTGCTCTGGAAATGTCAGCCATTAATGTGTCAGGTAGCATTCTGTAAGGAAGTTCCTCTGTTCTCTTTTCTTAAGAATATATTAGATAAGCTCTGCAAAAGCATGTGAAATATTCTCAAATAATTTCCACAGAAAAATAGCATAATAATAATACCCATGAAGAAGAGCGAGTAAAAAAAACAAAAAAAGAAAGGCCTCTTCAAACTGGACATGAATCAAAATGAGAATCTGTGTCAAGACAAAAAAAAAAAAATGAAGTCATCCATTCTGATTGATCTTAAGCTACATTTGCTAAGTTAGTAGAATTCTACATCAATAACTCATTTACGACTTTGATAATACCTTGCTATTTTATGGCTTCGGAGGTTATTGACTCAGAAGGTCTGGAAACAAATACATGCCACAATTTTTAGATTTCTGTTTGTAAAAAAAAAACATAAGAAAAACATTAAAACCTATTTATCAATTTCACTTTGTTGTGCTACTTTGCGTTAGTCTTCCACATGACATAAATTGATTTTAAAAAAGCATAAAAATCCAAATTAAATAATTGAAGTTTGTTGGTGTAATGCAACAAATTTTGGAAAAAACAAATGAAAAGTTGGTTACTGCAAGGCACCTGGTATCGTTCTCTGAATGTTTCAGCATTATTTCATAGTTGGTTTCATTTTACTTCATAATTGCACAGTAAAACTGAAAATATCTGTAAAAGTAAAAGAAAAATAAGGTGCAAAGAAGGAAGAGGAGGGCAAAAGGAAACTGCAAAGAAAAGAGTCAAAAGGAAACTGCAAAGAAAAGAGTCAAGGTGGCGAGGAGTCCCATCTGCAGGAGTAGGTGTTTTATCCACACTCACTATTACCATGTGGGAGAATGCATTTCTTAATGTCTTGATGTTTTCTATACATATTTTGATGCAGCAATTCATTCTCAAAGTCTTGCTAAAATTCCAGCTGCTTTAATGGTGCAGGCATAAAAAATATCTGCAGAGGTCATTATTTTATGTTTACTCCATTATATAAACAATAAAAAGCAAACTTTTCTGCTGATTTTATAATTAAAGTTTATTTAAAGCAAAACTTCTAATGCATGTTTTTTGATTCAGAGAATAGATGTGTGTTACATACTGGTTCGTCTGTGGGTAAATTAGGGTCCATTTCTACATAATTCTCTGCAATGTCCTCGGAGTCAGTGCTGGAGGCCGTGCTATGTACTGACGAGGGTCTCGCCGGCATTGGAAACCTAGAGAGACTGGGCAGCATTCACAATGTTTACACACCAACTTTGAATCAAATGCACCAAATAAAAGCACAGAAGTAGACCTCATCTTTGACTGACTTCAATGTGAAGCAGCTTGGAGGCAGATCCAGGATCCTGTTTGTATGAGCAGCACTACTTTGATCAAACAGTAACTACAGTAATGCATGAAGTGTTAAGAGTTTACTTCTTTAGTGATCCACTAAAGTAAAAGGGCACATTCTCACCAGGCTCTGTTTAACTCATGGAAGCTGGATTTTGTGTTAGCAGCATAAAAAGTAAGATGGACAAAGTGTTTTCTTAATGTTTTGGTGTTATAGTGGCTCTGAGGAGAGCAGAGCAGTGACAACATGCCCTTTGGTGTTAGCAAAATGTAAAACTATGTAAAAAAAAACAAAAAACAAAAACCTAATGTCAAACGTCTTAGATACTTACTCTCTAGCAAATGAGCGTGTGACAGGTGAGCGGACAGGTGTGCAGGGCTCCTCCCATTCTGGTAGTGGTTTGATCTCTAATGGTGCAGGTCTTCCTAAACCAAACAAATGCACACCTTTCAGTCCCTGCTCCTCATCAATCCAGCAAGAAAACAAATTATCGCTATGGTAACAGTTTCCCACATCAGGAATGGGAATAAAATAGTGGAGGAATGTAAAATGTATCATAGTACACCCCCTTAAACTAAACCTTTGTTGGAGAACCTTTTAATTAGAGCAGAGGTGCAATATATCTGTTTGCAATCTGCACCACAGTATAAATGTATGAAATACTGCACAAACATGTCAGACGATGTAGAAGTAATAGTGATAGTTTGTGAACTCATTTTAAGCGATAAAAGACATAACAAAAAGAAAAAACTATGGATAAAAGACTGCGGGAGCAGCCACTCTATGCACTGCACTATGCACTGCACTATGCACTAAGCCGGACTCTAGGTTGCGCTACGTCAGCTGTTTGGGATTCCCCTCCATGCTTAAAAAGGACCAAGACAATCAAACATGTTGAATATGCCCGATTTTAGATGGCAGTGGCCCGACGTTCCACACAGACAGGATAATCATACGATTATCACAAGCGACAATCTTAGAACTCGTAACGTTCTAAGATTGTAAAATCGGGACAAAAAAATGGAAAACTGTGTCATATGACCAGTAAAATTACCAAGCCTTGACCTGTCCGCGGTGAAAAAAAGGTTGGGGACTACTGCGTTACAGCACCATATATTTCATATTTACTTGAGAAATATTCCAAAGTATCGCTACTCTTGCAGTAAAGTTTCTCTAAACTTGACCCAGTGCAAATAACTTCACTCCATGAAGTACAAACATGTTATAACCAGAAATAAACCAGACAGACCTACAATTTATGTTAAAGTGAGACCTCTTGTAGTACTCAAACTTTGTTCTTCTAATGTCTTATTTGTTTCTTCTGCTTAAAATTTATTTTGTAATGTTTTCAATTTTTTCCATTTTACCACAATTTGCACATTAGTATATTTTTGTAAGTCTGATTGCATAATTTTAAAGTAAATCAGATGTTATGATCAGATCAGAATATTTTTACGCTCACTCTCTTACGCTGGAATAGAAACCATGCATATAAACCATGCATGGTTTATATGCATGTGAGTGAAAATGATGGGCTTCCTCTCTAAGATCATATCTTTGTTCAATTTCCTCCTGCAGAGCTATCAGTTATTTTCCAAAAGCATACATGTGTTTAAGTACCAATAAGAATCTGAATGTTGTCTGTTAGTGTGTTTTGTGTCAACAAAAATGTAAAAAAAAAACATTAAAATGTTAGTATTTGATTGCGCTAACAAGTAATGTTAGGGAGTATTTTGTGGAACACATGAAATCCACAGTAAATGAAAACCACATTCCAAGAATATCCTGCAAACATTTTAAATTGGACTGGATTAATTCAATCAAAGTGACATTTCTCTGAATCAAACCCCTACATGATAAGAGGAAAGATCCCACAATTTAATTCTAACAGCATGCAGATGGATGAAGTGTTGTATGCAGAGGTCAAAGAAGTTTCAGACACACAAACAGTTCGATGGGGTGTACGTACCCTTGCGTCGTCCCCTCGGGAATTCACCTACGGTTTGAGAGTCGGTTCGCTCTAAACCGACAACCTTTGCTCTTATTATTTTAGGACTCTGACCTGATTGGTGAAAGAAGACTTTGCTCATTATATAAAAAAGGGGGTGATCACAACAATTAAGCCCTAAAGTAAGAAATACTCTGCCATGCAAAACAAAAGACATAACTTTGCTGAAGCTTCACCCTCACTCACAACCATTTATTTATTTTAAGGAAGCACAAATCAAGAGAGCGATTGTCATGACAACAGCGGGACCAAACTACCCAACATGCAACTCACTCCATGCAGCACGGCTTCCCACACAAAGACTGACATCACAGCTGTGCATGCACGATTGGCTGTGTGGACGAGTACATGGAGAAACCAGGTCATGTTGAGAAGAACAGCACACAGATCTGTAGCAGGGCGAAGTGCAATGTTAGGAAACTAGGAGGATTTCACTTCAATACACCGAGCATAAAATATTTGGAAGGGTGGGGTGATTTAAACAGAGCTACAGTTTCAAATATTTTTGATGGAATGACATAGAAATAACGCTGGCACTGAATTCCTGCTGAGTCCTTGGAGAAAGGAGGATAAATGGACAGGTGGGGATTTACAGACAGAAAAAAAATTATCATGGCTGATAATAAAATTATAATAACCAGTAAGAATTTAAGCTGGTATTTTTATGCTCAATGCCCGAATAAATGCATCAGTTAACTTGTTTAAGCCTTGTGTCTAATACGAATATATTTATAGCTGAAACAACAAATTGTATTAACCAATTGTTGAAATAAGCAAATAATTTAGGCATTGATTAATCAATAACTAGAGTATACTGTCTTAAAAAAAAGCCACTTGCTGCAAGAAGAACATATTCAGAGCAATAACCAAGCCAAAACTGTACAAAAATATATACATTTTGGATTTAAGATTAAATTAAAAAAAAAAAAAAAAACTTTGAAAATATGTTCAATCCAAAACTTTAGTGGCAAAGTTTTATCTTCTCGTTCAAATTCTGTTAAATAAAATCTTCAATTGTCCCATTTTGCTATCCAATTATTAATCAGTTAATTGAAAAAATTCAGCAGAAGGGCTGAGCTTTTCACATTATGAAAAGCACATTTTCTAGCTGCAAATACATCCTTTGCTACAAAAGTTTTCATTAATGCTGAAAAGAAAAATTTTATTGCCTATTTAGAAAAGGAATTAAATTATTTGCATCATTTAATGTTTATCTAAGATTCTTTAAAAAAAGGTTGAATTGGTTAAATGAAATATCTGCAAAATGTGTCTATTTTATCTGATTGTCAAAATAGTCGATAGATTAATCAATCACTAAAACAATTATTAGTTGCATCCTTCCATATATTAACATATGAAATTAATATCTGAAAGTGCTGTAAACATGAACGTTTAGCCTCCTTTCAAAATCCTCCCCTCTGTGCATGGGGGCAACGTAAATGTGGGTTTTTGTTGATTTTTGACTGTTTGTTCAGCTCTTACTGTAGATACAGACAAACTTGGACGTGCAACAAATATCTGCTTCTATAATGCCATGCTCTCCGGTTTTTCCAGTTTTGAGGAGTGGCTCAGAAAAACATTACTCTGAGTCACGTCATAATTATAACCCGGGAAAACAGGAAGTCGATTACTAATAAGCATGGGTCAGTATGAGTTTCTCTGTGTGTTGTTGAGTAAAAACATCACACAAAAAATGTTCCAATAGAACTAATTGTTGTTTGTATGTGAAATAGTATTCTAACAATTAATCTTACTCTGGTTGAAAGTGTTGAACATATTATGTGTATTACAATGTTATTTAAAACTTTTCATTTTGCCGTGCTGTTTCTAATCAGATGCAACTACTTCCAATACAACCATTTATCAATTAGTTTTTGCAGCTTAAGATATTTGAAAAAGTACAAGATTAAAATCTACGAAAGTCAAAAAAAGGAAAAATTATCATTACCTTTTTTTATTATTATTTTTGTATTACAGATGTAATGGAAAACTTAATATGTTCAATTATAACAAATTTCTTGAAAAAGGTTTCCCAGTAAACTTTATTTTTGTATTTTTTACACAAAGAAATACTGAAATAATGTCTCCTTTTTGCCTCTCATTGAGAAATGTTACTTTTTAACTGCTAATATCTGCATGTGCATGCATAATAAAAAGACACATGCACATACTTTGACAGTGTGTTTCACACATTTAAGGATTTATCTGAGACGTCAGTAGCAAAATAAAGTAGCAACAAGTGAATTTCATCATAAAATACTGACCATGTTTGATGTTTTAAAGAAATGTAAAAGTTATGTTTTCAGTAAAATCTGATTACTGTATCTCACAGCTGTGGAGCTGAAGCATTAAATTATTTGGAGCATAAAAGAATTTTCTTACTTAATGACTTTATCTTGTCACATCCCCCTGTGAAGTGTTGGACTGTCTGGTTCAAAGAGCATAAGAAGAAAAAACTCCTAATTGGGAAACGTTAGCTGGCATGAACCAGCCTAATATTCAGCTGTGACAATTACAGCCATGGCTTTTGATTAGGCCTATGTGATGTTCTTTGTCAGTCTTCAATTCACTTTGTATCTTCTTTCCTTCGCTATCAGGTCTAATCAAAGGTCTCCATTGAAATGAAGAGAACAAAAGAGGATGGAGGTGATCTCTCCAGCCTTCGGTTGCTCCGTGGCATTATAACAAGCCTTCTAAAAAGCGCCTTTCAGGGTCTCTCAGAAGCTTGAGTGTATTGAGCTTTTGACAAGGGGTTAAAACTTTATTAAAAAGATGTGGCTAGCAGAGAAGTAATTCACCAGCCTGGTTGGGGACATGCATGCAGAAGAAGAAGTTGGTATTTAATAAACCAGACACACAAAGTGAGGCATTTCTCTTCCTACCAACGACATCTGCAGAGCAAAGATGACTTTATTGTGAAAGTTAGAAGTAGGGATGCACCGATCTACTTTTTCACTTCCGATACCGATATCTGAGGTTTAATATCGACAGATACCGATCTGATACAGAAAAGCAGTGCTAAATTTACTTAAAATGCTTTTTTAAAACGCAGACATAAATGTGCTGAATTACAAACTTATTTGATAACTCTGCACACTAAAATACACCAATAGCTTCGCAAGCTTGGCCAAACGTCTAGAAATAACTTCAATTTGTTCAGTGAGCACAAATAGGAGTACAACAGCAAATGAAATATAAATAATAAAGAAACAGAAACTGACGAAAATAGGTTGGCTACCTTGGTCAAACTTGTAAAAATAAACTGCAACAAACCTCTCTTCAAATGGTTAATAAAATGCCATTATGAATTCTTAATACAACATAAAATAAATAATAAATCATAATGTCTCTCAGAGTACAAGGCATAGAATTAGACTGAATAGATCTGGCCTTGCGGATCAGGCACATTGTCACTGATGCCTGATCTAGATGTGTTCTCTAATATCGGTACAGATACATATACAGAATATCAGATTGGTGCATCTCTATTAGACAGTTCTGTGACCATGAACCAGCAGCTGAGTGTGACACAAAGCATTACCAGCTGTAGTGTTAGTTTGATAAACAGCTCTATGAAGCAACGACGGAAGAAATCACAACTACGAGTGCATGCACACAGGCTGAGGTCTCACCTTTACGATCAGGCTTGAGGTTTCGGTCCACAGGCGGGGGCTGGCACTCGTTGGGCACCGGCCGGCGGGGTGGGGTCTTCGGGCTGGAGCGGAAGCCCATGTGGGCGGGCGGGGGCACCTGCTTTCCCAGGGAGGAGAACTCCATGGTGCTGGGAGTCATGGGGACATAGTTCGTATCGTGCATCGGCTCGGACAAACTGCCCGAGTGATGATGCGACGGCGAATTGGCGCTCATGGGGACGTAGTTCTGCTCCACCTCCTCCATAGAGTGGCTGCTCAGCGGCATCATCCCTTTGCTCTTCTGAGGAGCGGAGAACAGAAGTGGCTTTTGAGACAAAGATGTGCTTCTATGACTGGTTCACAACTTGAGTCAGATCAATCAGAAACCAGCTCAGAGACCCTGCTACCTCTGTGTAGGCCTGTCGCAATTAAAACAAGCATGATTTATCGTTTTTCTCGTTTCTAAAGACTTATAGACGTTTATTGTATTTGTTGTTTCTGTTGTTTTGTTTATTTATTTGGGATTTTTAAAAAGTCCTCCAGTTCCACTGTTGAATACTCATTAGAATTTTAAGTTTATTGTTTGAGAGTTCTTGCATTATTCTGCCATTGCCATTAGGTTACTTGAAAATGGTCTCAAAAGAACAATATTATCATTTATCACAATAACTTCTGTTAGAATTTATTGTCCAGGAAAATTTATTGTGACAGGCCTACCTCTGTGATTATAAAATAAGAGCATTATTGGATGATTCTTTCAGAGATTTATAGAGTTGTGTTCAACCAATCAGACCAATCACTGTCTTTAGTAGGAATTATATTTCTACCAGGCAAATATTTACCATCATTAAGGTAGAAAACTAACATATCCAATGGTCATTACATGCTTTCTGATTGTGTGTGATTGAATAATTTTTGCTTAAATAGTGACATCCACATGTGAATTAAAGGACTCAAAACAGTTTGACTTCCTCTGAAAATGGTTTGCTCCAGATATTATTCAGAACAGCACAATTTGATCAAAACATCAATTTGAAAGGGGAAAACATTTTAAAATTTTTTAAAAAAAGGTGAAAATGATCAACTGCTCAGAAAAACGATCCCAAATGCTTTAGAATGGAAACCAAAGCCAGAACGATGTTGATGGGAACGGAAAACCCATGGATGAAAGACATGCCAAAATGGCAAATACTTAGCCAACAATCAGCTCCAGGCGATAAAAGAAGATCTACAGTTACCTGTGAGTCCTGAAACAATTAGAAGAATCCCACAAAGTCACATTAAAAAAAAATTGCTGATGTTAAAGCTTGTCATGGCAGACATTAACTGGCCTAAAGAAAAAAGGTGCATCATCTTAACGCCTGATGAAAGCAAGATTGACATTTCTAGATTTAGGGGGAGATAATTCAAGTCACACTACTCTGTGTTTCCATTAACCATAAAACTGCACAAATTGAAACTACAAAAATAAAATTGGTTTATGGAAACAATGCAACTTTGAAAAAAGTAGCCAATTTTTCAGCAGTACCCAAAAGAGGTAGGAAAATGATGGTTTGTGTTTTTTGGACAATGTGGAGAAAATTAGAAAATCTTTTGTACTTTTACATGTGACAATAAAATGTGCAGCCTTGAATGCTTTGCTGTAAGCCACAACCTACGTTTTCTATAAAAGTCGAACTAAAATCTCTATGAGAAACACTTACAAAGTAGCTGTTGAAGCTTTCATTGAAGTCAAACGAGCAGCTTTTGTCTGAGGAGAATGATCTGGGAATGTCATAGAAGTCCTGTGATCCAAAATCTGTAAAAAAAACAAACAAAAAAAACAAAGGGTAAAACATGTCCTTTATTACTAATCTGTCAAGACGCTAAACACAGTATTAGCATTCTCATCCATGTTTTTAAGTAAGGAAATGCTTAAAAGACAATCAAGAGTTCCAGCTTCAAATAATAGTTACAGTAAGTGAAGAAGTGAACAAACATTTCAAGTGGTGTCTGTATTTATGGTTTTCAAAGGTGAAGACGTGTACAAATTCATAAAAACCATTTTATCGCAGCAGGAAATCGCATTGAAAGTTTTAGAATCGTATTTAGTGTGAAGAAAATCTTTGTTATTTATTATTAACAGACTCACCACTGTCACAGTTATTTGCACTCATGCTGGGAATACCTTTTTTAAGGAAGCAGTTTTGATATTTATTTACTTTGGCTCCTTTGTCAGTAGATAAGGAAACAAAAAGAAGAAAATCATTTTGGAAATGTCTTGGCTCAGTCACATGTAAGAAATCATGCTTGCAGCTCCAGTTATATAAATTTAAAAAGTTGACTAATCCAGGATATTTTTCTGCTTTCTCCAAAGTTTCTTACAAAATTTTACTGAAATAACCTTGGATTTAACTTTCGCATTGACTTTTTTTACCACTAGGGGGAACAATGAGTGGTAAATGTTTTTGCTCTGTTTTAATGAAAGTTCCTTTCATTTGTTTCTCGTCTACTTTAAAACAATAACTTTTCTTCTTAAGATTCTCATAACAAAACCCTATCAAATCCAATAACAATATCCTATTTTGATGGACTTTTTTAATTTTACTTCTTTACTACTAAAACATAAAGTAAAAAAAGAAGAATTGGCGCATCCCTATTGTAATCCCAGAAAAATATTAAACATTTTGTGGTTGTTAAATATCTAATTGTGCAAAAGGGCTGTAAACATGTTTTGTAAGACCTTGAGCACAAACCTTTGCGGAGCCGTGAACAATCCATCGTGCCGATCGTGTTGCTGCGTAGAGCCTTGCTCCCGGTGCTCGTCGGCACGCAGTAATTTCCGTCTGTCTCCGAGGCCGAGCGAGGCACGCAGTAGGTGTCCGTAGGCGAGCGCTCAGCAGGGGGCGGCGGGAGCCCTGAGGTGGAGCTGAGTGAAGGTTTTGGCGGTCTGGGAGGGGGGATGACATCGCCCCCACACTCCGACCCCCCGACACTCGTCGACGTCGACATCGTGCGGGGGACCTGGTAGGTGGAGTTGGCGCCGGGTGTGGGAGGGATGTCGTAGCTGACGGACAGATTCCGCATGTGCGACTCCACGAATGACGTCTTCCTCAATGGTATGTTGAAGACGTAAAGTCCAGATTCATCCCCGCCGTCCGGGTTGGCCGGCGGGGAGGTGGCAGACTTCGGGAGCAGCACCGTGTCCTGCGAGTAGCTGCGAGGGAGGTGATAGATGCCAGCGTCTGACGAGGTGGAGGTGCCGCGTGAGGGAGGCGAGTCGTAGAAGGAAGGAGCGGAGGCTGGAGGCTGGTGCTGTGGGAAGAAGCCGTTGTGTGAGGTATGTTTGGGTAAGGAGGTGGCGGATGGGGGCGTGCGGTGGGATGGGAGGTTGTCATTCAGGTCCGTCTCTGAAGAGGTAGACTTGGAGCACTCTGCCTGGGCTCTGACAACAGAACACACTTTACTTAGAGGAGCAGAAAACCCACACAGTCACAGAAAACCTCCACACCACTCCGGCAGGCACAGTTAATGACAAAGCTATATCAGCTACTTTGGCAACTTTTTATTATATTAGTATTACTTTGTGCATCACATAGCAGGGTTTCCGCAACTCAAATTTAAGTTTTTTTAAGACCATTATAAATTAAACTTTAGAGGTGTATCACAACAGAAATGAGATTCCTTTTAACAATTTAAATTAAGAACAAATCAGTCTTTTAAACATTATAAAATTTTGGCGCATAGATAATCAAATGTGAAGGCACTGATGAAGTAATTCTTAATTTCATTCTGCTTTTTTAGTATTGCTTGTATTGTAGTAAACTTCTTACTCTCTGGTAAAAAGCCTAAGTTTCTTTAGGTAAAAGAAGTGCTTGTATTATCACTAAAATTCTCTTTTTGATAGAAGAGGCTTGTTCATTTGTCTGTAATATACTGGCCCTTTAGAAATATAAAAAAACAAGACAGAAACAAAACTTCAGTTGAGGACATTAATTTCCATTCTGGCAGTAAATGTGCACTTACCCATGACAGATGGGGAAAAAGCTAAGTGGCTAGCTAGCAAAAGTATATCAGCAGCTAGTTAGCGGTAGCCTGAACTGCCTTCAGGCACAGAATAAAGTGACTCGAGGCTGATGATAAAGTGCTACCTGATGAAAAGTCAAAAATATTTTTATTTTGTCCTGCCATTACAAAATTTAAGCCCTTAATTTTACATTCATGGATTTAATACTTTTTAAGAATGTGTGGTTACCGTGCTCAGTGAACAAAAGTAATGGGAAAAAACCTTGGGTAGCTTAATATGCAGGCAAAAACAAGTTGAGAACATTTTAATCTCAAAGTGGGTTATAAAAACACAATAAGAAAAACGTCTCAAAATCCAGCATTAATATCACCCATTTACATTTAGAGTGATGAACAAAGTGATTTGCATTCCTGTGATTCACAAACGTTCAGCACTCCACACAGGCAGGCAGGTCCAGTCGGGTTCTGGCCACTCACACACTAGTCTGTGGAGGTAGAGTCCTGCTCTCACACTCCTCCAGGAGCAAATATTCCTGATAGCCCTCCAGTGGGGCCTGACAGTCCACTGAGCTACAAACACCATCCAGCAGGAAGGAGGAAGAGAGCAGCAGTGAAGTTAGAAAACTGAAAGGGTCAAGGTGAACCTCACATTGAATAATTCAGATGGATTTTCTATATATTTCTAATATTTTCCAAATTTCTAGATTTTTCGTTCCAGTTTAAAAATATTCTAGACAAGACAAGGGATAGTTTCAAAATTTAAAAATGTGTTTGCCTTGCTTGAATGAGATGCCAGAGAAAGTGTAGACTTATTTGTCCGACTTCAAGAAGGCAAATGCATTTTCAGTTGTTTACAAGAGCAGCAAATGTAGCTAAAGTTAAAAAGCAAACACAGCCACCACTCTTATTTATGCAAGATTGTTTTAAAACAACCACTGTCAAGCTACAAGTGGGTTGATTTCAGTGTTTCATTAGCATATAATATTCAATACTAAATTTAGTGGGAGAATATTTCATACTTTCTTGTAGTTTATGTTTTAAAAATCAAAATACATAATAGGTATGACGGGTCTTGTTACAATTGTGATAATCACTGTTATTTTAGAAGAAATTTTATTATGGGTTAGTTTTTTATTTTAAGTAAATCACATTCATTTTACATGTTTAATGTTTTTAAAAATTTTGGAATTGCATTAAAGTGCAGGAATAGTACACATTTTGTTTTTAAAGAAATTTAGAGTTTAACCTTATGGAAAATGGAATAATTAATGTAGAAAAAATGTAACATTATATCCCTCAAATCCAGACTTTTCCCTAATTCCAAAGCCTATGGAGGCATCTTGTCTTATGAGCGTTAGTTTATGACTATTTTGTCTATGGAATATAATTTATTTGTTGGCTCTTTAGCTCAGTACATTGAACAAGCACATAAATATTATAACATGGTTTTAATTTTAAAAGAAATTGATAATTGAGTCAAGAAGTAATACATTTCATTAAATTGAGGTAAAGGGTAGGATTAAATAAGTGTTCACTTCTTCCAACTCCTTTTCAAACAGAAAAGTATTGGTAAACAAATGACTTTGTTCTTGGTTATGTATGCAGATATTTTCTCTGTCCTACTGATTGCTTGCTTTCTTGCTTTTAAAAACCTGTTTGAAATAAATCAAAATTAAACATTTAGACAATCAGTGTCACCTGTGGGTTTCAGGCTTTTTGCTCTCACAGTTGGCGAGCCACAGATAATCCTGCGGGTCCTCTGAACTGGACTGAGAGTCCAGGTGTCGCACGCTGACCGGCTGGTATGGAGGAGGGACGACGCCCAGCAACGACGGTACCGGGCTAACCATATGAACTAAAGATGGGTGTGGAGGGGTTTCCACGACAGCGCCTGACGGCTGAAGATTTTTTGAATTATCTGCAGGAGAAAAGAAAGATGGCTGTGCTTAACTATGATTGGAAATTCATCTTATTCAGAACAACAATCAGAGAATGTGAAATTTATTGTGGTACAAACAGTAAGCGAGATAACAACAAAAAAAGCCAGCATGAATAAATTGTGTATTTAATGCCAAATAAAAGAATGTAAAAGTCAATAGAGAAAATGCTTCTTCTAAACATCGAGTAGGATTTTATGCAGCAAAATGTCTGTATTTTGATGGCCATAACTCGTACTATGTAATTAATGTGTCCCATATTATTCTTTCTACTACATGCTACAAAGCATGAAAGTAATTTTGCCTTTATTTGCTTTATTTATAAAAGAGTGTGTTGTTTTAGCAGGAAATTATGAGCCTGAACATCAACATCAGGCATGTTTGAATGGAAAACTAACAAACTGGAGAGTTGGGTCACTTGATTCCTAATGGGTTTCTCTTGCACTCATGAAACTGAACTATCAAAGGATTTATCACAGCAGACAGGCCTGAGAAGATGAAAGTTACTCATATAAATACAATTTCTTTACACCATCTTGATGACATTATTATTAATGACATATCCAGAAATAAAAATGTCAAATTTAATGACTTTTAAAACTCCCCAGAGGAGTCAGTAGGCTGAGACAGTAGCAGTGGAAATGGTATTCATTTGTGAAGCAATGATGTCACGAGGAAATATTTTTTATTTAAACAAATAATTCAGCAACACCATGTACAAATCACCTCCAATTTTTGAAACATTCTTTTGTAAACTATCCCTGTTAAATGGAAAGTCTTGTTTCTACACATTTGCATTTCAGTGCGAGTATGTGTTACAGAAGAGGAGCATTATCCAGTAATAGAATGCATTTCCATTTCAAACGAATTATGTTGTGGTGATTATCATCATTCCAAGAGTAACAGAGTTATGCCTTTTCCTTTTGATAAAGAGTTCAAATGAGTTTCCGTAAAGAAAGAAGCATTTGAAATACTGCAGGAGAAATTCTGATGAAAACAATCCAAGATTATATTTCTCCTATTTTCGCTTATCTTTCCTGGCTCCCTGTTGTATTTAGAGTTTAAATCCTTCCTCCTAAAATTATGTAAACCTCTGAATGTTTAAGGTTCATCATGTGTTTAGATGCGCACTTTTAAAAAATGTACTGAATTATTAGTTTATTTGATTCTTTTGGTGGATCGGACATAATTAGAAAGAAGCAGATTGGGGGATTTAACATTTCAATATCTTCATTTATAACATATAAAATAATAACATTTCAAAGGCTTCAAGGAGGTAATAAAGTTACAATTTTCAGGAGAAAACTAATAGGTAGAAGGGTGAGGACAATTCTCACCGAGACGCAACAGGTCTTGCAGGTGACTAATGAAGTTAGACATGAAGCAAAACAATTAGCTGGGATTAAATATACACTCAAGCTGTTTCCTAGCAACCTAATTTTAATACGACACTGCAGTCAGAAACATTTTGAGCTGAACTGTATCAACTTTTAATCTGAATGTTGTCTGAACATGAAGGCCACATGTACTGAACGTAAGCTGACACTGGAGAAAAATAACTCAAGGACAAGTCATGTATTTCTTTACATTCTCATCGAATATAAGCTCTGAACTGAAGCTCTGGTCAGAGGTGGTAAACAGTAACAAACACCTTGTCGATCAATGTGAGAAAGCACTGAAGCACATTATTTCACGACTCGCACCTAAATAAAAACTCTTGCAAACTCAATTAAAATCAATCATGAGGCGAGGAACATGGATGCAAACAGCTGCTACCAGACGAAAGCCAAGTGTGGCAGTTCTGTAAATTTACATTCAAAGGGCCTCATCAATAAGCATTCACACCTTTTGTTTCATTTACAGCATGAACATAAAGGACAAATCAAAAGCTTTATTCATACAAGTTCGGTTTGAATATATTTTAAGATGCCATTTCATCAAGGTCTTTGCTTTGTCGCCCAGCGAGTTATCAAATTCTTCTTTCAAAGCCTCCTGCTTCAGCTCACTGCTGAGTTGCACTGAAAGAAAACATATGCTGATAAATATTTTGCCATTCTTCATTTTTCAATTGGTTTGTGTTTTTGTTCACCCAAACAAGGTCCCAGAGTTCATTTCTACAGCATCTTGCAAAGAATTCACCCTTCAAAATGTTTTCACATTTGTCAGCAAGAAACTCTAATGCCTTTTATTTGACAAACCGACACAAAGCAGAACATTATTGTAACGTGAATGGTTTAAATATTTTACAGATAAAAAGGTGAGTAAAGTAACAGGGTAACTCATAGAAAAATGTACAAGATGCACACATTTGTTCAGGTCAAGTTTTATGATATAAACTTGCTGATTAATTACTAGTAACTAACTAACCAGTAAAGTATGATTGCTACTAACTTACTATATTTTAAACCATATTAAGTTACTGTGCAACTAAAAACTCATCTCAGGAGCGTTGATGCAGACACAAGCAGTGGGAGGTGACAGTAAAACAGAATAATTATTTTTAGTAAATCTATCAATATTTCAATTATTTTGACAATTAATTGGGTAAAATTTTTACATTCTGTAGATTTTTTTGTTAAACGCCAACGCCTCTTTTTTAAATTCAATATTAGAAATACACAGAAATGTGCAAATAGATAACTTATTATTTAAGTAAGGAAAAACATTTTCTTGCCTAAAATCCAATAACAGCATTCCTTTAGTGAACCCTTTATCATTTCTATCAAAGAATGTATCTGCAGCTAAACATCAACATCTAAAACGCTCAATACTTTCAACTTGACTTCACATCGATTAATCAATTACTAAATTAGTTATTTCAATTTACCAAGACTAATCTGATTAGTCGTTTCAGCCCCAATTATAAGCATTTAGCTGTGTCTCAGATACCGGAAGATTTGATTAAATGTGATGATACAGGAAAAAGTTAAAAATGGGTGTGGATACTTTTACAAGGTGCTATAATTACATATAAAATCATTTAATGTCTAAACACCTGCCTTGCTGCAATCTTCTTCTGTATTTTGTCACGTACAGTTTTAAGTTTTGAATCTTTAGAGGAAAATCGGAAACATCCTTGTTGTTTATTAATTTGCAACTTCTACAGTAAGCCTGCGTTCCCCGCGCCCAGCAAATTTTATTTTCCTCCAATATTTGTTCAGCTACACAACCCTTTACAAGTTGGTTGGTCACATTCGAGTGGGAGTTGGGTCACCCATGGAGAGAAAAGCAAGCAGAAAGACAGCCAAGGACGCTTTTTCATGAGCGCAGCAAAGGCCTAGCTGCAACAATATCTATCTGTGCAGCGGGTTTCGCTAAAGCCTGTTGGTTTTCTCAGAACTGGCAGCATGGTTTCAAGGATGACCTTGCAGCAGCCTAATCAGTAACTCATTTGTAAAAATTCAAAATGAAAATGCAGCTTAATGGTCTGAACTACTGGACTCGTTTTCAGTGGCAATCACACTAAAATGTGCACCAGTTTAATAGCGGGGGAGGAGAAATGAAAGACAGCTAAGTGCACGGTGCAAATAGCACAGATTGCAATTTGGCTCTGAGACAAGAGAGAGAAAAAGGAGTCGGCAAACAGGAGAGAATGAAAGCCAGATAAAAGGCCGGGAGCGAAAGAAAGTCAGCAAGACCTGCAGGCACACAACGCTTTGATTATCCAGTACTGGGAACAAGTGTAACATGAGCCTGGATGCACACATGGATCAGCACATGGATCATTAGACCTTGGCTAAGAACTGTGCTGAATAGAGACTTTCCTGCACATTCAGCTCACTCACCTAACTCTGTCACAGAGAACAAGACATCTGGAGAACAAAACGTGACCGTAAGCAAATAGATACAGAGAAATCAACATAAAGGCTGAATAGAAACTAATCAATAACGGCAATGTGTTGACTCAACCTAATCCAGAACAAATTAACTGAAGTTTTATGAGTCTTAAAGGCTTGTCAAAACAATGATGTTGCGAAATGAATGTCTGGATGAAAGGCTGCAAATTCTTAACGCTGGCATGACTAAAATAAAAAAAACACACTGCTCTGTCGGCCATCCTTACCCTCATCAGTAGGATTAAAACCACAGATGTCACAGATGTTGCGCACCCACTTATTCATGTCTTCTTCGGTGTCGGCCACCAGGTAGAAAACACGGTCGATCGTCTTGATGTCGAATATGAAGCTGTTCTCCAAGTCTTTCTTTCTGAACGACAGCCCAGCATCCACCTGAAACAATAAGTTTAGTTGCTTTTTATCTGGGCAATTATCATTTGCTACAGCCCTAATGGATGCCTGACTTGAGCTCTAATCTCTGGTGGGATTTAAAAAAAAAAAAGGGTGGTTGAACATAACCACCCTTTAGTTGGTTAGGAACATTTTTAGAAGCTGGTTTCTGACTATAAAACATGTTTACAGAGGGTTATAAGATATTTTCAGCAATCTAATAATTATTAGGATTATTATGTGAGGCTTAATATGGATCGATAGAGATCAGATACAGTACTGAAATGACATGACTTATTTATTTGATAATGCTGCACCAGTGCAGCACATTAAGATATAACCAAATGCTTCACAAGCTGGTCCAATGTGTAAAAAATTAACTGCAACAAACCTTCTTTCAAATGGTTCAGAAAGTGAAATTAGAAATTCTAGATATAATGTTTTAAAAATAATAAAGCATAGTGTTGCTCAGAGCACACTGCATAGAATTAGACTGAATAGATTTGCCCTTACACATATTAAAATCATATTGGTGTATCTCTATTGCCGGTGCACCTTTTCTGATCACACTTCTGCCTTCCACTCAATTTTCTGTTAATATGCTTGGACGCACCTCCTTGAGAAGGTTTGATACTGACTGAGAGGTACTAGTACATTAAATAATTGAATGAATAATTTTAGGTACAACTGTTCCTATTCTCTGGCATTCTCCAATCAAACATCCCAGAGATAAAATATTGCTTGTTGCTTTGAACATGTCAAACATGAATAAATCTAAAGATTATATTTTTGGGGGGGAAATCTTAATGTTTGGAAAAAAAAAAAAACCTGAAACTTACTTGTTGACATAAGTTCAGGTCGATCACTCGAATGGGCTTCTTGGCAGTGTCATTCTTGTAGTACTCCAGCACATCTGGGTCGCCTGTCATTCGGCCACTGCGAAGAATAAACCACCGCTTCTTCCATGCCTGTAGGGTGAGAACAGAAACGTGGTCAAAGGTTATACGCATGTTCTCACCATGACCGTGCCATTCTAAGAGTACCGCAGTATGAGCAAATGCCTTATTTTGGGCCTCATAGCTTGTGTGCCCTTTCCACCAGCTAAAGTGCCCTCACTGGAGAACAGCAAGCGCCGGAGGGAAGAGGTCCGCAACCAGAACTATGCGTCTGGGTTATCCAGAACAAAAGCTACATAGTTGGCTGTCGCACTTTGACTTAAGTGAATAACCAAATCTATAAAGAGAAACGGGCAATTGACTCATTTTATTCAAATGCATTTTGCAGCCTCTGCAGGACTAAAGAGTAGAGCACAACTCACTAAAGTTTAAATTTAGAATCAACAGACAGAGGAAAAGCAGACAAAAGGAGAACAGATATATGACTTCACAGGCTATGCACCATAAAAAAGGTTTTATGGACCACAGTGGACACCCAATTTATACTAGCAAAGAAATTAGACACTACAACAAAATTAAAAATACTGAAATGATATCAAAACTACTATTTATCCTGAAGAGAGATTTAAAGTTGTCGTAACTCGAATCAGTGTCTCTTCAGAGTTGAGTATGATGCTGTGAGCAGGAAAGAAGCCCAGTAGCAGTCAGTTTTGCAGCAAATCTGTAGAGACATCTGACTTAAGACCGTTGGTGTATGCCCAATTTCTGGCAGCAGAGAAGGTATTCTACAGTAACATGTTCTGGGTGCCCTTGCTGGCAAGCTCTGCTAATCCACCTCATTTGCTTTTGCAGCTCCTCTTTAAATGTCTGTTTGGCTGTATGGTTAGAAAGCCAGGTAGAGAGATGTTGGATTTGGGGATAAGATTGTTGCTCGTTATGATTGATTGAAGAGATGATTTGAGCTTCCTCCTCCTCTCTCTGCTCTTCAAAATGATTGAAAGTTAAATTTTCAGGTATATGGTATCAGAGCTTAAAAGTACATTTTATATTGGGTTTTTGCTTTTTCCTTTTTATCCATGAAAAGATTTTTATGAATGAAAAAGTTTGCATCCATGAAACCTTTTCAACTCCTCAGCAATTTGGGGTCATAGTTCATGTATAATTTAAGATTTCAGATTAGCTTCTCCAAGTTATTGAACAAAAAAAAAAAAAAACACCTTGCTGCCATAGTGGTCACACTAACCATCTCAAAATAAAAAAAAGAACAAAAATACTTCCAGCTGCACTGCATCCAAAACCAGAGAAAATAACTGTCCAAAAAAAGAAACGCCTCAAAGTCTCAAGAAAAACAAACCAGAAGTAACATAACAGAGCTGCTCTGAGACGCTGCCACTATGAGCGACGATATTCTTGAAACAAACTGTACAATTTGATGTCTGTGACAGATTAAAAAGCACTGGGATGATTTTGGTCTCAGCTACTCTTATTACAAAACAAATCACTGGCATCAGATTAAAAATATCACAGCGCACCTGTAGTTTAACTGCACTAAGAGCTACAGCTGCACAATATTAGGAACAAACACAATCTCAGTCTAATTGTTATTGTATTAGTGAGTTGCATTAGAAGGTGATTTTTCTCACCCTCTTTTTTTCTGCACTTGAGCAGTGGAAATATATTTTAGAGGAAATATATTTTTTGAACAAGTTAAACTGTGATGAAACTTTTTTTTTTTCATGCGTCATCAGAAGGTGTGTCACAATAACAAATTTTGCTGGACAAAAGACTGTCCCAGAAATTATTGTACTATAGAACAATATTGTTGCTTTCAGACCATTTTTCAAGTAATCTATTGATACTGGCATAATAATGCAAGTTCGCCCTCTCAAAGACCAATAAACTTTAATCTTGTAAAACAAAATACTTCCCATGGGAACTGGAAGATATATTAAATGTCCAAAATAAAAACATAACCAAAATCAATAAATAAAAAGGAAATAAAAACCACACTCAACTTAAACCATATATAAAATGGATAATGATGTCTCTAAACAAAATTGGCCTTCAAAATAGAAATTATTGAGCTCAGTTTTAATTTATCTTGCAATTAATTGATTAACTGGAACATGTCTAGTCATCGGCTGATGTAGTATACGCTACATCACATGAAATTCAGATACAGTCAAGACCCAGCTGATAAGCAACTTCTATAAAGATTAGACAGAAGACCAGAATAACCACAGATTAAACAAATCAAACTGAAAGCTTTGTGTCCGTGTGAAGACAGCGGTGTTGGTTTGTTTTTGTCATTTTTCAGCTGTTTGCTGTCCACAGGGCGTCCCTTTTTGACTGGGCCAAGTCCCACACTGAGACACATCACCCGCCTTTTCCACTTCACAAACAAAACGAAGACAGTTGCAGAGATGTGAAGGACTTCTCTGCAACTGTAAGATATTAAACTGTAAGCTGTAATTCACATCACTCACATGCAGTTCATGTTTTAAACATTTCACTTCAAAAAGCCTGTGTTGTATAATCATAAATACACCCACAGAGTCCAAATGAGGCCTAAACTTATTAAACCCAGAGCCTTGGAGGCACGGCCACCTCAATGTTGAATTTAATTGCAAAAGCTAAACTGACGGCCAGTGTTGTGTTGGACAAAGGCAGTGTGGGTGTGGGGAGGGAACCTCTCTCTCCAGCATGTGACAAAGCAATCCCGGGTCATGTTACCCTGAGGGGAACAAGAGGACCAGGAGCTTAGGTTACAGCCTGGCCAAGCCTCCCCAGGCTATGATTGTTGACAACGGGGAAAGTTGTACAAAATGAGGAGCATGGGGTTTGCTAAAAAAACAAAAATAAACGCTCTGCAATGAAACAATTTTCCTTTTCAAATTACAAGAAAAAATCTAAATGTTTACACTTTGCTGTGGAAAGGAGAACAAACTGATATTTGACCACATTCTTTATTGCCATATAGCTGAAGCTAGATCTTTAATTGGGTTAAGGTCTGGTCTTTGACTAGGACTTTCCAACAAACAAATGCATCTTTTTATATTTTAGTTTACCTTGAACATACATAAATTAGTCAAAATAACATATATAAAATTAGAAAAAAATACTCCCTTTTTAATCCAGCTTCCCTGTTCCACAGCATTGTACCATCACTACCAAGTTTAATACCCTGAACAGTTTGGGATGTGATTGCTGATCTTTTTGTTCATTAAAGAGATCTCCACAGATCAGCTGCATTTATACTGAGATTAAATTACACACAGACTTCTGAAAGCAACAGGTTATGCAGGATTTTATTTGGGGACATTATAAAATGGGGGCTGAATACAAATGCACACCACATAATGCTGCACAGTACATCAATAATAAATATCATTGTAGTGTGTGCAATATTCATATCACAAAAGACTGCGCGCAAACATTGTTGTCTAATATAATCCAAGTCTTGCATTTTTAAGCTTATGTAATATTTAGCCACACAAATGACAGATCAAAATGCTAAAAATGCCAGTGTGATGGAAGCACAGATGGCAAAGAGAGAAAAGAAGATAGTAGGCTTAAATAGCACAACTGATATCGTCATTACAGTATCGTTTAAAAGAGAGTAAATGTTGAGATCCTACATAAAGAAAACTATCTGAAATATTCTAAATCATAATCATGAAAAAAGGGATTCTAAGAAAATTAGTTATTAAATTTTTGTGTAAAACTAATTTAGCACAGAATGATTGACTGATTTAAAAAAAAAAAAGAAAAATTAAAATGGAATCCTGGGTAATAGGTTAGCTCCTTTCTCACTTCACACTGTGTTTTACTGTTTACTAGATGCATTCAGTCAATATATTGTATGCATGCAGGTTATCAGAAAAGCCACAGAAATTGCATCAAGTCAAATAACATGACAGCACATTTGCATATAATGCAATCACCTATTGCAAGGCCAGTAATCCGATTTATCCTTAAAAGCTAAACTAAACCAGGTTGAAAAACAAACACAACAAAGTGTTTCCGTTTGTTGTCGGGTTTATTTTGGCAACCGCTGTCTCTGGATACAGAGGCAGAACATGCTGCCACAACTCAGCTATGATTAGTTGTTTGGATTCAGACAGACCAGAACATCTTTACCAATATTATCTATAAAAAAATTGTATCAGAGACAAATGAGCCTTATCTGTAATGACAGATCTATTTAGTCCGATTCTATGTCTTGTTTTTGTCAGTTTCTTTATTATTTATTCTACATTGGCTACATCTACTCTTAATTGTACTGAAGAAATTAGTTGTGTAGATTTTACTTACTTGTCCAAGCTTGTGAAGCTATTGTTGATTTAAATGTGCTCTACTGGTGCAGAGTTATTAAATAAATTTGTAATTTAGTACATTTATGTCTGTGTTTAAAAATAGAAACATTTTAAGTCAGCACTGTTTTTCTGCATCAGATTGGTAATGGCTGATACTGTACCACTGATATTGGTATTGGGTGTCAAAAAATGGATGGATGCAACTCTATAAAAGACCTATGAGAGAAGTTGGAGCAAATTTTAGCAGCAATTCAGCTTTAGAGCAAAGACCTTTTCAGGTAAGTTGAAATAATTCTGGCATTTTTTTTTTAAAAACCTAAAGAGGGGTAAAACATCAAAAACATTGGATACAACATCATGGTTTAAGCTTCTCAAGTATTTACACAAAGTATTTCTGTCTCGTCACATACCTCACAAACAATCTCAGGGATGTAATGAAGCGTGCAGTCCTGATTCAAGATATGCTCATTCCATTGCAGCCTATCCAAATTGTTCTGAGTCAGAAAGAAGTACTAAATACCATAGAACAAATTCACATCCTGTCCAAATGGGCTGTCAAATTCAAATGTTTTAAATTTACAGAAGTCCCCTTAGCTTTGAGGACTCCAGCATTCATGGCTCCCAGTCTGGGACAGAATGGGACAATACTGGACTGGCATAACCACAGTGTCTGACGACCCTTCCTAAATATCCGCCCGCCACCCCTGTTCCTCTATGCTTCAGATCTGATTGGATGAAACACAGGAAGATGTCCCACTATTTAATCCCTCCCACATCCCACAGCCAAAAAGGGGGACAGACAGAGAGAGCATTGAGGGGCTCACCAACATGATGACAGAGGAGAAAGCAGAGGGGCTTAAGAGGAGATGCCAACCCAGTGGAGTCATGCTGCTGTCAGAGGAGGCCTGACCCAAGATCACTAGAGCATGAAAAAGGCAAAGGTGGAGCGGAGGCATGTACGTCAACAAGAAATGGCGGAATATGCATGAAAGAAAATCCTGAGCAGCTGCAGATAGTGGGAAATGTGTAGATAAATATAGAGAGCAGTAATTAATGGACTCATTCGTCAAATCTACAGTATTACAACATACTCGCATTTTAAAATTTATTGATATCGTTGATGCTTTAATGGATGCAACTAGGGCTGAAATGATTCCTCGAATGATTCGAGTACCTTGTTTATTAAAATTCCTCGAGGAAAATTCATCTGCCTCGAAGCTTCGATAAGTTATGTTTTATTATTTAGCGCACCGTGTTCCGACCGGAACATTATTTGCTTTGCGCGGAGTTCTTACTTCCGCCACCCCCACATTCCAGACAAGTATGGGGTAAGGTGAGAATTCACCTATTAAACCGACTGAAGATGAATACATGAACTAAAGGCTGGATCATAGACATTTTTATAAGCATATTTGTGAGCCTTCCTCTTTATTATTAAATTGAATATTATGTCAGATCTTTGTGTAACTTTTCTTCAGATTACCTTAGAAAGTGACCTTTATTGTCACCTGTTACAGGTTAGTTTTCCAAACTACAGAAGCTCAAACATAAAAAATTGGACTGATATTGATATCCGAGAGTAACACTGGTGTTATGCCAGATTTGCCAACATTGTATTTTATAAAACGTTTTTACTCGATTACTCGATTAATCGTAAGAATAATCTATAGATTACTTGATTGCTAAAATATTGTTTGCAACAGCCCTAGACACAACAGTGAAGAAAACGGTCAAAGTAGCAACACTGTTATAAATAACTGGAAGTAGGGGTGGGCGATTGGGACCTAAAGTTTTATCACGACACTTTTCCTCTACTATTGTGATAATAAAATTTTAACTATTTATTTATTATTTTTTTAAGTAACTGTATGACTGTGTGCCACAGCATTCATAACCCCACAGACACAAATAATGCTCTTAAAAAATATTCATAATAAAGCAATCCGCTTTTTTATGACACTAGCTATAGTCACTGAGATTGGCATTGCTAAACTCCAGACGGTAACTGAATTTAAATTGGAGAAAATAATAAAACTAACAACCACACAATAAGGACGGTTTGTTTTTTGTTTTTTTTAAAACATCATTAATTGGAATTTATTGTGACAACAATAAATCAAAACTCTTATAAGAAATTTATCATGATAAACAACATGATAAGTACCCACCACTAACTGCATTTTATTGTTGGTATAATACATCTATACTCTGATTAACAATAAATATCCCTTGTCCAAATCTGATCCAGAGATGCCAAACCACGACTTTGGGAAGGACATGGAGAAAACTCATGCAGAATCCAAACCGTGCAAGTTGGGAAATACCCCACGTGCAAAAAATATACAGTTTCAACTCATCGTTCTGATCAACAATTAACTTGTACAAAACATGGATATTTCTTCTGTTTCGTTCATATCAGACATGCCTTGGATAAAATCATTTTACATGTGCCAACTGAACCTGGAGTGTTCACAATTTTATCTACAGGCGTTCCTAAAACGCCAGACGATGAGACTATGTTGTTAGCACACCACCACAGTCTTTACTGCAATGAAACATCAATTAAGGCTTTAAGATAAGGAACCATTAGGGAGTCTATAGTGGATGAGCTCATAAAGACTACCTGGAAAACATTAAAGGTCAGAGAAAATGATGGAGAACTAACGATGAGTAAGAAGTAATGATGGAGCTTTCCTGCAGTTTACCATTTGAAAATGCCAATAGAGGAGCGAAGGTTTTCAGTAACCAAAAAGGAATGCAAAAAACTCTTGAATTCTTTAGTCATCGAGTCGCCAAATGTAATCTTTCACAGAAGCTCAATGGACAGTAAACTGTTAGCTTTGATTTTATCTTTTTTTTTCATTTGTCCTAATGAAACGTATTACAAATGGGAATGTTTTTCAAGAGCATTTTTTTTATACATTGGAGCTGTAATTGCTGTGACACACAGTAATAGTCATACAGTTGCCCAAAAAAGTTGCAATAAATAGTTGTTACCACTTTTATCATTATCAAAATGGTACCGCAAAGTGTTGCAATAAAACTTTACGTCCGAATTGCCCACTCCTACTCACTTGTGCAAGCAAAAAAAAAAAAAAAAAGGCACGTAGGAGTGGTTTGAGTATAATATGTGTTCCCATATGGAGGAGGAAGAAATGCAAGTCAACCTTATTTGCCAAGAGCCAACAAAGTATAAAGAAATTCAAAACTTGCTAATTTCTTTAAATATGCAACTGCTTAAAGACAAAGAAATTACAAACCAGTCTAATCAATCAATCACAAGTAGGAATGAAAAATGTCAAATAAAAATAATTAAATAAATAAAACCAGTAGCTAATTAACAGGTCTACACTAATTCGGGTTCTCAGTCTCTGGTTTTACAGCTCTTAACAGCTGAATTGCCATTCATAGGTTGGACAGCTAATGCAGCATAAAAGGTCTTTAAGTGCACTAATGCCAACATGCAGTCCTCACAGACTATTAAGCTACACAACTTCATCATTTGTGGTCTTGTGACTAAATGACAAAATATGTCAGAAGTAGTAAGGAGTCATGACTCGAGTCACTGAAATAAGGAGTATGTTGGCTATGTAACAAGAAATAAAACATGGCTTCAGTGGCTTTCGTTTCCTAGTAAATGTTTTAAAAACCACTGCTGAATGCAGACCCTCCATCTGGCGCTGTTCTTCCAATGCTGTGTACAATTGCAAATCATCTAAATTGCTTTGAAGACAATAAAAAACTATATGATTCAGATGCTCTGCAATTAATGTTTTACAAAAAAATAAAAACTGAATATTTTTAGCAACCAGCAAAAAATATTACACTAAAATTAAGGACACCTAAAAATCCCCACATTCCTGCTTCGCATCACCATCGCAGTCACATGACCAAACAAACACCACATGGCCAACCTCCCCCCATCCCAAAACACAAACAGGCAACAAGATTAAAAAAAGGGGCAAAAAAATTGTTATTAATGTTTGCCTGGTTTATATTGGACTGATATCAATATGTTAAAAATAACTAAAATCCCCCAATACTGATGCTAATGCAGGCATATTGGGCATCCCTAGTTTTGGCTGATGCATTTAGAGACCAGAATGCATGCAGTTAGAGATGGAGGGTTATAGTTTTGATGCAGTATATGAATGTGGAAAAATTATCAGATTTTTTCATCTTTAAATATTTGAATAGAAGCCCCATAAACTGCTCTACTTCCTGGCAAAAGGAAAAATATTTTGGGTCACGCATGGTGAAAAGCAGAGAATGAGTGAGACCTCAGTGGAAGGTTGGAAGTGAAAATTTACATTTAAATTAGAAATTAACTTCAGATTAACATTACGTTTTGAAACAATGGCAGCTATATTGCATGTTGAACCCAGGGCAACCAGGAGAGACTTCCAACTTCCTACAAATAAACAACAACTTCAGGGAACTCA
The DNA here is from genome assembly GCA_010277075.1 of Poeciliopsis retropinna. Classification (NCBI taxonomy): domain Eukaryota; kingdom Metazoa; phylum Chordata; class Actinopteri; order Cyprinodontiformes; family Poeciliidae; genus Poeciliopsis; species Poeciliopsis retropinna. The sequence goes on from VMRM01000039.1 coordinate 3,423,184, forward strand.
TGTTGTATTTTTGGCACACAGCTGGAAAATGCAATTAGTTACAAACTGAATGCACAAATATGCAATTGTGGCTGTTTTAGTGCACCCTGGGATTTGTAGTTTTAGCAACAACTAATATTCATGTGGCAGTTATATCTCAGACTGTGATTTCCTGGAGCAGATAAAAACTGCAGCAAGTTTTGGGCGCAACATTGTGTTCAATATCTAGCTTTCTAATGTGCAAAAATGAATCAAAAATGTATTACTTCACACCAATCAATCCCTGAAGACATTAAAAGGTCAGAATAAAGGTCAGATGGCTTTCAACTCTGGGGTGTGAACAGATTATTTTCTCGATTAGAACTAACAGCACTAAGGAACTTCTTATGAGTCACAAAGCACCATTTCCTACTAACTGCAATTTCATGAGAATTTCAACATGTTTTTTTAGTGAACCGATAACGCTCTTCTCTTCAAAAACAAAGACCTGAATGTACAGTTAAAATGTATCAGCATGCGACTGGCTGAGCCATCTGTCCCATCTGAGTGGGCTGTGGTTAAGTGACCTGCACCCCAGCTGTACTGACTCATCTTTGACTAGGACAGCTTCTCTGTTTGTTCCTCAGGAAAACATGCACACATACTGAAAACGAAGAGACTGGGCGCAATATGCGTGGGGTGAAGTTGATGCAGAGAAGGTCAAGATTTAGATGATAAAGAATATGTGTTACTCTTATCAGGCAAAAATCGTCATACAGAATACATTAGTTTCAGAAATAAAAAAGACTATGTGCTGTTTGGATGACAGGTTATTTTATTTCTACAGCATTATGACATGGTGCTGTAAAAAAGTATTTGCTTCCTCAAAGATTACTTCTGTTTTTTGTTACACCTGTTTTTTTATATCACAATAAAAATGACAATGAAGATAAGCAGAGCAAAGACAAAAAGCAGATTTTTAGCGATGCACCGACCGCAGTTTTCTGGCCAATCAGCAATCTTAAAAAAAAAAAAGAAGATTGCTGATTCAGTTATATATATTTTTGAATATATATAAACATATAAAACTTGCACCATCAGCGGAGGTAGGCATTTATCTTTGAATTGTTGTGAAGGATTTCTTGAGATATGAATCTTGATTTATTGTTGTCTTAATAAATTCCAATTAATGTAAAGAAAAAAGCAAAATTGACAAATTAGTGTTATTTTTAATATTTTCTTTGATCTGCAAGAGCGTCAATAAGTAACCCTGGCTGCTGTCCTACCACATTACAACGTTATCCTGAGAACTTTTACCTTTTAACATAAAAACCCACTGCTGGTTTACTGCCCTAACTACTGGGCTTATCAAGTTATTTGGAGGGAAAAATCATGTATACAGAGCAGCAATAATCCATCATTTTACTTGGTATACAGTAAAAGCATACATTCTATGAGAGTTTGGCTAAATACCAGAATATTACATAATCCTATTTGCTGATGCAGAAGACTGTAAAAAATGATTTTACACAAATATGGTGAAAATTAATTTTTAAGTCCATTTTCATTCAATTCAGCTCAACTTGAGGTTCCTGAGCCAGAACTGTAGAAAGGCTGTTTTAAGAGAGGCTTTAGAACGTCAGAGATTTTAGCACCCATGGCCTATGTGACGAGGTCTGCAGTGAGGAAAGAAGGGGAAGGACAAAAGCTCCTCTATGTTTTGTGTCACAACTTGAATAAATCAGTCTTTGTTAGCAGGACAGGATTGGGATTCTTGCTAAGTTGCTATTTTTACATCCATGAGCACAAGAGAGGGCGGTTAACAAGCAAGAACGCAAGAATGAGCACAAGAGAGGGCGGTTAACAAGCAAGAACGCATGGCCTTTGGCTAAGCAATGCGTCATCGAACGCCTCCTGCTGGAAGCCAAAGGGATTTCCATAAAATATCTCCGTATCTTACACTAACATTTAGCAAGCAGAAAGCTAATGCTACTATCAGTCTGTGGCCTCAAGGTAAAAAACAAGATTATTCTGTTTGTGAAAAACATTTTTAAATGTTGTACTTTCCAAATCACAAAAACACATCAACTGAAGTTCGGAAGGCTAATTCTGATCCAGTTTTATACAATTTTTGTTTCTTTCTACACATTATAAGCAACAGTCATACAGCAAATAAAAGGTCATAACAATATCTTTATCTGCAACATTTAAACAGCAAACGAATGTGTGGGATGCAATATGTGTTGGTAATTATTCACATGTGTTATAAAGTCATGCCCGCCAATCCAGATGATGGATGGAGTCTCACTGCAATAGATATACTGCAAATAAACTCTTTCAATCTAAACACCCTCTGCATGTGTTTTTCTTCAGAGTTTTTCTGTTAGGATTCATAGTAAACAGTCAACTTCAACTACAAGAGTCATCATGTTACCTTAAAATTTACAATAAATCTTCAACTGTCGAGACAAAAGCAGCATTTAGAACATTATGCATGAAATAATTCTTTTAGAGAATGACTAAAGTACAATGAGCTCACCCTGTAAATGTCATTCCCAGAGCAGTCGCTGTCTGTTTTGACGTAATTCAGTTAATGGCAGTGAGTAGGAGCGTGTGCTGTTTTGTTGTTGTTTGCGCCTTTCGGCTTTTATCAAGTGTTGCAGTGTGTTGTGGGTTCTGCAGTTCGTGACCTCTCCCACTTCTGACTTCCTGTTTAACGTAATCAGGGTCGGCCCAGACCCTCTGAGAGCCGCCACAGCTAAACCATCAGAGTTGAGCCTCAGAAAGCAGCAGCTTGAATGTGGTAGAAAAGTCTATGACCAGCAATATAACAACGGATTCGTTCCAATGAAAACTAGTTTTCTTTCTGGTTTGTTTAATATTAAAGTCTTAGGATATTCTGAATTGCTTAAATTGTGTTTTTTTAGACTAATTTGTCAGAAACAAAACTGTGACAAAGCATTAGAACGAATGGCAGACAGATGAAAAATGTTAATCTTTCAAATATCCAAGCTAACTAACACTTAAATACAACCAAATCCCTTCTCTTGTGTTTCTCCTTGTAGTTTAGAATCTTGCTTCTCTTTTCATTTCTTTTCCCTGCATCCTGTCCACACTGTCAATAGAAAGATGTCAGACACCCCAATATGAAAAGCTTTCAAAAAAGCTCTTCCTCTGCAAACCATCTCCCAAAGCTGAAGTCATAGCTGTTCAAAGGAGGTCATTTAGGTCAAGAAACAGCCATAACAAGAAGTGACAGAGCATGTTAAAAACTAATAGACCCAGACGGTGCAGACGGACAAAAAGTCACTGGCCCTTCTTCTGAGAGAGATCAGTCAGGACATATTAGCTTGAAGACAGTAAGTCATCTGCCTTGTCAATTTTTCAGGAGTTTGTGTGCCCAGTCAATTTGAAATGGGGTGTTAAAGTGACCTGCTTTTTTAAAAAAATACTGATTATTCACCAGAAACAAAAACATAAATTTAATAAAATAATACAAATAGAAAAACATGCTGTTTGGCTGCAGTGAGATTAAACTCACTAGTAAAGATAAATGACTTCTAAATGTTCAGTGAACTACTTTAATTTTTTCCATTCTGCCTAAGCAGACCCTCCCCATACTTACACTTTTCTCAGTGCAAAGACGTATGTGGTAAATTAACTTTTCATCATCCTGTTTTGCATGCAAGAACTATATAATCATATTTTTAATCTTATTAGGACAAGTTTTTCTATCCCCCAAAAACAGAACTGCAGATGATACATTTCCATAATTAAGCCAAAACACAATTTAGAAAGTTTTGTTTATCTTAAGACAATTTTAGAAACCTGGGCAGAATTGGTGTGAGCTGCAATAAGTTTCTGAATGTATAATAACCTACAGTGAAATTAGCATGATTTAAGGATATTACTAATTATCCAATAGTCTCAAACAAACTGGCTGTATGGTTTTGCAGTTAGTAATACTGCAACACCATGTAAGAATATATATATATATATATATATATATATATATATATATATATATATATATATATATATATATATATATATAATATACACATTCCATTTAAGCTCTGTGCATTACAATGTTGGAAAATTAACTCTGTAAGAGTAATTACTACCATTTGTTCTCTTAGTTTCCACAATCTTGTCCGCATTTTCCGCTCCGCTAACAGATATGTGGAGACAGAAACCGTCTTAAAATTCGACTGATTTATGCAGGGATCGGTACCACAGTTAATGGAAGCAAATTGTAAAGAGGATGTAAAGCAAACACACAATTAGATTAAATTACATCAATTTCAATTGGTTAACTTTTCCAATTCTGCCCAGAGCTAAACAAAACATTCCTAACAACCAAGTGGTATTCAATAACTAAGTACACAAGAATGAAATTGTACAATTTAAGAAGAAACACAAAGTCCATGCCTATACAGAGAGGCAAAAGAAAGCAGAGAAAAAAAATATTGTTGAAGAAGAGTAGTGCTAAAGATAGGACCACCCAGGCAAACAATCAGAAGTAACAACACTGTGTGCGCCTCCGTGTCCAACTCAAGCATCTTCCTAAGTAATACCACCAGAACCTTTAACTCCCAACTGGTTCTGAACATGTTAGTTATTATTTCTCCACAATGTAGCTGTGTTTCCAAATCAGTGTCAACCTCTTAATTTCATCACTTTCTGGGAGGAAACAAGAACAAATCTTTGTTAAACTGGAACATCACATGGTCCCTTTGTGTGTAAGCAACCTTTCTCCCACACAGGTCAGAAGCACAGCTATTGAAGAGCTCAGCCTTAATTTTCTCAGAAACGAAAGCCTGACATGTAAAATTTCACCTAAAATGGGCATCAAATAATAATTTATAACAAAATTTTTGTTATAAATTTTAATAAAAAAGAAGCGTCTTGCAGAGCCGATTTATGATGAGAAACTTTGTATGCAACTGCAATAAGAAGACAAACAGAAAAAGAAAACCATGAGATAACACAAATCTAGTGCATCGGGATGCTAATGCCAGACTTGGCCTGATCAACTGAGTTAAAATAAATCCAAAATAAATAGAATAAAAACTGGGAGTTTAAATCTGGCCGTTTAAAAATCTGATGGAGTAAAAAATGGACGGAAATTTCAGTTTAAAAAAAGAAACAAAATTAAACTAATGTGTACTGGTGATTTTTTGCTCTATAAAATAAACTATAAAAGAACATTACAGTCTTGTTTTAGAACTGCACTGTTCACAGTGGAAGCATGTTGGAGTAGCTCTGTTATGCCATTTCTGATTTATTCTTTGTGTAGACATTTTTTTCATATTTATTTGGACAATTTGCAAACATTGTGAAGATATTTACATTTCTAAATCTCTCCAAATTTAGATGAGATTCAAAAATCTCACCTAAATTTGAGATTTAGAGAGTTTTTAAAGAGGGCGACAAAAGCAAAATGATGAGGATTAGCAGAGCTGGCAAACAACTGATGGCTTCATCGAGGACAGTGTTTCCCAACCCTGGTCCTCAAGGAACACTGCCCTGCATGTTTTAGGTATTTCCCTGCTTCAGTCCTGCTGATTTCAATTGATGACTTATTAACAGGCATTTGTTGAACTGTAATCAGTTGAATCAGGGAAACCTCTCAAACATGTAAGGCAGTGTGCCTTGAGGACCAGGTTTGGGAAACACTGATCTAGGGCATGCTACTGTGAAATATTGTCTCTGCAGATTTGTTGCAATACTGACTGCTGCTGGAGATTCTTGCTGCCCACAACAATTTTTTTTAATGTCTTGACTTTCTTTTGGGATAAATACCATGGAATTGAATCAAATTTAATGAAAAAAAGATCAACAGAGGTTTAAATTATGCCTAGAGTTTGATGGTGGTGACATCAACAAATTAGCATTTACAGACACATAGACAGGTATAAGACAGCTATAGGTAGCCTTTCTTCTATAGGTAAGAAGGATGAGATCATGTTTAAATGCATCTATCATTAAGAGCAAGCTCAGTGCAAAACCTTCTAATGGATGCTGAGTGAAACCTTGGATTAGTGGAGGGTTCTCATGTTGTGTCTCTGCTTACTCATCAATAAACACTTGCTTTGACAAACTTTGTCTTGTCTTGAATTTACAGAAGTAGTTTGTAAATTAAAACAGAATGTCATTAAAAGATGATTATTTGTGTTATAACACATGGGGTAAAAATGGCCACAGTTGAAATCTGCAGGCCAGCCTTTAAAGAAAAACAGACATGAATATCAGCTGGTAGAAGTCAGATCAGTGCGTCTGTGCCAATGAGTTGAAGTGATGAAGCACAACTAAGTCAAATGTCCTTTTTTGAAACTACTAGCCATGAATGACTGTGAGTCAAAAGAAGTCAGTGTAGTATTTTCTGATGTGATCTATCAAATTAAGATAGTTGGTTTGCAGTTTCATAGTGAATGGGGTACAAAAAACTTGCAGTAATCACCAGATTTTGGTTTCTTCATTCAAATATAGCTCATTACTTGGTAACATTGTGTTCGGATGCAAAGAACAGAACACTGCTGCGTGAAGAAACTGAGCCAGCATAAGCTAAAAGGGGCCAAGCAGGGCTGTTGTTTTGTGCAGCTGGGGCATGTAGTTTAAAGGTAACATTTGTGCATTCCTGTGTGACCAGAAATAAACTGGTTAACCAACATCTGTTGTAGACACTGTAAAAAATATGCAAGCATACGCCCACTCCTGTTAAGAGAGGTTATTAGAGGCTTTGAAGCTGCAGGGTTTCTGAAGACAAACTTTCAACAGATATACTTGCATAGAAAACACCTGATATAGTTAGAAATATCACCGTTTACTAAGTTCATGCTGTATCTGTTCATGACATATAGACAATGCTCAGTATTGTGTAAATGTATTCACCCCTTAGAGATTCTTTCTGCTTCTGATTTTGTGTTTCACTTAAGTGTTTCAAATCAAACAAATACAAAGAAAGAGATTATTTCATTTATTAAGGAGGAAAATCTATCCAAACCTACATGACTGCATAAATAGAAGTAAATTATGTCACCAGTGAACCTATCTAATGTTGTCAGACAGGTTCTATTCAACGTATTTCTTGATTCGGAAAGATTGGCAGTAATCAGGCTGGATAGTTTCTCTTTTCTTTTGAAAATTGAACATTATGTATTCACTCAGGTTTGAGAGATATTAAAATCTGTGTGATTTGAAAGACCGAACTGTGACAAAAAGACAACACTTTATTTGATGGTGTATACATAAAACTGACAGGGCACGTTGCACTAAAGTGATATTGTTTGCAAAATCATGCAAAGTTGGTATTTTTAATGCAACTTTTAAACCAACTTTACATTAAAAGTGTCATTATTTATCAACTGACACTTCATGACAACAGTCACAGACATTCATAGACTCCTTCATGTTCATGACAGGTGGTGTGTCATGTTTATGACAGGGTGATGTCAGTCTTATGCACACCCCACCAAAGCAGGAGATAAAGATAAAGCAGGAGAAATAGTATTTTTTCACATTTTGCATGAACCCAAGCCAGTTTCTAGTCTTTTCCTTTTACAATATTTTCCTCCCTTTCTGTTTACCAACTCACAGTTACTCAGCTTTCATGTGCAGCTGTAAAGTTCTTACAAGCCCAAGTTTACTCTGAAGCCCAGTTCTACAAAAATACAACCTCAATGAGTCATGCAGTCATCTTTCTTCTGCTCATTATGTAAAGGATTAACAGGTGGCAATCTCTACGCTTTCACAGGTGGCCTATAATTAGAAAGGTCTGATTATCCAAAGTATTTCCCACAATGTAAATTTCAGACCAACTCACAAGGTGGCTGGGATCTGTCATAACACAAGCAAGCACAAACAATATTGTCTAAAAGAATTTTCAAATTAAATTAACAACAACAAAAAAAAATCAATAAATCAAATATTGTTGTTTACCAGATACTTCTGTAGAAAGCATCAGATTATTCAGATATTTCTTGCTGAGGTCCTGTGGTCTCTCTTTAGTCAGCACAGCTCAAGACAACATTGTTGTTGTGTGAAAGCTGTAGACAAAAACAGGGCACCAACTCTTCCTTGTGGTGTGAAAACAGAAACCATCATCCTTCTGTATCGCTGATAAGCTTCAGACAGCCAGTCGGACGCAGAGATAAATATTAAGAGGAAATATGTGGGGAAGGAGTAACAGATGAGTGCACACGGAAGAGACGAGCCAATCAGTAGCACCGCGGCGGGTTAAACCAGCCTCACTACACAGATTCCCGGTGAAGCATTAACTTCAATGGAGCAGGTTTAAATATTAACATCCCATCGTGTATGACTGAAGGAGCACAGAAGCACCTCAGATTACCTATAACATCTGAAACAGAACTGGTTCACCGCGTTCCTTTGCCTTTTAAACCGTAACCAAACTAACAATCTCTCAACCAGAGGTTTCAACCAACTTGGTTTGTAATTATAAACACACAAAAAAGAAGAGAAAAAAAAAAAACACACAAAGCAAAATAACATCCCTGAGTGGAAGTTTCCACTTTGTTAGCGCTTTTTATCTTCCTGGTCATCTGTTCCCGACACACATTCTGTGCAAAAAGGTTTCCTGTTTTGCCTCCTTTTGTCACCGTCGTGTTGGGGGGGTTTGTCGGGTTCTAACTTTAGAAGCTCTGCTGACATTCAACAGTTACCTGGATCTATCCTGTATAGGTCTGCTGAAGGTACGCTGTGCAAAAAAGCGGGAATTGAGTTAGGATCTCGAATCAGACAACATAAAACTTTGCATGTGGTCAAAAACTCTACTCTGTTGGTTTGTTATTGTTATGCAGCACAGGTCCAAACCCTTCATTTACACTAAAGGTAGCCGTCATATCTTATTCTTGGTAAACAAAAGACATATCAATTCTAAACTACCGTAAGCAAATATTTTGTAGAGCTTTTTCTACAAATGCAATGATCAAAGCGCCTTTTCTTGTGGAGACAGAGAGAAATAACGTCACCATTTCATACTGGCATCCCAACAAAGCTGTTTGTAGAAACCTTAAAACTTACTGTTAAAATGCAATATCTCTCCTCGAAAGGAGTTACTCCACTGACGATAGTCACAAAATTATTTTTTAAATTGTGATTTTTACCTAAACTAATGACCAGCTTTCATGTGAGCAATATGAAGATATTCTTTTACCTGATTCTGAAGAGTCCAAGCGTGGCTCAGCTAAAAGCAGAGCAGAAAAACAAGCAAAGAAACCAAGTTGCTGACCAGTCACTGTTGTCCAGTTGCTCTGACCACTTTCCTGCCTACTCCACTGACTCTCCCCCTCCTCCTCCTGTTCTCCAAAGTCTGCAACACCCAGCTCCAATAACCCATGACCCACAGGAAGTAGACACAATGGACTGAAAATAACACATCACCTCCCCTGGCAACAAATGCCCACCACAGCCCCCTGAAACACACGGCCCTCTGCAATACAGAACACCTTGGAGAGGCCGGCTTAAGATAGGTGAGAAGAACCAAAAATATCTCCCGCTGCTCAACAGGCGGTTCCGCATGCCAAATCGGGTTCTGCCCCACTGTCAGTTCTCAGCTTGTTTCAATTTTTCTGCAATTTTCAGGACAATTTTTAAAAGACCATAAAATGTACATCTTAAAACTGACATTTTGTGTTACATTTACATCATTTTGTAAGTTTAAGAGCTAGGTAAACTTTTGGAAAATAGGTCAACTTAAAAACAATGTGTTTGACTTTACAGATGTCTTTCTTATAATAATGTTAAAATAATGTTTTGGCGACTTCTGATAAGAAATTTGTAAAGGAAGCTAAAGATTAGGGTGATGGAAATGATGCCTTCCAGTCTGAAAACCTGGAGCTCATCACCAAACCCATCATCAGCAAACAGGAAAAAAGCAGATAAACCAAATCTGTCAAGGGTATGAATAGTTTTGGGTATAGCTTTATTCACTTTACTTAACAGCCTAAAATAATTAGCAATTAAAGTTAAATATAAGTGTTAGTATACCTTGTTTTGTTGTTTGAGGTAATTGCTTTTCTACTGTAGAGTGAACACAACCTTGAAATTTGACCTTTTCACCTCCGACACCATCCTTTCCTACAGAACCTAAAAGATCTGTTAGAAATCATTATTATACTGTCATTATTAATAGGAAAAATGAACAAGAAAGTCTACAAATTTCAGCACTTTTTTCTGACATTCCCAGCTATTGCATCATTTTCTTTATACAACTGCCTATTTATACCTTAATATGCATTAATAGGTCTTGGCTCTACTACATAAGTAAATATCTAGTATTGCTTATCTCCATATTTGGGAGAACAGCCAATCAGCAACAAGGAAAATGAATGGAGCTCCTTAGTTGGCTATTTTGCAAGCACCAGCCAATGGCATAGCAAACAGCACTGCTTCAAGGTATTTCAACTACCCAAGCTGCATTTTCTTTCAGATACTTTAGATAACCTATATGAAAGAAGTCTGCAAACAGGCAAATTTTCCACAAATATTCTGAGTAATGTTCCTCAGAAGAAAAAACAAAATCTGCCAATACTGAACTGCAAATATAAAGAGGTTCATTGTAGATCATGCAACAAGAATGTTTTGATTTCTGTTGTCAAACCAAAATATAATCAGCCCGATTCAAAATCTGATTTCTGTAGTGAGTTTGCATGAAAATCCAAATGTTATGTGAAAAATTATTTTAGAAGGGTCTGTTAACTGCCCTTCACCCTGAGCTTTACCGCTTTGTTACAAGATAACACCTTATCCAACATGCAGAACAAATGAAGCACATTTTACAAAGCATCACATATTCTAGACTTCTAAATTGAATTTACTAGACCCTGCAGGGAAACCTCACATGTTTAAATTAATCTAAAATAGCTCATAAATAATAATAAAAATAAATAGTACAAGCATTCAGTGATGAATGCATATGCTTTTGTTCCAGTTCACAAGCTGCAGATCCAAAGTGGTCCTCTCTGCTTTCTGCAGGCGTGGATCACTGCATAGTGAGAAGGATGACTCTACAGTCAGGCGTAAAAACCATGAGAGAGTGTGGGTGCATGTGTGTTAATGTATGAATGCTTTGCTTACTTGTTACACAGTATGTTAATATTCTTTTCTCTCTGATCAACCCACAGAAAAAGTGTTTTTCTTACAGCGTTGTGCCATCCTGGGCTTCACTGCAGGTGCATCAAACCCCATCATGGTCCATGAAGTGAGCAACAGCAGTCTAATCCAATCACTCCAATGAAAATTATTCAAAATCACATTAAGTGGCCAGTGAGAGGTTGCTTCGGACATGATCTGATTAGCAGCTCTCTTGCAAGAGTCAGTCCATGAGGAAATGGCTTGAGATACTGAGCATATAATAAGGAAATGGACTCTGATAACATGTCTGTGCAGCAATAAAAAAGTGGTGCCTGGCTGCTCAGCAAAAGATAAATCTTCAAAAGCTTTCCGGTTCCTTGCAACATGATGTGGATTGACAATATTCAAAAAGGAGGGTTGGAATTTTACTGCATTAATTTTGATTAATTATGAATATTTTGATGTGTTAAACATTTTCACTCAGTCACTTTTTTTGTTGTCCAATATGCAAAAGTCTCACCCAGAACCTTTGTATTCACATGTTTCCGGTACCCCCGTAAATCTGATGCACAAACTACAACCGCAAACATTGAAGGACAACAAAGCTGCTCTCTCTTGGCCCACTGGGATTTAATTTTTGCACAGCTCCTCCTCAGAGATGCAGTTTCTGAGCTTCTGCCTCACCGAGCAACCCTCCCTAACTCAGCTCCTTCAGACTAGCCAGCAGCAATAAGCAGACATCCGGTAGAACTGCACCGCATCTGAGCTCATTATACAGGCTACTTCTCAGTGAAATGCTGGTAAAATCTTATTTGAAATACATAGCATGTTTGTAACAACTGAAGTCTTAATTGTGATATAAAATTGTACTATGTGCCTGTAAAATACATAATACTGCCTTTAGATATATTTGCTGCTGAGCTCATATGTGTATCTATTCAAAAAATTTCAATTCCAAAAAATGTTTTGGAATCGAATATGTTAATTTTATCAATACATGGTTTTCAATTAAAATGTAGTTAATTAATTACAGATCCTGCAATTAAGTCGGTTAAAAATGTTAATACAATAGAATGGCTTAAATCACAGCATAATGTCTGAATAACCTAGTCAAAGTCCCAGCCTAAATCTGAATGAGAAGCAAGATTTAAAACCTTGTTTAGTTGCTCATCATCTAAACTGACTGACATTAAGCTATAAGAAGTTTCAGTCTGTAAATATGCAAAGCCAATGTGCAGCTGTACAATTTTTCATTCTACTTTCAAAATAATGCTAAGTTGTTATGTCATTTCAAATCCTTATTAAAAAAAAACTTCTGGGGCTTTAAAATAATCAAAGATTCCAGAAGTGTGATTACTTTTGCAGGGCCCTGCAAGCTTCCAAACGTGCTGCTGTGTGTCCCATGCTAGGTGTTGTGCGTTAAGAGCAGAGCTGCCTGCATGCCTGGGCTTGTCTCCTGGCCAAATTAAACGGCGCACCCCTGAAACTGGCGCACACCTCCACTCTCTGGTATCGCATTCAGTTGATGCTGCTTTACTTTCAGCTGAGAGTGAGTGACTGTAGTGTCAACACATACCTTGGAAGTCATGCCCTGTATATGTGCTCCTGTGTTGTTTCACCATATGCTGATTCACAGCCACTGAGGAACTTGTGGAATTTCTCAAACGCATCACAAGCAGGAAGGAATGCTGTATTGTTTCTGCAGCTAAAATATTACTTCACATTGTCTCTACAATGTCACATCCTTACGTCTCAACTGGCTTCTGTGGGTGTGTGCCTGCACCTGTGGACTCTGATGGCCCCATTTATTAAAATAAATATTCATTTATTGCCATCGCAATAAATATGAACAAATATCGTGATAAAATTTCAACTTCATTTCCGCCATTGGTATATACTGATTGCAACAAATCTGTAATAGACTGTGTGCCCTATTACCATTTAAATTCCTACTTTTGATCCTGAAATACCTATTTTAACCCAAAACATTCAGGCTCCTGTAGAAAAGTTGAAATAGATAATTTACTTTTTATCATAAATCCAATAATACAGGCCAAAATTCACAACAGGAATGCCTTCACCAGGAAACAATCTGAGTTTTGAAAGAAATAAATGTGTGTTTACCTATAGAACGCAGTGGAAAATCTGATAAATTTGGAGAATGCAAAGCAGAGCCAATACTGAAACGCTGTGACGTATCAATCAATCAAATTTTATTTGTATAGCACATTTCAGCAGCAGGGCATTTCAAAGTGTCGTAGCATGCTGCCGGATTCCTATGAACAATTACTAGTTCATAGGAATTGTTGTATGAACCTGGTATGATTACCAGGTTCATACAACCTGGTAATCATAAGTCTTTCATTTTTACCACTAACCTAACTTAATTAGGTTTCATTAAAAAGCTTCTGTAAATGCAGCATAATTTACGCCATCTTATGACCTCTAGGATACATAAACATTTTGTAAAACTATGTAGAAAAAAAATTGTATTTATTGGAAAATGGAGACAGTTTCTTCTCAGGTGTTTTGGTAAACTTAAACATGCAGAATAAATCTTTCATGCATTGTTTTTATATTTTTTGTCTTTCATCTTGATTTTACTGAAAATCTGATAAAATACAAACTATTAATCAAGATGTCTTCTGGTTTAATTCTTTCTTTGACAAAAGATAAAAACAGAGCGTCTCTCTCTGGCTAATGCGTTGGAAAAACATTATGATTCCTCCCCGACTATAACCGATGGGAACTGATGCTGAAAATCATTCCCAGACTCAATGTTCTCAATTAGGCTTTTTCATACAGTGCTCTATTCAATCAGCACACTCTGAGGACGGTTTGTACGTACAGATGGCAGCCTACACAGAGCCATGGGAACTAAAGCTGTGCTACAGATAAAAGAAGCTCAGCTGACTTCAAGACATGTTCCTCCCTGAAACAAAGTTTATTACATTCCCACAGTTTTTCCTATTGCATTTCCATCTATGTATCCAGCAGGTCACGCTTTGCTCCTCCACAACCTTGACATTTTCATACAGAACCTTTTTTTCTTTCCATTTGGTCACATGCACTTGCCAAAGCTGCATCCTTAAAATGCAACACATTTCTCTGGCATGGCAGACTAGGTTCACATGATCACAAGGTTCCTTCACTGCTGACAAGACAAACTCACACAATCTTCTTTCAAGTCATTAACACTGAAGGCAAAGTTTACATCAGAGGCAATAAAAAAGGAGCTATGCATAACCTGGAGCATAAAGGACAAAGAAGTTAAATATTTTTGTCATAACAATTTTCCTTTATTATGGAGAAATATACCGGCAGACTAGGCAACAAAAACCCAACTGAACTCCAAACAGTACCAAAATCCAATCTTAATCTACTAATAGTTATTAAAATGATGAGATATCCAATTGGGCTTAATTTTCATCCAGTTTAATTAGTATTCAACAAGCTGAACAGAGGCCACATTAAGTCGCAACACCTCAAGCAGCTGAACACAAGTAACATTTTTCCCACAATGACAAAAACAAAAGCACTATTGCCCAGTACCTACATACAACAATGAAATTAAACACTTGCACTTGAATTATGAACAACTCACCTGCTGTGGCCTGAACGCACAAACACACAACTTCCTCCTGGTCTGCATGAGCCTCAGTTGCGCACCTGCGCACCTGAGATAGTCAAATATCTCAGGGTTTTGATGTTGATCTAGAGAATAAATCTGTGCTTTGCTGTCACACTGGACACTGGAATTATAAGCAATGCGTCAGGCAACGTTTTTTTAATCAGGAAATATTTTTTACAATTGAAAAGATGAAAGGTCAGCAAGACTTTCTGAACGAGGGCGTCTCCTGATACCATAAGCACTTCAGAGGTTCAGAAGGAGGAAATCCCACAGCATGCTCCTTTTGCACCACATATACTTCAAGGGATACACCCTCATATGCATAAATACGTTCAGTGGGAAACATCTTGGCACTACCGCAGAACATAACATCCCAGGTCTTTACCTATTTTTTCTTTCCCCTTTTTCAGCTGTGGTTCCATCACTCTGTGACCTTTGGCATTTTGGATTATGTAAATTATGTTCCCTGGGAGCATCTGGTCCAAAAGGCTAAATATATATTGGAATATAGTAGCTGACAATTATTGCACTCCAGTTTTTTACGATATGAATAGTGAACATACCGATATTGCAATATATGCGATATATTGTGAAACCTTAAAGATGCAACAAAAACCATCACAAGAACTCCCCAGTTACTCCATCAGTCGTCTTTGCTGTCTGACAACCTACAAACCACTTGTACTCCAAAATATACGGAGAACAGAGAAGTTTGTTCTCTCTCCAAGACCTGCTAGAACATGAACAGGGCACTTCAGACTTCAAGAATTAAATTTTATTGGTAGTCCTCATAGGTTTTTCATACTGCAGCACACAACCTTCCCATTTCTCAGATAAAAACCACTTAATATACCTCAAGAACCAGCTGTAAGAAGAGAAAAATGTTTAATTAGTTTCATTATAGGCATGATGGAGTTTCATTTATGTTTGTTCAGTTTTAGAAAATTTTACTAAGAGGTTAACCTTTGTGCTTAGGAACAATCTGTTACCAAGTTAGAAAAATAAAATATAATACTATCATTCATGAGCTTTCAGTTATGTTGACAGAAAAAGTACAAGGATGTCTTGGAAATATGTGATACTGGTAATTTTACTTTAGTGTAATAATTGTTTAGAAAAACTCGCAGCTGTCAAACTGACTGGTAGTTTTAGCAAAATAAATTGTATCACAACTATGACCTCTTTTAAAAATGAATGTGATGGTTTGTACATTTTTCTCCAGCCAGTGTGTTTGTAGAGTTTTAATAATAAAGAATACAATCTTTCAAAATTGCCTGTTATCTTCTTGCTTCGCTTACCATCTGTAACCTAATCCACTCATCAAAATGCTTCATGACTCCCTTTAATACTTCAAACATCTGAAACGCAACACAGTAATGGAACCACGCTTTGCTATAAATCTTCATCTGGTTAATCAAGTTCAGTCCTTTGAGATCAGAAGAAGAAAAAAAATAGAGAGAAAGAGCGGTGTTTCATAAATTTACCCAACAGCATTTCAATGTCAAGTAAAGAAATCTGACCCACCTTTGAGTTTTACCACAAGTGGCTCCTCAAAGTTCCATTTGTTGAATGTTATGGAAAAATTAAGGATGATATTCCAGTTTTCCAGGACATGTCAAGAAAAAAAGCAAAACACAGGAAGCGGCGGACATGTGAAGGTTCCTTGGAATGCCGGCAAAAAGAAAGAGAGGTCCTCACAGCTTCCAATCAGTCCCCAAAATGATTCGTCTCAGAGAGCAGGGGTCTCTGCTGAATCTCTTTGCTTTTCTCAGTGTGTGTGTGTGTGTGTGTGTTTGTCTGTACATGTCCTCTGGCTGATGGCCAGGACAAAGATATCTCACTGAGCCATAGTAGCTCTAATGCAATAAGGGACTGTGGCCAGAACCTCTTCTCTTTATTAGCCTGTGTCTTTCATCTTTGTATTGGGCCTTTCAAAACAAAAGGGCATATTAAAAAAAACAAAAAGAGAAACAAATGGCTGTTAGACGGGACTGAATCTCATTTGACCGAAAGACTGTCTGCGTCACGATTACTTGGGAAATAACACAAGATGGTAACAATATTTCACAGCTAGTCGCAATATAGACACCCCCGAAACCCCTGGCCAGGTTGGGATAAACATGGACATGTACTGACACTCACAGCAGAGCAGGTGAAGAGGGGCAAAAAGTACCATGACAGCAGTGGGCTATATTAAGGGGCTGTGGGCATAGCAGCTAGGGTCAGATCACATAGTACTACATGACAAGAATGCCTGCTGTGTGTGTGTGTGTGGATGTGTGTGTGTTTAAAATGAGAGGTGACCTGTTAAATGTGGCAATAGGTACCTCGCAAAAATTTTAATATCATGAAAAAGTTCAATGTTTTTCGTCACTCATTTCAGAAAGTGAAACTCAATTCATTACATGTAGTAGGTGTGGGCAATATGGACTTACGATATTGTGTGGACTATTGTGATAAAAGTAGCAATAAAAATGACTTCTTTTTTAAGTAACTTTTTTAACTAGCTTTGACTGTGTATCACAGCATTTATAGCCCCACAAACACAAATATATCACTAAGCTGCACATCTTAACAAAATTTAACCATATTTTCAATTTTATTGATATTTATTGATCCTCTTGTTGAACACGGGAGAAAATAGTGAAACATGGTGACAGCGAGAGTTTGAGGCGAGCGGCTGAATGAGACGGTAACTGAAGAGGAATCAGATAAACTCGTTTAGTTCCGAAGAGAAACAGCGCTGAATCAATAATTTGGCAGTGCTTTGGATTTTATATGGCGGATGTCGAACAAAATGAGGTAATTGGCGAAACATGCTATAAAACTATTGCGACAAAAGGTTTCTATCACAAATTTATTTGTGATAGAAACAAATTTTAATCTAATCAGATTATTCTTTTAAATGCTGTTCATAGCTATGCTACCGCAGCAGAACTGTTCCATTAAAGTGAAACCTGGAGACGCAGGTATGATTCGTTTAGTGATATGCGATGGGAATAATAACTCAAAACCACTCACTCTTGTTTCTGTTCTCTGTCGGCTTTACTATACACGCAAATTCGTTGCCATAGCAGCTGACAAGAACGCAACTTTATGTATTAGGATTCAGAACCAAAAACTCTCAAACATTACCCCCACATAGAGCAGAACATTCAGTTCATTACAGTTTTATGCTTTTAGTCTTGATGTGTATTTTGCGATTATTAACAAGTGATCACTGTGGTAGATTAGCTACCTCTGCTATTAGCCACACTAACACAGCGGTGATTGATTAGCTAATTTAAATACCTGCTTTACTGATGCTCTGTCAGTTTGTGTGTAGGTCGCCTTTTAATTTTTAAGCAGAACCAAAACAAACACATATATGTGTTAAGTTCATCAAAGTTAAGCATAACTGAACTGCTTCCCTCTCCCTCACTATTTTTTTTTCTTAGTTGAAACTTATTTCTCACCTTGTTATCTAGTCATAGTGTAGACAGTTCATAGCAAAACACTGCATCCCTATTTATATGAGCTAACATTTAAATCTAGCAGGGAAATGGGGGCGGGAACTTGCCTGGGTGACATCATGCTCCAAGTAGTATAGTTTAAAATAACATTGGAGCTCATTTAAGAATATTATGATATATGTCGTGTATTGTGAAATAGCAAAAATATATCAGGATGTTAAATTTTCCTCATACCCCCCAACCCTACCGCAAAGTTGTACTATATTAATCCAAGAGGAATCTCATTTCAGTCCATGTTGAAATATATCTTCAGATAATCGTCTAATTGTTTAGCTTTGTTTTTGTTACACTTGAAATAATTCTATCTTATTTCTATTTTTAAACAACTTGTGTTTAAAAAAAAAACAAAAACCATGTTCTGGATTCTGCACTGAATCCAGAACATGGATTCATGTAAAAAGATTTTCAGTCTGGAAGAACTGAACCAGTTCTTCCAGCCTTTGCTGAAACTCCAGAATGACCACAAACAAGCTCTTCTGCCTGAGAGGAATGAGGAGAAAACGTTACAGAGGTGAGACATTCAAGGAGCATGCAACTCTTCCGTGAGTCAGTAATAACTGACACTTTTTTGTTTCCCACTTGTTAAAATGACTTCAGGTAAAATAGCTTGGATGCCTACAAGAGAAGGCTTAAAATAACCCACTTACATTGCATAATGAGAATTAAACTACCTGTTGGAGCATGTGATCACAGCAAATCAAAATCTTGAGACCATTTTCAAGTACAACAATGGTATTAGCATAACAATGGAAGTATGCCCTTCCAGAGAGCAACAAACTTATTTAACACTGGAACTGGAAGGCATTTTAAATATAGAAAATAAACAAAAACAAAAAAAAATTAATAGACACAGAAGTCTCTGTAAAAATAATTGCCCTTCAAAAAAAATGCTAACTGAAACCACTGCACCAGACTGAAGACTTTTTGTTATCAAGTCTTTGGTAGAATATGAGTTAATCACACAAGTGAAAATTATCCTGAACATTTTATTTTATCATGTAATTAAATGATTTATTGCTTATTGTGACAGACTTGATCTTAGCACACTTGAAATAGGAGAAAACTAATTTACAAGTAACTTTTCGCTAAAATATAAGCGCTTGTTTTAAGTCAACAATTCTTTAAAATATAAAAAGTACTAGTTCCACTGATGAGATTTTTTCAACTACAAGATTTTTTTTTACACTTTTTAGGTAAAAAAAAATCTGCCAGTGGAATTAGTACTTTTTATAAATATTCAAAAGTAACAAATGTGTATCTGTCTGAAAAATTACTTGCATGTTAGTGTTGTCTTTTTTCAAGGGTATTAAGATATTTGCACTAGGAACTACACCAAAAATACTTGGTAAGATTTTTTGTTTTTGCACTGATGGAGGTAAATGTTGAAAAAAAAAAATTATTCAGCAAAATCCCTACAGTGAACAGAAGACCACAAAGGCAGAACTAATATGACTGAAGGAGGAAGGGACCCTTCCTCTTTCTCTCTCCCTCTCTTCACTCGCCATCTGGTAGCCATTAGCGGCTCACACAGGAAGGGGCAGCCATGCCTTTCTGGGGCGCCAGGGAGCGGCTCCTCTTCCCTCTTGGTGTTAAAAGAATCAACAATTGCCAGAGGATTGCAATGTAGAGCAGCGTAGCGCAGGGCAGTGAAGTCCGGCCCATCGCAGCCTAAACTAAAACAGTCGGCGGCAGCAATGAGGGACCAGGCACTCACAACCCTGCAGCCCAGCAAAGAACGGCACAGAGCAGCCTCACATTCCTGCTGCCTCAGCCTGCCAAGAAGCACAAGGAAGGGAGAGAACAGAGAGCTGTTCTCTGCAGGCCGCCTCATGGTGCTGCATTGAGAAGCACTCATCTCTTTTGTCCCCGTTGCTTTGTGTTTGCACCTTCTTCAGTTATTAATTGCAGTCCTGGCAGAGTCACCAGTTATTCCCATGCAATTATTTGCTATTAATCTACACTCTGCACGTATCTGTTAAAAGAATGTTATTACAGATCTAACATGTGATTATTTTTGCATTTCTGAAAGAACGTGGATGCCAATCTGATGGCAGGTCTTGCAGCACGGTTAGTGCCCACCATCTTTGGCCATCTGTGTTCTCATACTGGACCTGTTTTAAGTCCTCACCAGACTACAACTACACTCTGGAAATAGAAAGCACTCTTATGACACACACTATTTTTACTTCTTGTGTCATTAGTTGACAAGCTGTAACATGAAATAAGCTGAACCCTGCATGAAACCTTTGATCACATTAGTTCACAGTATGAGAGAATAATCCAGAGCAGTGAAACAGGGGGAAAAAAAAAAAAGACTGAACGTTGCAGAACAGTTCTGAGTTTCTGCTTTTAATTATACCTGCACTTGAAACTGTTCAACTTGGTAAAGTACCAAATACTGGTGGAGAGAGGAATTATTTTAGATGGCATCTGATTTCTAATAAAAGAGAAGGCCAGAGTCCGCTAGCCAAACATCCAGATGCAAAGGAACGGTGAAGCAGCAGCACTGTACACCGCTTTGTGGATTTGGCACACAGGACAGTAAACAGCTGCACCAGGAAGCAGAGTCAACTATTCACAAACATCCCAAAGTTAGCCTTTACCTTCCAGGTCACTACCACGTCGCTGATCCACTAGCAAACAAATTCCAACACAAGAAGTCCACAATACCTTGATTCTAAGAGAAATTGGGAATAATTAAATCTAAAACTTCAGTTTAAAGTAACTATGTAACGTTAAGTTCTCAAAATTGCTATGTACAGCAAATATGACTAATTTAGAAATTGGGCCTCTGTCTCTTTAAAAACTTCTTTCTGTTTCTGAAACTCCGTCGTTAGGACGTGATCACAACGTCGCATCTCTATTAACCCTGTAACAATGTTTTTCCACCTTTCCACTGAGAAATTGTTCGTATAATGAGCTCAGCAATTCCACTAGGTGTTTGCTAATTGCTCCTGGATAGTCTGACGGAGCTGAGAGGATAAGTCGCATGGGAGGGATGCATATATGGAAAAGTTTTTGATGGGAAAAAGAGAAGAAACTGGGTCATTAGTTTCTTGAGCATAAATCCCAGAGCATCTGGGATTTATTTTCTGGAGGACACTGTCACAGAAAATCCTAAGAACTGATGACCAACTAAAATTTGAAAGTATGAGGCAACATTTACGCTAAACAAACTTATTAATTATTCAATTGTAAATAAAAAAGAATAAAAGAGGGGGAAAACATTCTAAAAGTCAATGTTTCTTAACTTATTTTGTAGCATTGTCTGTTGGTTAGCAAAGGGGTTTCTGACGAGAAGCTAATAAAACACTGAAAGTGAATCATGCTGTATGGATGCTTTTTTCAGCAGGAACTGTGAAATTAGTCAGAGTTGATGGTAAGATTGAGTTAAATACAGGACAATCCTGGAAGCCAACCTGTTGGAGGCTTTAAACTGGGGTGGAGGTTCACCTTCCAGCAGGACGACAATCCCAAATATACAACCACAGAATCTGTGTAAAAACGCAAGGAGTGTTTAGTTATAAATGTTTGCCATGCAATCTGGGTGGGCTTGGGCTATTTGGTAATTCAGTGTGCAGATGAGCTCAGCTGGTGGAGATTTAGCACAAAGGACCTGCAGCTCCAACTGCAGTGAATGGTTGTTTTTAAAAAGTATTGAGTCAGAGAGGCTCTGCTTCTTAAAACAATCTCTCTCTGACCGATTTTCTAACATAAAAGACTAAACAGATTTAAAGAGGAGCGGCAGAAGCAAATGAGGTGGATTAGGAGAGCTCGCCAACAACTGCTGGAATATTGTCTCGGTTGCCTGGAAATTGAGCTGTTAACATGACATAACCATGAGATGGTCAGATAGCAACAATCTTCAGTGAGAGGCTTTTTTAGATTCATGCAAAACTGACTGCAACTTGAGATCCTTAGGTAATACGAGCAACTTCTAATAACATTTATTTTCTTTTTGGGATAAATACTGGACTGAATTTATGTAGATTTTTAGGGGTATATAAGTAGAGGCATCTGAATATAGCAGTAAGCCACATTTTTCTGATTTGTTCTTTTCTTCATGATTATGCATAACTGTGTTTCTCAAAAATGCAACAAAGTTTGTGGCTAATGCAAAATGCGGAAGGGTGCAAATACTTTTTGAAGAGTATAACTATGCATACAAAATTAAATGCAACTTACTATTAGATGAACATGAACAGTTTTATTTTATCTCACAAAGCAAAAGTGCAAAAACGTCTTGAAATGCAATTTTAGAAACCGATCCTTGCGAGTTGATTTTTATCAAATTTAAGCTTTGATTAGCGAACCACTGATGTGATAATGTGCAACTCTCGTCTTGCAAGATATAAGCAAACATGGGTGTTATTATTCAGTAGCCATGTTTCGCTGCAGATACCCTGCAACAAAAGACTGCTGTGACACCTTTCTATGTACTACCACTTTTCCTGAGGGCTTTCTCAAATTGAGTGTTTTGTTTTCATGGGTTTGTTTGTCTTTCTGAGGCAATGACATGATTTCTGGCTTACTCCACTATAAATATCCAAACAAGAATGCAGATGCACCACAAACATGTTCACTTTTGTCCAAAGAGCAGGTCAGGACAGAGAAAGCTTCGAAGTTGGAGAAAACAGATATTTTACTAATGCAGCTTTCAGAAATTTTTTTATTATTTTTTAAATTTCTTCAAAAAACAAGTGTTCAACTTCACCTTCACATTCTCACCTTTGAACTGGTCTGTTTACCAGTGTGGTTGCTGTGAAACTGATCCACACACACAGGTGTAACACAGTGACAATAGTCTGTTGTCAGGGATAAAAGTGGGCTGGGGAAACAGCAGAACTAATATCAATTTTTAATGGTCATTTGTTTGTAATGGATATTAAATTATTAATGGCATGTGCAATCCATTTCCAAGCTGTGGCAGATCACAGCAGCAATTTGAAAACAGAGTGCTGCCCACAATCCCGAGGACACTGTGCAATAATATTACCTCGTTAGCCTAAGAGGCTAATGCCGCACAAGTACCCCTCTGTTACAATCCGTCCGGGTTGCTTGTTTGTTTGTCTCTTGAAGCACGCGGGGTGCAGGGTGGTGGCGGCGGTGAAGGGGGGGGGTTCAACAGAAACCGTTTGTTCTCTGTTCCACTTGCTAAGCAGATTTAATGAATCCTCTACTTAATCGAAGAGCTGGGCCTTTGTTTCGCTTTGGCCGTGCCGTCACATTTGTTGGGTACAGGTTTCTCTGGCCAATTGTTGGAAATCGGTCGCTGTTTCATCTGAAGTGTAGCATGAACTGTAAATTTGCTTTCGCCCTGCCGAGAGGCCTCATGAAGTTTGGTCCCTTGTCTCCGTTTTACTGCCATCTGAGGAGGACCTCCTGGGTTCAATATTTTCCTTCATCCGCTCGACCCCGAAGCCTCGCTTTCTCCCACTGAGGCCCTTTTAAGGGAGACAGAAACTCCACAACAAAGTCCAAACATGCTTCCAGTGGGGAAATATCAAGAAAATACAGAAGTTATACTGACTGAGTCAAGTTACAAAGGAATTATTGAGAACATTTATGCTTTCCCTACAATATTTATAAGCAATAAAGGGGGCAAAGTATGACAAACATAACCTTTGAGTGCAACAGTAAGCATGGGCCGGCATCAAGTTCTCCCACTGAGATAGGGGTCTGCAACTTGTTGCTCTTTAGACTTTCCACAATAACTCTCAATACTTAACTTTAACAAACTGAGTTTTTACTTATTATTATTTGGGAATAATTGCCTGTAAACCTCCACAACTAAATGACACACAAAAAAATGTTGTT
Source organism: Poeciliopsis retropinna (assembly GCA_010277075.1). Taxonomy (NCBI): domain Eukaryota; kingdom Metazoa; phylum Chordata; class Actinopteri; order Cyprinodontiformes; family Poeciliidae; genus Poeciliopsis; species Poeciliopsis retropinna. Next base: position 3,447,199 of record VMRM01000039.1, read on the forward strand.
AGAACCATTTTTTCCTTTTTTGTTATTACGTAGAAACTTTTGTTTTCACAACATTATCTATCTTTTAGTAAAAGTTTTTTTTTGTATAAAAATAGCAAATTTCCTCTTGTAAATATGTTTTGAAAATTATAAGTTACATAGTCAAAGTTAACATTTGCGGCCCAAGATTAGTTTTATTTAGCTGGACTGAGAGCAAAAATGGCCTTTTGGATTTCTAAGGTGGCATTTATTACTATATTATCATATCATAAAGCAACAATTGTTCTTATTTTGAAGAATATCACACTTATTATAATGCAATTAAAAATATTTTTTAATTAATGGCTTTCAAACTAACATGTACAATATTACACTGCATTACTGCCTTTTCCAAACAGGCAGATTTGTGTTTTTATCCAAAAGATACAACTGTTTAGCAACTGTCTTTCAGCCAGCTGACTACCACTGTGCAGCAACAGGTTGGGAAGGGACTGTAATTTCTAGTCATTCCAGAAATATATCTCACATCTCTCATCAAAAGGACTTTAAACCATAGGGAAAAGGGTATGCAGCTATATTTTTATGATTTTGAAACTGTAAATGTTTAAAACGTAAACATTCCAGCACATCTCACTGGACTGTGTCTGTGTGAGAGTGTGTACTTTTTCTCCAATTCAAAATTTGAGTATTCTCTCAATCTGCCATTATTCTGGTGGGTGAAGAGCTGAAGAATCCCCACTCTTGTGTTTTTATTTCCATCTGATTTCAGCTTCAGTCATTTAAAGCAACTCTGAAAGAAGAAGTTGAAAAGCTTTCACATTTACTTTTTGTTTCAAGTAATCCCTCATCACCAACCGGAAATAATTCGACTTAACTTATAGTTTCTTGTAGATATTAGATCGTCCATCAATGTACATAAAATATATTTAATAAAAGCAGAAATGATTTTACATGTCCTCAGGATAAGTACTGAAAATGCTGAGTTAGCTCCTTCTCTTTGAGTCACAAGGTCTCTTTGACAGCCTCAATAAAGATGAACTAAAAGTGTTAGAAATAGTTTGTTTAGGGTTTCACAATAGAACATCTAAAAAAATTTTTTAAAAATTAAAAATTTGATTTCATGGTGTGAAAAGAGGAAGAAGGAAAACCAGATAGAGAAGGCAGCTGCAACAAAATGGAAAAACCCAGGAACATAAATAGATGTGACAATCTGGCTGGGGAAAGACCAACATAACGCAGCTCCAGGATAGATTTGGAAAAAACATAAATGGTCAGACAGTTTCATTCATCGATTCAGCTTTTTTTCCCACCCGATTTGTTCTCTATGGGATCTGTACAAAAACTTAAAATGAAACCACTGGTAATAAGTGGTTGCAATAAGAGCAGCATATTTCTGTCCAAAAACAAAAACTCTTGTTGCCACTAAATGGAAAGTCTCACACGCTTCAAATTTCTCATACTTTCAGAAAAGCTCACTTAACTGCATTACTGTTACCTTATCAGATGTACTTTGCTTATCAGTTAATATAAAGAAAAATTAGCTGTAGAGATACATTTGACGCGTCAACACTGAACAGGACGCTGCCATGGTTTGTTTTGAGAGGCTCTGACTCATCACCACAATAAAAAAAGGATGCAGAGTTACCATAAAAATGTTCACAATTGAGTAATAAACTGGAGTTTGGACTTTCTTCCTCATCTAATTAGCCTTCATTCAGAAGTGATTTAAAATCTCTGATCAAAAAAAATGAACAAAGCAAATGCTTATATTGGAGCTGGCAAAACATATGGAGGAACATATGAAAAAGGAGGATTGTGTAGATAGTCTTAATATTTTGAAGGCGTTATAAAACTATGTTTTTTCTTAAAGAGCAGGTTGAAGTTAATACATCCAATCTACCCCAAGAAATAGAAATAAATCTGATCCATAATTTCAATGTCCTTCACTTTACCATTACAAATTTAAACAATTGTCCAAATATCTTTACTTTTGTTTACTTTATAAACAACTTTTTGGACCAAATAATACTCAACATCATGGCAGCTCAGAACTCCACACAGGCATTAGCTGAAGTTATCTTATTAAAAAAGAACCCAATTCGAACAACATGATACAATAAACACATTTTAAAAATTTAAAATTACATAAAATCCAGTCAAGATTGCTGATTTTACACCAAAAAAATGGATATATCAGCTGAGTTTTCATATAGAAAGAAACCAATGTGAGCAAGGAAGACTGCTATGTTAGTGCCAATATGTAACAATGATTTTGTGTATCAAAAGAAAAAAGCAATCCTAACCAACATTGAAGCAGGTAAAAAGTATACCTTTCCTCCATTGTTAAATCCTACATTAGCAACAATTTTCAATACCCTAAACACAACCTAGTATGATAAGAACATGCAAATCTCTCAAATGAGCTAAAAAATTTTCAAGAGATGAATCATCGTCCAGATCAAAAACCATTTCTATGAGTTTTTTATTCCAGCAAACTACAGAGAGAAGCACAGCCAACTACATAACAGAGAAAACATGTGAGAGCGGCAAACATTCCCAGAGTGGCCTGCCAACAAAATTTCTTTAAGAGAACAACAAACACATGCAGAACAACGTCTAGTTCACTTGCCCCAAAGGTCACTATTCCTGATTCAATAAAACAACTGATGGCCCAAAAGAAACAAAGGCCGAGCTTGCATTTCCAATAAAACACCTTGATGACTGAACCTCAACATTTCAATGAAAATATTCTGAGTTGAACTATTTGGAAGGTGTGCACTTCATTACATCTGGGGTAAAACTAAGACAGGGTTTCAGAAAACAAATTTATACCTTAATGACTCCAACAGATGAAGACAATGGAGTGGCTTAGTTAAAGTTGACAAAGGTAAAGCTGATCTCAAACACTTAATGACAGCTGTTGCCACAAACTGTCTGTAGATTGAAGGGGCAACTTCTTTTCTCCTTTTATTTTACATAGGGTTGCAGTATATTGTTTCGGTGTGACAAGACTAAAACAGAATAAATCTGCAAGTAATACCTCAAGCCTTTGCTTATTATAATTTTAACGATTGAGCTTACAGACAACTCCACATTAAATGTCTCAAGTTTTGAAACTTTCATTTGTACATTTTAAATGTTACACAGAGGCCATATTATGGCTACACAATCATGGGGAAGACTACTGACTTAACAAATGTCCGTATGACAGTTGACGACTCCCTCCACAAGGAAGGGAAGTCACAGAAGGTCAGCAAAAAAAAAAGCTGTTTTTTAACAAATTGCTTTAGACAAGCATATGTAAGAAAGATTAAGTGGAAGAAAAACTATGGTATGAAAGCTTGCACTAAAAACAGGAATAACTGCAGCCTTGAGAGGATTGGCAAACAAAATTCAATCAACCTGAACTAAGGAGCAAAAGAACTGGAGGATCTAAAAATCCTCTTTTTAGATTAAAATTAAGTTTGTATTTCATTTGGAAATAAAGGTCCCAGAGTTTCAAGAAAGAGTGGAGAGGGTCAGAATCCATGTTGCCTGGAGGCCGCAATATCCAAACAATTAGGACTTCCATTAAATCTCAACAGAACCACAGGCTGATCCCCTCCATGCCACTACGCCTTGATGCAGAAAGACATGCAAAAGGACCCACAACCACACAATCAGCCCAAAAAAATTAGGATACTTTTCAGAAACTTCACATTTCTGTTTTAAAAAAGATCTTTTCTTTTATTTATCATATGTAATATTAACAAATAAGAAAAAACTAACTATGTGTAATGAATCTGTACAATATGAGTTGACCTGCTTGTGATTATTTTGGCTGACTTTTTTTTTTTTTGCCTGAAAAATTGCTAAATATAACAACAAAGATTCTAAGTTGTCTGTGTGTTAGTCAGCGCACTTTCACAGCAAAGTAAAGGCGGACAATAGTTGATTTCTAGACGTTTGCGGATAAGATATGTGGAAAAATATCAGACAGTGGTTGATTTTCCTAAAGAAAATCTAAGTTTATGCATCTCTGCTACCTTACAAAACATATTCAACTTTTTCATCATAGTATTTTTTTTAAATATACCCAAATATGGAGGCAAAAACTTGGAACCTCATCCAGCCTTGTTTGCAATTTTTACTGTTTTAAACTTTTCAGTTATTTCTCAGATTGTAAATTTAGGTATGTCCAGGTGAATTGATATTTTATTGTGTCAGTTTCCTGAGTCACAAAGATCAACAAAAACCTGCCTTAGTTAACAACATGTTCTTTTATCTTTCCCATATTGAAGATGAGTTATGCCATGTTTATAATGTTAAGGTGTATGTTTTTATTTCTTTTTGTGTATGTTTTTATTTCTTTTTGTGTATGTTTTTATTTCTTTTTGATGTTTTTCACTCAGAGAAATAATTGTTGAATAATTTCACCATTTATGTGCAAGATTAAGTAATCAAAAATTGATTTATTTGCAGGTTTCTTAGGCAGCTTGGACAATACTGTGTATTTCAAAATATTGCTGTTTCTCCACAGATTCGCTTTTTTGTAAACTCATGGATGTTGGGGATGGGAGGCAAACACAGTTTACGCAAGAAAGAAACAACAAAAGAAATTTTTAAAAAATCGAAATCAGGCTGTTGAATGTGCACAACATGAGGCCTGCAAACATGTCAGTCATTTCGCTCCGCAGTCTCCAGAGAAAAGCAGGCGAGATGCGATCCCACAGGTTGATTTATCGCAACGTCACAAATAGGATATAAAGTGCACTTACGTAACGTCTCAACTTTTTTTCAGGAGGAGACTTTCGCAGCCAGCCTGAACACACCACCTCTCCCCCACTCATCTCTGCTCCCTGCGCGCCGGACTCCCAGCGGTCGGTGGCCGTTCGCCTGATCTGGGGAGTGTCTCCGTCCGCCTGGAGTAAACAGAAAAAAAAGAAGAAACACAGTGGCGTGATTAAAACAGGAGAAGAAAAAAAAAGTTAAAAACGAAGCACTTTTCTTGTCTGTGGGAGCCAAACAGACGCGGTCACTCCTTCTTTCCAAAAAGTCGACTCACCGACAGAGAGCAGGATAGTTTCTCAGAAATGAACACAACAGATTCCCACTAGTTGTAGTCAAATCCACGCACTATTTCCCACGCTTGGAGCGGGCGCAATCCTCCTCCGTGTCGCTTTTTAGACGAAGGTAAACGCTAATTCGCGTACTCTGAAACGCTGAAGCGACAAACAGCAAGGAGTCTAGGGAAGTTTTTTTTCTGTTTGTTTGTTTTCTTAACTATAACGTCCCATGCTAATTCCAGTCCAGAGTGGAGCGAGAAATCCCAGTTGGCGAGGTCGGCTGCAAACGTCCCACAGCGTACCGCGGCATAATGCTCGATTTAAAGCGACCTTTGGACGCAAACACCGCGCTTACTCCGAGCTTCTCTAGCAGTTTACTCCAGTGGTTCCTTAATTGTGATTGACAGTCCGGCCAAAGTGTGTCTTTTCCCTAAACTCAGTCTCCACTAGAACATGACTGTGTTAAGGTAGCTGACACTAAAGCGAGAGAGCCCGGAAGTTTGAATGTCGTGCTTTCAAAATAAAAGTATAGCGTCAAAGGGTTAGATTAACTGACCCCCCCTCCTAGTTTTGGGTCGTACAGCTAATATGAATCATCTGCACATCTAAGCAGCAAGTAATACAACAAAAAAGAAACTTTTCGATACATAAACAAGGCTAAAGCAAAAATACTAATAAAAATACTAATAGGTAGATATATTAAAATAGTAATAGTAAATAGTAATAGTAACCTGCTTTTCCGGGTTCATAATCGACATTAACAGGATATTAAAATTACTGTATGCTACAAACATTAGACAAGTTTTACAATGGTTCCAATTTTAGAGCTCAAGTTGAACTACTCCTCAAAGTGTGCCGGTCTTTTTTTTTTTCTGGTCTGTATTTAAATATACTGCACTGATTTAATTATGTTTTAGCATTAAAAAAGAAAACTGAATGACTTCCTAAGATGAATTTAACAGCAGAGACTCGTTTTATTTTGTACTTGACTGCTTAACATCTGATATTATTTTGAAAATCCCAATCGGAAGTTGCAGTAAAGTCAAGCACTTTAACTTGACCTCGCTTTGAGATTTCTTCAGAGGACGAACTGGAGAGGCGGCAGCGTGCAAGGAAAACTGAAGACTTTAAAAACTATGGGACATGTAGTTCAGTGACTGCCTGTTTTCTGTCACCCCCGCTTGAATCAATATCATGGGAAACTGCCATTTGGTAATTAGGGCACGAGGTAACAGAGACAAGTTAGCTTTGTGCGAAAACACAAAACGGGATCCGGATAGTTGAAAAAGAAACAAAGAATGTTCCCAACTTCTCTGGTACAGCCTCAGGTGTAGCGGCAGAACCTTGCACGTCTAAACTACAATATCCACAAGGCGTAGAGAAAAGCGCACGGTTACCCAGCGAGAACAATGCAATGATTGTTTTACTTTTGCAACATCTCTGTTTTAAGTAAACCGTTTTGAGCACAGCAGTTTTCACAGTGCACATGTAAAGTGGTTGACATGCCATTTCAAACAAACAAATTTACTTATCGGATCTCTTATTTAAATAGCTACTTAAGGACTGCAAAGTCAACAGATAGGATACAGATTAAAAATGTAACCAAATATTATTCCGTTTCAACCGAGTGAGCAAAATGACTTGACTCATCTATAAATGATCCAGTCCACTGCCAAAAGCCTGGTCCCTTCCCCTCTGACTGGTATCCACGGAATGTTACTGGAATGCTATTGTTACAAGAAAATCCACTGAAAGGACACATCACTTCTTTAAACATTGTTTATAACATTGTGGTAAGGCTGAATATTAAGCACTTTTTGACACATCAGACATTCTGGTGAAATAACAACGTGTCTGTATTTTTGTTGCGTCAACAACAAATCAGTATAAAATATAAAAAGGTAAATACAACTTTTTAACATAAAAACTATGTAAAAGATTTATATAGCAGAAAACCGATCATACAACATATTCACAAAGAAAAACAAAATAAATACTACATAGAAAAACTAGTGGGCCTTAACAGCACTACTGTCTGCAGGGATTCAAGTAAGTCAAGTTTAATAAAGACAAAAGTGACGCAAAACACTGAACAAATTAAGAAAACTGACTGCAAACACAAACTGAATATTGAAATAAAGAAGTATTCAGCTGGGGCGCAAATATTTGTTTCTTTATTTGTTCTGGGAACAAAGCCTTGTGTAGAAGCTGTTTCTACATTGCAAGGGGCTGATGTTCTTGTGATTTCCCAGTTCCTTTTTTCAGTCCCCGCTTTGTCTTTACCCACTTCCATTTGTGCAAAAGAATTTTTGCAGCCAAAGCAAAAAAACAAACACACAAAAAAAGCAGAGAATCCAGCGGCTTGTTTTGAGAAATCACACAATCACAGTTCTGTTTTTCTTCTCTGATCAGCTTGTTAACACATCAAGTGGCTGATTAGAACCATTTCTAATCCATGTTTTTGACTCATACTAAAATAAAAACCAAAGTAAATCAAGTTCAGGAAATGTTCTTTAGACCAGCAAGTTGAGACCATAAAGCTGAAGATGCAATCGGAAAAAATGAGTAATTGCTTAAAGGTAATTGTACTCATGCATACTGGAAAGGTTTGGGAGATATTACGTTTTGACATGAGTTGAAAAAAAAAAAGGCCAACGACAGAAAAACAAACAAAAAATAATTAACTTAGCTAAAAAAAAAATTGCCAATGAGAAGTTGTTTTTATGGCTGCATATGTTTTTATGGTTGTTCTTAATGGGTTTGAGAAGAAATCGTTTGTCTGCAAATGTTTTAATTTATTTATTTATGAGAGTGTTACTTTTTTGTTTGTTGTTGTGAATGTTGCCACTCTTGACCAGGATTCTCTTGTAAAATCTCAATGGATTTTATTGGCAAAATAGAGATTAAATAAGTAAATGAAAATAAAACTTAAAATATATTGAGCTGAGTAATCACCTTTTCCTGCAATGTTTGTGGAGAAAGTCAGAAACCAAGTTTTAAATTGTTAGCCATCTGTGTTGTAAAGCATGTAGAGGGAAGCATCATGCTAAGGGAAGGGCTTTCTGCTGTTGAAAGAGATTGGGTTTGGTTGGGATGGAAGAAAAAACAACAGAAATAAAGCATTTCATGCCAAAAACATGTAAGGTGACCTGAACAGAATCTGAACCTGGAACTTGTCCTGCTTATCTATAAGATACGAATGTAATCTTTCCACTGTGTAAAGAAGCATCAGCTGGAGGTCTCACAATCCCCTGGAGGGATCATATATCCGTTCTGGTTGCTGGGAACAGAGGGATGTCTGGATTAATTATATTGTTTCAAATTATTTTGAAACAAGTAGACAATCTGAAATTATACAAACATGCACGACTCATTTGTATATATACATTTTTATTGCATGAAACCTTTAAAACAACACACCGCACACGCTGAAGAAATTCAAATTTTCTGAAAAACTTTCCATTCTGAGAAACGGTTTACAGCTTGTGATCCATCATACAAGTAAGCAAAGTCCCAAAGCTGTGTTTAGAAGTACAGGATGATAAAAACACTTTATTACAGATCAGTTATTTTAGTTGTAGTTTTAATACACAAACATGAATTGTCATGTTTGTGTGAGAAAATATTAGAAACACTGATCCCCCAATCAGGCCTTTCAAAACGTTTACATATTTCAAAGTAAAAATGTGCATTTAAAAACAAGGAAACCTTTTAAATTTAAACTATACAGGTGCTTGAGCTATATTTTCTATTAAATGTACCGGATAAAAAGACAACTTTTTTTCTCACAGACATCAAATCAGACTAAACCATTCCTGTTTTATTTTTGATATGTTTATATTATTTGATCAAAATTAAGAAAGATTTTGTAAAATAACACTTTTAATACTTTCTTTAAAGTAATACATTTACAGTTAGTAAAAATTGTTTAGGCTTTAAACAGTTTGTGAAAGCTCAACATTTAAATTTACAATTGGTGAAATTAGTCCTGTACAGACACGGACTGAATTCAGAGAGGAAGAAGTCATTACCCTAAAAATAACGTAAAAAGCCAGATCAAAGCAAAGCACTCAGGAAAGGACTTTAAATCTGGAAAAAACACTTTTCTGATCAAATTAAGATGAAAGTGTTAGCCATAATAACCATCACTAGACTTGAAGGGGAGAAAAGTTTGGAAAAATGAGTGCAGACGTGGTAGCATCATGTTTGGTGGGATTGGTGCAAGTTACAAAATACATCCAAAGTTAAAAATCTGGATGCAAACAGGTCTTCCAAATGCTAAATTAGTTTCAAAGTGACTAAAGGACAATGAACCAGTGAACTGGAGATTGCATCTCCATTATTCAGATAGAATTGGAAATGTGGGTGTGAACAAAATTTACTAAACTGATTCAGACACGTTCTGACAGGAGAAATAGGCAAAAATTCCAGTAAACTATGGTGAGAAGTTTGTGGAAGGAAATCAAGAATGTTGAAACCAATCATATGTTAAAAAATAAGCACTTTTACCAATTACTGGTAATAGGTAACATCTTTGAAGAAAGTAAAAAAAAAAAAATATATATATATATATATATATATATATATATTACTCATTATTCTGTAATTTAGCAATTAGGGAAGAAATAGTAATCCTGACTGACCTAGTACAAAATCTATATAATTTAATGAAAAAAAGTTGTCTTTTTAAGAGCTGGTTTTAACTGTATTTAAAAATGTATTCTCCAGGGTTTAAAAGTAAGAAATATAAATCATTAGATGATTAAAAAAATGAAAGAAAGCATTTTTATCCATCTCTTTGGATGTAAGAAAACCAATAATCAGAGCAAGTTTCCTGATATTCAGTGTGTGAAAACATTTAAATTATAGCAGAGCTCTTCTTTTCTGTACAGATGACTGTTGAGCCTCTCATATGATCAGTCAACCCCAGTTCATGTGGGTCTCCCTCTGCATTTTATTTCATTTTAGAAGACCAGTCTGCTAATGGTGTTGAAGCCTCCTCCTCCTCCTCCTCCTCCAGATGGGCCGCAGCTCCCTGGTGGGTTGTTGTCATCTGAACCGTTTGGCCTGAATGAGCAAGAAGACGAAGACGCCTGAAGAGCCTGGGTCCGAGCGCTGAGCTCCTGCTCCTGTTGATCGCCAAGGAGACACACAAATATTTTACACCGTTTGATTAAATTTAAAACGCACCCTGGAAATACAGACAAATAAACTCTTAAGAAACAGTGCAGGCGTTCCAATGGACATCGCGTCGTTATAGCTCCCTCTACAGGAGATGCATCGAAGTTATTTACACAAACGCAGTAGAATTTCAGTTTAACACACCACAGCTCAGTGAGTTGTGAAATTACACCTCACATCTTTGAGTAGAAGAGTCTGAATTTCACTCGAGGAGTGCCAGAATACATAAATCAATCTATTCTGTGGCTCAGTTTCTGTTTGCTACGTTCCACCTGGATTAATCCTCCACTTTAATGATAAAATCTTACTTGCAAAGAGAAGCGGAAATGATGTTTTAAGTCGATTGTGTGTTGAAAATGAAAAATAAGCAGTTGTTCCACAGACATGCCCACAAACTTCTAAATCAGTGCTAAGCATAATTACAGCTCACTTCACACTTACACTTTATTGCAAATGTAATCAAACTCATTGAGCTTTTTTCTCTCGCATTTTTTCACTTTGCATTATAAAGCAGTGCAAAGTTATGAAGTGAAAGATAAATGACCCGTTTTCAGTTTCTTTTTACAAATACAAGTCTGATGAGTGTGGGATGGATGCCAATTCAAACCACATTTTCCTTCCCCTTCAATCTCCCCTATTTATTCTGGCTAACCATGTGCTATCTCCTAAGAAGGAGCATGAACAAAATTGTAAGTGTGTACATGTGCAAAGATGATGGAGACAAAGATTTAAAAATTTAAGTATTTAGTGGCAGCATAAATCAGGCACCAAATACAAATTCTGGAAAACATGCAAAACTTCCCATAACCTTTATGCTTTGATTTGATCAACAAAACAAAATCCCAGGGTTGGGATTATATACCGCGATATACATGTGATCAGTACCAATAGAAAATATGTCAGAATGTTTGGTAATTTCACTAAACTCCGATCCACAACTGCACAGCATTCTGGGAGATGTAGTTGTGGGAAAGGCTTTAGCTGCTGGACATGCTAACCTCTCAGGGGTTGCTGACATCAACTGACTCACTCACTCTTTGGTTACATAGAAACTCACTCACACTGTTGTTACCTAGCAATAACTTGTTGAGTAACTTGCATAGAAGCAGTTTCAGGTATCGCCACCGTGCCTCATAACCACTTAAAAAAAGAAACAATGGCGTGCAGTGAAGGAAGAAAATGAGTCCAACAGCTCGAAAGGAAACTGTGGATAAAACAGGAAAGGTCACGTCACAGGTTTGGCAGCATTTCAGATACTTAAAACAACCAAACTAATTGACAATTATTGGTAACTGATAATTGTCAATTATGTTGTGATAGGTTTTTCACCCATGGTGCCCAATTCTACAAAATTCATCAAATGTGTGTTTGCAATTAGGGCTGTTGCAAATGATTATTGATAGTATTCTGACGATTAATCGAGCTATTGAATAAAAAATTGCCCTGTTCTGTAAGAGCTACTTAAGCTAGTAAAATAAATATATGAAAGAGAATTGCTAGTAAAAAACAGTTTCTTTTAATAAGAAAACTTACTATGGAAAATGCCAAATGTTTCAAAAGTCATTTTTAGTCTCAAGTTTGATGTATGAAAAAAACTGTTTTATAAAGTGGAAAAACACATGAGAAATAAAACATTTCAAATTAATCTTTAAAAATTAAAAAACTAACTTAAACTGAGGAATTAATAACAAATTGCCTTGTATTTTACACTTCACTTTTAGTCTCAAGTTTAAAGTATGAAAAAACTTTTAGAAAATAGGTTTCTCTCAAGATCACTTTTGATCAGCAAGTAGCTACATGCAGTTCCTTGTAAATGTATCACATGCCAGATTCTACTAACAATCACAGGTAAGTTAAGTTTGTTTTTTTCCCCTTTCTTTTCTTAGGGAACATAAATACATGTAATGGATGTTTCCTCCTGAGATATTGGAGGATGGAGCATCGAGGTTCTGCTTTGTGAAACACCAATTTTGTTTTGCAGTAAATATATTGAGCTGTGTTTTTGTTTCTATTTAGTTTAAAGTAATACTACATTTTGTGTCTCCCTTGGCAGCGCTTCTTTCTGACCCTTGCCTTCTCCTTCCATAGCTGCTATTAGCACTTATGATTTGTTAACAGCTTATTGCCAGAAGTGAGAGTGTTGCGCAACACAAATATTGGAATGTTGGAATGTAGAGCACTGAATAATAAAACATAATTTATAGCTGCAGTACACAACTTTTATAAATGCTTTGTTATTTGTTAAAACTATCACCATGTCTAGGTAATCTGAAAAGGTCAGGCTCATCCACTTCCTTCCTGTGCTGCAACTAACATCTGAAAAAAAAACAACCAATCAGAGCCAGTGCTGTCAATCCAGCTCATGAACATGTTGCTAAACATGCTGATGGAGGAGAAACAATTGACAGTTACAGGAAAACCGTTTATCTGCCGTCATAGTTGGTCATGCTAACTAGGTCTTAGCATTCATGACAGGCAGAAGCTGTATTGTAGCAGAGAGCAACGGTGCACAAATGGGTCTGATTAACAGTGTTAAGAGTCTCCTACTGGTTCTGGAGGAGGGTCCAGAGCCTCCTCCACAGATAAGCTGTCTCATTCCATACTTGCAAATATGTACAAAACATATTTAATAAAAGTTTCATACTGCAGTTTTAACAAAACCTTGAGGTAGATAATTTGCCCTGAGGAATTTCAAAATTTCCATCATTTGATAAATCCTAACAGCCCTAGTTGCAACTTTGCAAATGCACTGAACAGTAATGCAAATATGTGAGAATTACCTGTAAATACAGCTTATTGTCTTTGATGATAGCATCCAGCAGCTCTTTCTGCAGGGGAGGCTCGGCACTCAGTCTCATTCCATTTGCCATTTGTCCCTCGTTTCCATTCAATGCTGGCAACTCCTGTTTCCTGTACATGAGCACATAGGCTGTGTCTTTGGGGAAGCGATTGGTGATGTTTTGTACTGACTGTAGGGAAGTGTACGTCACTCTGCTGTCATTGAACAGGAGCCAGTCCCTCGCCTCCAACCCAGGGTTGGGTAATGAGTCGCCTTGTTCTGATGTGCAGAGGCTACAAGCGGCCTGGTCACTCGCTGAATCCTGTTTGACAGGAGAGAGACCCGCTGGGTGCTGCGTCCCATCCGCTCCGTTGATGTTTCGTCCGTAGGAGTAGTAGTGGCCGCTCTCTGAAGAAACCCCAGAATGCACCACCACAGAGCTGAGCATATAGGGCACTGACTGGACTGAAGTCTCTCTTCCTTTTGTCATCTTCTCAGCTTCAGCTAATCTTAACTTCCTCTCTTCCTCCTCTTCTCCTTGTGATGGTTTGAGTTTCTTAGCCAGGTTTTCGCTGCTTTCTGGAGAATCAACTTGCAAAGGAGACGAGGAGGCAGAGGAACACTGCACTGGTGTTGCAGAGGCATGGACAGGAAGTCTCAGAGCTGGTGGGATGATGACATTATCTAGGATCTTCTTGCGGATGTGGCTTTTGGCATCGTAAGAGAATCGGAGCAACGTGAGGATGAGGTATTCAGGCGCGTAAACCACTTTCATGGTCCTCTCAGCTCGTTGAAGGGAAACACACTTCTCGCAAAAGTACGCATTGTCTTCGTCCAGGATTTCAGGAGCCAGAAAATAGTTCACCAGGTCAGGCACAGACAGAGGGGGTCCGTTTGTCACTGGCTCATACTGAACATTCGTAGCTAGATTGCTTGATTCAGGAGCTTCGCTGCCACCATTGACAGATCCCTGACAGAGTACCTTGCCTTCTTCTGTAGGTCTCTCTGCTTTGGGACTGCCCTGAGAGGAAGAAGACGGACAAAAGGCCAAAGACAAGTCTGTAAAAGGCTCTTCTTTCTCAGAGATGCTGTTACACTGCATGCACCGAATGCCTGTAATCAGCTTTCCACCAAACATCCGCTCTATCAAAGTCCTTCCATCATTTGCACATTGGTTCTCTGCTGCAACCAAATGGGAGTCCTTGCGGTCTTCAGAAGTTGTTGGACTTGTTGAGTCTCTGCTGATCGGATCAACCAGGGAGGCTACTGTTGGCTTGGCAGATTGCAGAATGAGAAGCGTTTTCTCCTCTTCGTGCAACCTTAAAAATACGAGTACACTTGGCATTAGCAGAGGTGGGTAGAGTAGCCAAAGATTATAGACAAATGAGCAGCTGTACTTCAACATATTTTTACTCAAGTAAGAGTAAAAAAGTATTTTGTACAACTCAAGTACTGAGTAACTGATCAAAAGGCCTCGTCGTGCTACAAAATGGCACTATCAAGAATACGTACTACCGGAGATCCTGCCTGCCTGCAGCATCGCCAACATCAACAAATCTTTTAAGATATTTGGATTATATGAGTTACATTTACTTTCTCTTTTGGAAAAATAAAGCATTTTTGAATTGAATAAAATCACATAAACAAGGGGAAGTGGTTGTAATGCAGGACGAGTTCAAGGTGTATGAAAACAATGCACGGTTTCACAATCAGTGCAGCATTTTAATTGCTATTTTAATTGGCTTTAAGCAAAAATAAAACTACAGGAAGAGCTGAACATAAGGAGGAGCGCTGGAGACTCACTGTACCTTTCTAGAAGGAATCTGAGATACTCTGAACAGTCCTGCTGTGAGCCCACATTGAACCAGGGAGGACGAGAAACTTCCAAGAAGTTCCTGGGAGCGTACGCTGCCCTCTGTAGGCCAAAACACACATCCACTACTCATGTTGACGTCCACTAACTTCACACATATTTCATTAGTCAAGACATAACAGACCTGTGTGTGTGCCAGGAAGGCAAAAAGGAGCTGAAGCCTCTTCATTACTGTGTTGGAGCCATTTAGATGTAAAGACAAAACGTGCCTCCTGAAACTGAGAGCAAAAACTCAGGTTTAATTCTTCACATTCTCAGCTTTGACATGTGTGTTGGTATGACTGAGTGACTCACTCTGTTGCCATAAAAAGGGTCTGGATGATGCTGTTCATGTAGCAGGTGTTCCCCAGGTTGATCAGACCTGTCCTTCCTGTCTCAGACTTACCAGCCGGCCTCAATAAACCAGAAGCAAACGAATTGGACTGGGATGTCCAGGCACTTTGATTCAACACCAACTTGATCTTCTCTTCTGAAGGTTTTGGGAAATCCTGGAGAGAAAATATGGAATAATTAATGCAGATCTGTCTGAAGGCTGACCTTATTTACAGAGCAGTCTTTTTTTATTTGAATTAACTCAGAAAATACCAACATAAACATCGGTTCTGCACCTTTATGGCTTCCAATATGTGGTCGTAGAGGTCAGGGAAGCCAGAGTACTGGTACATCATGCAGTGTATAAGCTCAGTGAATTGGAGTAGGAAAGTTTGACTGGTGGGAAGACCATCTGTGTTTAGAGTCTGAACTAGAGAGCGCACGTGTGGAACAACCTGAAAGAGAAAAAACAGGAAATTAGGAAAAAAGAAAAAAAATAATAAATTCTGGACGATAAAGCTAAAATTTTCCCATCAAACGAGCAGCATGGTCAACCAGGAAGGAGATGAACATCAGGACCTCCACAGAGAGTTCAGCTGATCATTTTGCGTTTTTTCGGTTTTAATTAAATTGGTTCAAGGGCCACTGCTTGGCATTTAAAATGCTTTGCAGATCATTACTGAGGAAGGTCTGTGTGGCCACGAAGTAATTTAAGCAAGAACAGAAGGAAAATGAGAGAACAAACAATCTGGTCACATGAGGAGGAAATGAGCTGTGAGGAGACAGAGGACCTCTTACCAAATGGAAGGCCTCAGGAGAGTGCTGGAAGCTCAATAGCATGTGGGAAAGTACGGCTAGCGCCCCCTGCCGTACAATAGGGTACCACAGTCGGCTGAATACCTGCAGGTCAAAATAAACAGAAAGCAAATATTTATAAATTGGATTTAGGTCCAATCAAAGTCAATTTCTTTAACATATTTGTCATAATAGATATAAAATATGAAATCAATTATATTAACCTGCAATAAATATGAACTACAGTAATTAATTAATCTATTTCATACATTTATAACATAATATTTAAATCCAACCTCCTCTACAATGAACCATAAACGAGGAAAGTTTTACAAACCAGTTCAATTTTCAGCAGAGTGACATCTATAAGGATGGTAAACTTCTGAACAGCAGCCAGTCCTTTCAGTAGTGCGATGACCCAGGTATCCACATGTTGGGCCAGCGGCCAAGACAACCAGTCGATCATTCTTTAAAACACACAACAAACAAGTGTTAACTAGCATAAACTGCATATTACTCACTGAAATTAGAACATGCTTTCATCCTATAGCTTACAAGTCTTGAATATAAGTGCAGAATAAAAGGACATTAAGCTACCGGCTGAGAGCTTTGGTCATGTTTGCATCTCTGACATTCTGGTCTGTGGTGAGACTCTTGATGAGCACAGTGATCATCTGGACAGGGATGTGCTGGACCAGACTAGCCAGGGCAATAGATGGGTCAAAGGATGGGTCTGAAAGAACAACATTGAGTCATTTTTCCGTATAAAATATTTTAATATTTTCCTTGTAGCTTGCGAGGTGTTTCTATTTAGATTTATTATCTATTTAGATACTTCTTAACATCTAGATAGAAACATTTAAAACAAATTAAAATATTCAGACACAATAAAAGCCAAACTGTTCAAAAAACAGCTGTGGCAGCACAATTCATCATGTGTTTGTGGTCTACAAAGATCTCAGATATGTTAGTTCCTGTTTTATTTTATGAATAATGCCAATTTGTGAATATGTTTGCCGTTTCTGTTGGTAACACAAAAATAAAATATCCTATACATTATTTGTCCTGTATTAACTTGAGATATTAGAGCATTTGAAGTCATACACTGCAAAAGCACAAAATCTTACCAAGAATCTTTGTCTAGCTTCTAGTGCAAATATTTTAGTAGACTTGAATTAAGGCAAAAACATCTCAACAATTCTTGAATATAGATACAAAAAGTACCAGTTCCAGATGTCTTCCCCACTTAAAACATGAAAATTATCTTACTAAAAGTGAAAAACATCTGCCATCTATATCAAAAGAATTATTGACTAAAACAAACTCATATATCTTGCTGAAAATTTACTTTTAAGTTAGTTTTGACTTTTGACTTATTTCATGTGAACCAATATATGTGCACTAGAAACTAGATAAAAAATACTTGGCAAAATGTTGTATTTTTGCAGTGTATTTACTTTAAAATATCAGTTCCTTTGTCAATCTTAACAAATAAAAACAGTCTGTAACAATTCCAGCAGACGAAAGTATAACTTTACCTGTGGAGGAGATTATGGCAAAGACTTCTTGCAATGAAGGTAACAGTGTGGCTGGTTCTGCCTTCCAGATGTTCTGTAGAAGAGTGCTGACCTTTGTCACCTGGCCTACATACTCTCTCAGTTCCCGCTCTTCGCTGGCAAAGCACTGAAAGCAGCTGATGGTCCTCACTAGCTGCTGGCAGAACAAGACACTTGACTTTTCCCTAGGGATGCACTGCATAAAGTCTGACAGCAAAGTACTGAGTCGGGCGCAGAGAGCTGGCTCAGGTCGTTCGCACACCATCCTCAAAACCTCCACTTGGATGACACTGAAGGTCTCCAGGACGGAGGGGCAGCTGATGAGCAGCCGCAGGCAGCAGTGGATGTAATCGATTATTGCAGCGTCTCTGTGTTTCAGCTGCCCGTAGCCCTGCTGGAGTAAACCGAGCACAAAGTCTTTGCAGAAGAAAAGCTCAAACTCAGGCCGGTGGTATCGAGCGTAGGCCTCCAGAACCTGCAGGCCGATCTGCTTCTGGAAAGCATCATCACCAAGCAAAATGAGGCGGGTGGTGAGTGTGAATAGGGCTCGACACTGCTCCTGCGTCACGTCGTTCTCTGCTGCTTCAACCACCTTCTTCACTATGGCCCTCTTCACCGGGACAGAGTGATCGGAGCTGATCAGGCCCTCCAGAATCTTGTCCATGATGTTGAGCTGCAGAGAGCGGAAGAAAGTGATTAGTTAGTAGAAAGTGATTATACTTGGAAATACTGAATAAGCTATTTTTTTGTTGTTGTTGTTGTTATTTTTGTAGACGTCAAAAGTAGTTATGTTCCCTCATAACAGAACTATCGGAAGAAAGAAACACATTTTACACATTTCTAATATCGTAAAAGTTCACGTAACTTTGCCAGTTTATTTGGCAGCCTGATCAATTAATCATTAGACTTCTATTTTTTAATGAACACATTCTCAGAAATAACCAAGGAAGCACACCGGTGAGCAGCACATTGTTTCTGTGAATCAGTAGATTGTTCAAGTCTCAAAAAACCAAACTACAGCCTTCTTTAAATCAAACACACAACACCAGTCCAGGAAGTCACAAGTCTGTAACTTAGTGAAATCTGAATAATAACCAGGCAACAGGTTCCAGAACAGATTGCTTCACTTTGATTTATATTAGAAAATCCCAAATCTCTGAGAGACAGATAAGTGGAGTACATTGGTAAAAACTAGAGATACACCATTTCTGTTTGTTGTAGTCTTTAAAATACCAGCATGTTTTTGTCTCTCTGATGACATAATTTTTTTTATTGTCACAGCTACAATGATCCACTTGACAGATATGTTTTATAAAGAACAGAAGAAACCCAAAGCTGAGCTGTAATTTGGGTTCGTTTCATAACTTCAAATATTTAATCAGATGATCAAGTGTTATGTTCAATTACTCAAGTAAGCTTTTCACCAAAATATACGTTTACCAGGTAGGTAGCTATCATTTGTAAGATTTTTTTTCATTTCCTTTTTTAAGTATTCCAATGTGAAATAATTATTTATGTATTTTAACTATAGAAATGAAAATTATTTATTTGGTACTGATCAGTATTTTCTGCTTCATTTAATACACTAAATGAGAAAGACAACAATACTTGCTATTTAGTTTCTGTTCTGTAGAAACTGGCAGCTAGCGTGCTAATGCTAGTTGCTTCTTTAAATTTATCAAATGCCTATAGACGAGTACGAGCTATAGTAGATTACTAACAAAATATAACCCCGAAGCTGTATTGATTATTATAAAACCTGCGGTAGCCCATATTCCAACCCGATAAATAAAGTAATCACATTATAATAGCAACACAGCAACGAAACAGGCCGAGTAACCGCCAGGTACCACTCTGACTTAGCATAAATACCACCACAATACACCCGCAATTCATAAGCGTATCAAACTGTACTTACCCGAATTCCGCATGTCAACACATTCCAAATTAAATGTAAAAGCTCTCAGGCCGAGTCAAACATCTCCTGACACATGAAGCAGTTTTATTCGGGTTTTATTTGAGCGTTCAGAATCAGCTGATTAACCTTCTTCTACAGTCATTCCAACTGCCGACAACCGGTGTTGTGCTGAAAAACGCACCCCTGCCGTAAAACGTAACGTTGTCTTTAAAGGGCAGATCGTCTTTTTAATACTGTTTTGATGTTTTATAAAATAAGTAGGGCATTTCTATATAGTAACTAAGAAAGCTTTAGATTTACATGGACGTATTTAGTCTATTTATAGATAATCAGCTCTTTTTGCATCAGGGTTGCTTTTAACGCCAGAACACCAGCTTCATCGTAAGAACCTTTAGACGAAGAAGCTGTTTTACTGATGCCTGTTACAATAAGATGTGCTTTATTATAATATTAATTCGAATAAATCCTTATTCCTTATTAATGGTTAAACGTAATAAAAATTGTGTGGATTTTAACAAAACAAATATTTAAAAATGCGTTTCACTCAAACGCTCTCGTCCATTTCTACGGAATATCTACGGAATCTACGGAAGTTTGTCATGTGCTATTCCAAAAGTTAATATACATGAGGTCAGAATATATATATTTTTATTATTATTATTTTAAAATATGGGAATTTTATTACAGAATCCTTTGAAAAAACTATGGAGAAGATGTAAAAGTTAATATAACTAACAAAATGTTATTTCGAAATTACAAATCTGGTTACCAACTAATTATTTCAGCCTAATTTAGCCATCTGCCTTTAATCTCATGTATTTACATGTAAATGTTCATTATTACGTATTAGCCCATTAAAAATAACTTTAACATTGAGCTTTTATTTATTTATTTATTTTTGTTTAAAACCGACTTCTTATAAGCTCGTTAATTCATACAAACAATTGCTTTTAATTGGTTTATATGTTGTTATTAATTCTGTTCAGCAATAGCAAGACGCATTGCTGCTGCAAAACAATAAAATTAGTAATACAATTTACAGCAACCAATCATTTCTTACTTTCAGAATTCGGATCTAGGAATTACGTCACAATAAACGCATGGTACGTTTCATTTCCATCATCGCAAGTCGGAATTTCCGAGTGCAAAGTTAGAAAGTGTAATTTTCTAACACTTTCTAATAAAAACATTGTAACAGTCCTTTACAGTCATGCAGCCTCTTGTACCACAACACACACTAATAAAATTTGTGTGTGTTGTAATACAAGGGTCACCGGTGTCCTGAGCCTCCTCCTCAGATCCACCATGAGTTCCTTCGTCTTTGTCACATTGAGCTGCAGATGGTTTAGCCATAAAAAATCCATAATTTTACCCTGAACTGTAAGTAATACAAATTGATATAAATTCTCACAACAATTTGCGTTGAACAATCAAAGGAACATGTCCACAAACAGATGTTACACAGTGTGACTAATTTAACAAAACACACCAGATATGCAAATAAACATATCATAAAGAATTCTTTGTAAAGAATTCTTTATTTCTATAGAATTCCAAATGTTTTCTACAACTCCCATCCATTTTCTGTCACCCTTGTCCCTAACGGGGTCAGGAGTTGCTGGTGCCGATCTCCAGCTGCGTTCCGGGCGAGAGGCGGGGTACACCCTGGACAGGTCGCCAGTCTGTCACAGGGCAACACAGAAACAAACAGGACAAACAACCATGCACACACACACTCACACCTAGGGAGAATTTGGAAAGACCAATTAACCTGACAGTCATGTTTTTGGACTGTGGGAGGAAGTCGGAGAACCCAGAGAGAACCCACACATGCACAGGGAGAACATGCAAACTCCGTGCAGAAAGACCCCGGTCCGGGAATCAAACCCAGGACCTTCTTGCTGCAAGGCAACAGTGCTACCAACTGCGCCACTGTGCAGCCGTTTTCCACAACTTACCTATGATAATTTTATGGGTATTCAAACTATTGGGTTTAATGAGCAATTACTTTTTCAAGAATAGGTTGGCTTGAACAATTGTTGTTTTTTTTTTAACTAAATAATTAAATCATATTTTGAAAAATATGATTTTTCCCTTTTTTGCTTGTTGTTTGTTTACTCGGTCATTATACAGGATGTTTTGATAATATGAAATATTTAAGTGTGACAAGAAATATATGGAAGGGGGACATATTTTTCTAGCACTGCAAGGCGTTTATGCAATACGATGTCAGTCTTAGTGATATTTTCGAGGGTCCCCGAAAGCAGCACTTACAAGTATCGCGAGAGAGCACGTTTACCGGGTAGCTTTGTAGCGCGAGAAAAACCTTGCTAGCGTGCTGGCTGTTCAACCGGCGCGTCTTTCATTATAAACAATAGTTCAGACTAAGCTTGTTAAGGTTCAGGAAAAACATTAACGGTCGTTTCAGCAAGATATAACAAGTCACTAATTAACCGACCATATCTCTGAACCGAAGAGAGATTACCGACAAAATGTCCGAAAGCGAAAACTGCGTTGAACAGCGGGAAGAACCAACTGAACTCGAAGAAGCCGGAGGAGCGGAGGTAATACGGTTTAAACTATTCCCATCACTGACTAAATGCTTTTCAAACACTCCACCGTTCTCGTTAATGAACCCTCTCTTCGCTCTGAAAGTTATTCCGCTCTCTTTGTGTTAAATGCTAACTGTGCGAATGTTAATGTGAGGTATCCAGGCTAGTTAGCTCTACGCGACGGGTGCTACAGTTAGCTAACAGCATCACAGGCGTCCAGCGGCTGCCCAAGCTAACGTTACCCGTCCCCATAAGCAGTGTTTATACTTCAAAGGTTATTGCACCAAAATTATCCACTCATTTATTGTTCACTGGTAAAACACACGCAGTCAACATGGTGCTTGTGAATGTAAACTTTTTAACTGGACCAGTGAGGAGGATAATTTCTCAACTTTCCTATCAGTCTCTTTGTTTTCAATGAGTCTGGTCAGAAAAAGCCAGCTAACTGTTTAGGATATATCGCACCTCCTGTTGTGTTTCAAAAAAACAAAACAAAACAAACAAAACGGCTTCCTACTAACTTCATATGGCCTTCCAAAAAATTACAGTATGCCTGAAGAAGCTAACATTTTAACCTGTGCTATGTAACAAATTAAGATATATTAAGACGAGCACAAACAACTCAAAATGTATGTATCTATGTTCTAATTAAGTCACTGTTAAAGCTGAAATCTGCACACAAGTCGCCACAGTAGTCCACATTTTATTATTTGGTTAAATGCACAATAGATAGAATAAATAGAAATATTCTTCATTGTTCTACAGTGGGGAAATTGGTGTATCAACAGCAAGTTAAAGATAAATAGAAGCATGAGTATTAAAACTAGGATCAGAACTATAAAAATAAAAATAACCTATGTAAAGAAGGCAAATTTACAACATTACAAAAATAGTACTGCGTAGTTATTGAAAATTGCATATTTGTATAAAATAAAATTACAAATAACTCAATAATAAATAAGTAATAACTATTAAAACATGACATTAGGTTGTTAGTGTAAATATAATACATTTTTAAATTTATTTTTTATTGAAAGCAGCTGAGGTCTTGTTCCTCATCAGTTTATTTGGAGTGTCGATGCTATGGAATTAGAAATATGAAAAAAATATTCCAAAACAAATCTAATCTATAATCTTGTGCTTCAGGAAAAATCAGACTCTTCAGATGCTGGAAAAGAATCCTCTTCAGAAGGTGGTGCTGATGCACAAGATGCATCCTCCTCTTCATCATCTAAGACTAAAGATTCCACTCCAGGTTATGAGGAGAAAGTGGTAAATAGATTATTTTGTATAGTCGAAGTATTATGATTCTGGGTAAATGAGTGAAGAGACTTCCCTTCCTGTTTGATGCAGCAAACTGACCGAACCAACAGGTTTGAATATCTGTTAAAGCAAACGGAGCTGTTTGCACACTTCATCCAACCGGCTGCACAGAAGACCCCCACATCCCCCCTGAAGATGAAGCCGGGCCGTCCTCGGATCAAAAAAGACGAGAAGCAGAACCTGCTCTCTGCCGGAGAGTGAGTATTTGGCCCAACAATTCGGCTTGTTTTTAACCTTCGGAAACTTAAACCCATTTTCTGATCTTTGTTTCAGTAACCGGCACCGCCGCACCGAGCAAGAGGAGGACGAAGAGCTTCTCAACGAGAGCACAAAGACCACCAATGTGTGCACTCGCTTTGATGAGTCTCCCTCCTGTAAGCGCAGACCGGCTTCCAGAGCTGAAGGAAATTTTAGTGCTTTTCTTCAGGTTAACCGCTCTCTTGTGTCTCATTTCAGATGTGAAAACAGGAAAAATGAGGGACTACCAGATCCGTGGTCTGAACTGGCTCATTTCTCTGTATGAAAATGGAATCAATGGCATCCTGGCAGATGAGATGGTCAGTATTTTCTCGCTTATGAAAGCATGTGGGTGAATTCCAGTTAGGGCTGAAGATATTAATTGTAATGAATCGATTGTTGACATAATCGTCAACTAATTTAGTAATTGGTTAATCATTAACTGGAGTGTACACACTCAAAAAAAGAAGCAATTTTCTGATATGACAGACAGAGCAATAATTAAGCCCAAACTGTACAGAAAATACACATTATGCATTTAAGATTGCATAAAAGAAAAAAACTATAAATATACTCTACCCAAAACTCAAGTGGCATAAGTTTAGCTTCACCCAGTTCAAATTCCGTGAAAGAAAAAACTTCCATTAATCACCTTTTATTATCCAGTTGTTAATAAGCTAATAGTCAACTATTTGTCCTCATCATATTGATGTTAAATCAAGCAGAAAAGGCTTGATTTTCACATTTGTGTGTTAAAAGTTTTTATTTTCCACTGTAGATCAAATGTTCACTAAAGTAATTCTATGTCTTTTCATTTCAGGCACGACAGTATATATTTTCTTATTTTAAAAATGAATTGAATTATTCACATCTCTTAACGTGTTGCTAATATTGTATAAAAAAGGCTTAAATTAATAATCTGCATTTGTGCCAGTTTTATTTGCTGATTAACCCATAAAATCCCACCAGCTACAATTGTTGCAGAGTATGAAACTTATATTTTCACAAACATAACCAACATAAAATATAATAAATATCATGTGTTTGGGAGGGCCAAGGATTGAAATGCATGCATTTATTTTGCAGGAAAAAATGTGGGATTAAACGGGTTAATCATCAAAAGTAATCGGTTGATAACTAAAATAATGGTTAGTTACAGCCGTAATTCCAGTTAGTTTCTGGCCTTCAACATGTTCTCTGAACCTGTTCAGGGACTGGGGAAGACCCTCCAGACCATTGCCCTGCTGGGTTACATGAAGCACTACAGAAACATTCCAGGTCCTCACATGGTGCTGGTCCCCAAGTCCACTCTGTACAACTGGATGAACGAGTTCAAGCGATGGGTGCCCTCTCTGCGCGCTGTCTGCCTGATTGGAGACCGGGATCAGCGTGTAAGCTGTGACAAAATGACTAATTTAAGGCTTTTGATTTAAAACTCCGTCATTTGAAACATTTGGGTGCTGATTGATTTCCTTCAGACCGCCCTGATCAGAGACGTTCTGCTGCCAGGAGAGTGGGACGTCTGCGTCACGTCTTACGAAATGCTCATCATTGAAAAGGCCGTGTTTAAGAAGTTCAACTGGAGGTACCTGGTCATCGACGAAGCTCACAGGATCAAGAATGAGAAGTCAAAGGTCAGGAGCTGCTGACATTTTGCCCTCTTCAAGATTCATATGGATGCTTGAAAATGCTTGAATTTCATTTAGGTGTTTGAAAGGTTTGGAAAGTCCTTGATTTCTGCATAAAGTCCTTGAAAATGCTTGATATTCAAACTACAGTCTTTTGTAATAAAGTGCAAAAGACTGTAGTTTTTTGCACTTAAGTTTAGGTTTTTAATGTTTAATTATATTTTCAAACACCTAATAAACATTTTGTTTTCTCACAGTCTAAAGTTAAATCAGACTCAACTTTTTTTCTTTTTGATTTCAGTTAAAATCACCAAAATTATTTATAATTGTTAAAAGCCAGAAAACCTTTTTGTAACTTTGAATTAGTAAGTTTAAATGTAGAATGTTGTTAATAACAGTAATAATTTATGTCATGTCTTTCAGCTGTCAGAAATTGTGCGTGAATTTAAAACTACCAACCGGCTTCTCCTGACTGGAACACCGCTTCAGAACAACCTGCATGAGCTCTGGGCTCTGCTCAACTTCCTGTTGCCTGACGTCTTCAACTCATCAGAGGTGTTTACTTCCATCCTGTTTTCCCCTCTGTCTCCTAACCCGAGTTCATGCAGCAAATTACTTATCAAGTTTTCATTTCTTTCCAGGATTTTGACTCATGGTTTGACACAAACAACTGCTTGGGTGACCAGAAGCTGGTTGAACGTCTTCACACTGTAAGTTCCAAACATTTAATGTAGATCTCATTCTTTTGAAGTGTTTATATCGGTTGAATATCCCTTTAAAATGCCGTGTTGGTGTTGTTTAGGTGCTGCGTCCTTTCTTGCTTCGTCGTATCAAAGCAGACGTCGAGAAAACTTTGCTTCCCAAAAAAGAGATCAAGATTTACGTGGGTCTGAGTAAAATGCAGCGTGAGTGGTGAGCATCGAAGCTTCAACATTCTTTGACATTAAATTTTAAATTTGATCTGAACTGGATGTCTAAAGACATCGACTTTATTTCCACCCATCAGGTACACAAAGATTCTCATGAAGGACATCGATATCCTGAACTCTGCGGGCAAAATGGACAAAATGCGTCTACTGAACGTCCTCATGCAGCTCAGGAAATGCTGCAACCATCCGTACCTGTTTGACGGGGCGGAGCCCGGCCCACCCTACACCACCGATCTCCACCTGGTGGTGAACGGCGGCAAAATGGTGGTGCTGGACAAGCTGCTGCCCAAAATGAAGGAGCAGGGTGTGTAGGCTGTTTAACATTAAGCTAGCTTTTTATATCAAACTAACATGGTCTGGAAGAGTAAATGGATTACAGAAATTATTTTGGTAAAGATGGGAAAGGTTCAGTTTTCTTCCAAAGGCTTCAGATCTCTACAATGTAGAGAACTTAAACTCCTCCCCAAGTGGAGGAGTTTAAGTTTATCTGGTTCCCCTGGAGGAGATGGCCCAAGTGGCTGAGGAGAGGGAAGTCTGGGCCTCCTTACTTAGGCTGCTACCCAACTCTGGATAAGCAAAAGAAGATAGATGGGTCATCCGTCAGATCGTCTTAAGCTGTAGATGTTTTGTTTTTTGTTTAGGCTCCCGTGTGCTCATCTTCAGTCAGATGACCAGGATGCTGGACATCTTGGAGGACTACTGCATGTGGAAGAACTATGAGTATTGCCGGCTGGACGGACAAACGCCACACGAAGAAAGACAGGTACATAATGTTCATGTGTATTGAATACTGAAAAACAATATTTATTTTATTTTTAAATGTGGCCTGCCTTACATAGTTAAGATTAAGTTCAAGTTTTATCATAAAAACATGGTGTCCACTGGAGGGCTCCCCCTACGACCAGGCTTATAATGTATTCTAAGGGGAGACCCTGCTGGTATCATTTGACTCTTAAAGCGGTTTCTCTCTAATGCCACCAGGTCTCCATCAACGCGTACAACGAGCCAAACAGCACAAAGTTCATCTTCATGTTGAGCACCAGGGCCGGCGGACTGGGCATCAACCTGGCGACAGCCGACGTAGTCATTCTCTACGACTCGGACTGGAACCCCCAAGTCGACCTGCAGGCGATGGTGAGCGCTCTGCTTTCAAATGCAGCTGCAGTTAGTTAGTTTCTGACTGAAGAGAGTAGAAAGATTGAGAGCTATTTCTTTTTCCTTTTAGGACCGAGCTCATAGAATCGGTCAGCAGAAGCAGGTGCGTGTTTACCGTTTCATCACAGAAAACACAGTGGAGGAGAGAATCGTGGAGAGGGCTGAGATGAAGCTGCGCCTGGACTCTATCGTCATCCAGCAGGGTAAGCCTAGTGTCCGTTCTGTGAGTGGATTTAGTGGAATAAGGAAGCAAAACTAAAAGATTTTTTGTTTACAGGAAGACTTGTGGATCCAAGTGCGAACAAGCTGGGTAAAGACGAGATGTTGTCCATCATCCGGCACGGTGCCACACACGTGTTTGCTTCCAAAGAGAGCGAGATCACAGACGATGACATTGATGCCATCCTGGAGCGCGGAGAAAGAAAGGTGAATCTTGCAGAGTCGGATTTCAGATGAGGTGTTCCTGAAAGGTTTAAGCTGTTTTCCTGTGAATGTAAACATTTTGATTGTTTTCTGGTAGACCATGGAGATGAAAGAGAAGCTGTCATCTCTGGGTGAAAGCTCTCTGAGGAACTTCACCATGGACACCGAGAACACCAGTGTGTACACGTTTGAAGGAGAGGACTACAGAGAGAAGAAAAAGGTAAAAATCCTGACCAGCAACAGTTGTCATTACTCCATGTGTCATATTTTAAAACTTGGGTTTGTTTTTTTCTTCACAGGTTATCACCAACTGGATTGAGCCTCCCAAAAGAGAACGGAAAGCCAATTACGCCGTGGATGCGTACTTCAGGGAAGCTCTGCGAGTCAGTGAGCCCAAAGCACCCAAGGTAGGACCAGATGGCTCTGCTAACATCAAGACTTTATAATCTGGGTTCACAAAGGTGCTGTAAATACTTGAGTTTCAATTTTCAAGGCTTGGAAAGTGCCTGATTTCCTTATGAAGTCCTTGAAAATGCTCGATATTCAAACTGCAATTTTATGTTTTATTAAAAACCAAAATTTATAAAGTGTTACAGTTAAAACCAGATATTTTCATACACCTAATAAAAAGACAGATTTTTTTTTTTTGTCCTCAGTGTCTGAAGTTAAATCAGAGTGAGCTTTTATTCTTTTAGATTAGCTAAATTACCTACATTATTTCATTTAGCTAAATCTCAGAAAATGTGGAAATTTTAGTTTTTTGTGACTTTCTTTGTATATTTTGTTTAAGCATGGAAGTTGAGCAGAAAGGTACCTTAATATGATTTATTTTGATATTTTTATTTTGTTTTAATTGGAATTACCAAAATTATTTCTGTTTGTTAAATACAAGAAAACCTTTTTTTTTTTTTTGACAATTTATGAATTCAAAAGCTTGAATGTAGAATACCATCACAAGACATCATGAATAATAGTACAAAATTACATATACACTAGTTAATTTAAACCTTTTTTAAGTTCATTTGCATTGTTTTTATCTTTATAGTGTGGTACTGGAAAACTTTGAAAACTTACCTTCAAAGTTCTTGAATTTCACTGTTTCACTGAAGGTTCATACATTGTATGAACCTTCTATAATGCACATAATGCAGAGCGACAGCAGGATTGTTTTACTCTTAATGGAAATGTTTTCCATGTTTTTTCAGGCTCCTCGTCCGCCGAAGCAGCCAAACGTTCAGGACTTCCAGTTCTTCCCTCCACGTCTGTTTGAGCTTCTGGAGAAGGAGATTCTGTTCTACAGAAAGACCATCGGATACAAGGTTCCACGTAATCCCGACATCCCCAACTCGGCCCAGGTCCAAAAGGAAGAGCAGGCCAAGATCGACGAGGCCGAAGCTCTGACTGAAGAGGAGCTGGAGGAGAAGGAGAATCTACTGCAGCAGGTACAGATCATTCTCACCCAGATCGGCTGGTTTAACACGGAGTCAGTGTAAAAAACTGCGACTTGACTCAGAGTGTGAGACTTCAATCTGTTGTGTTTTCAGAACCACTTTCTCTTGTGGTTGTGAAAGCACAAGAGAAAGTCAATCTGTTGCTGCAGCTCTGAAAGGAATGAGCATATTCTGTGAAATGGTGCGTTTTATTTATTTATCAGATATATTCCCATTCACTCATAGCAGTCCTGATTATAACAAAACAAACTCCCATCTTATTCTGTCAGGATTTTCAAAAATAAAAGCACTGTGTCTTGTTTTTTTTTTAGCCTTTTTTCCAAGTTAAATAATTTAATTAAAAATTGTACATGATCAGACTTTAGACTCAGGTCAGATGGTATTTTAGTCTCTAAGGATGGAAATTTATGGAATTTGCTTTTGATACGTTTCAGATATTAAAAAGTGCAAAACACGGAAAATAAGTTACATTTAAATCAATGGTTTCACCTACTGTAACTGAATTTCCTGTTTCATTTATTACAAGATTAAGAATTTCACCAAGCAAATTAAGCAGAATCTTGGTTCAAAATGTTGTATGTAGTTTTGTCTTTACACAAATGTCCAACCTTAATTCCTTGTTGTTGTTTTTTCCCATTAATGGAAACTTCTGTTCTGTTTTATCTGCAGGCACTTCTGTACGTTTTAATAAATACTTGCACCTCTAATATTCACCATAAAGCTATTAAAGTATTTAGAAATTAATATAATTGTATTCCTTTGATATAATTATACAATGCACAGCACAGTTATGTTTCTTAGGGGTAAATGATGAGAAACATCATGGAGCTTTGCTACGTTTATCAGTTTTTGTTTGTTGTTTTTTTTTCCGCAGGGATTCACAATTTGGAGTAAACGTGACTTCAACCAGTTCATTAAAGCCAATGAGAAATGGGGAAGAGACGATATCGAGAACATTGCCAGAGAAGTCGAGGGAAAAACACCTGAAGAAGTTATGGAATATTCTGGTAATTAATAAATACATATAAATAATTTAACTATGTATTTAGTTTTCTGTGGGGTATTTTTCTAACTTTGTCTGTGCTTTATTTCTTTGCAGCCGTTTTCTGGGAGCGCTGCAACGAGTTGCAGGATATCGAAAAGATCATGGCCCAGATCGAGAGAGGAGAAGCCAGAATTCAGAGAAGAATCAGCATCAAGAAAGCTCTGGACTCAAAGGTGATCCGCCATCTGCTGGTTTGAAGTAGCAGCTCAACATCAGACTTCGAGCTAGAAAATGCTCAAATTTCCAGGTTTTGAAAGTGCTTAGTTTATGTATAAGCTTCTTGGAAGTGCTTGATATTGTAACTGAACAGACTTGCAATAAAGTGCAGTCTTAACATTTGATTAAAAAGCTACATTTGGAAAGGGTTATTTTACTATTGAAACCAGATATTTTCATGCAGCTAATCGAGACACACTAGCCTTTTCTTTCACTCTTTAAAGATAAATAAGACCGAACCTTTTTTCTTTTTAGATCTGTTAGAATTAAAAAAATAATTTCTAGTTGATAAATGCCAGAAAACTTAGAATATTTTTAGACATTTATAACTGTTCTTTATATATGGTGTTTTTAAGCATTTAATTTGAGCAGGAAGGTCATTTATCTTAACTTAATTTGCATGGATTGTTTCAGTGTAATAAATATTATTTCTAATTTTTCAATAACCTATAGAGCTATGTAATTGAAATTAAGGTTGGCTTATATTTTATACTTTAAACAAGGTAATTAATGTTGTTTTTTTCAGTTTCAGTTTTACAGTGTGTGTGAGACATTTCAATAAATAGTTTTATTTAGTTTTACCTCGTTCCTTCTGTAGAATATAAAATACTTTAACAAGATATTAACAGTAATAAATATTAATGAATCAAAACCATCTTTAGTTCATTTCTATTGTTTTTATCTCTGAAGTGTCGTGTGGAAAAAGTTTAAAAACTTTGAAAATGCTTTAATTTGGCTGTTTTTAAATGTCCCAACCCTGCAACATGTTCCTGTGTGCAGATTGGACGCTACAAGGCTCCCTTCCATCAGCTCCGCATCTCCTACGGCACCAACAAGGGAAAGAACTACACAGAGGAGGAAGACCGTTTCCTCATCTGCATGCTGCACAAGCTGGGCTTTGACAAGGAAAGCGTCTATGACGAGCTCCGCCAGTGTATCCGCAACTCGCCTCAGTTCCGCTTCGACTGGTTCCTCAAATCCAGGACAGCCATGGTGAATTTGGTCTTCCTAGAGTTTTCTTGATTTTTGTTTTTCCTCTTGTGTTGGTTGACACAAGTAAAACTTTAGGAGCTTGTTCTGTTGATGTAGGAGCTGCAGAGGCGATGCAACACTCTGATCACACTGATAGAGAGAGAGAACATGGAGCTGGAGGAGAGAGAGAAGGCTGAGAAAAAGAAGAGGGGACCAAAGAGCGGCTCAGTAAGTCGGAGCTTCGATAGATGGAGTATCTGTGCTAAGGCTGAAACGATTAATCGATTATTGGAATAATAAATTATTTTATGACTAGTTTAGTCATAAAATTGTTTAACTAGACAATATAGACTCAAATAAAATGCCATTTGGTGGAACAAACAACACATTTAGAGCAGTAACCAAGCCAGAATTATATTTTGTATTTAAGATAAAAAATAATGTCTGTAAATGTATTTTAGGTAAAATGCCTCGAGCGACATAGTTTAGCTTCACCTGGTACAGACTTACTAAGGGAATGCTATGGTATACGTATAGGCAATAAAAATGTGTAATCTATTTAATAAAGGAATTTAATAATTTATTTGCATCTTTTAATGAGTGGTAAATAAAGTGGTTAAATGAGAAATCTGTAGAATTGTCAGAAAAATTGATTAATCAATTCCTGAAATAATTAATTGCATCCATCACTAGCAGTTTTATTGACATCACTCATTTTCAGCATCATTGAAAGCGTTTCTCTATCTCACTCTTTTCCAGGCGCAGAAACGTAAAGCAGAGGGAACCCCCGACGGCCGAGGACGCAGGAAGAAGCTCAAGTTGTGAGGCAGCTCACAAAATAAAAGATGAGAATTTTACCACGTCAACCAGCTCCAGCGTCGTTAGTCCTAGTCTGCGTCTGTTCTGCAGGGTGTGATAATGTACTGTGTTTAAAATCCACCCCGACTGATCTGGTTGTTTTAGGGAAGTGTTACTTTACGGGCCTGCATTGTTGTCACTGACCTGAACACTTCAGCTGTGCTGGTTTAGATTTTTGTTTGGTAGTTTTGTTTTTTATTATTAGATGTTAACTGAAATAATTGTATTTATGCCATTTGGTTGCATTGCATTCCATTGCTCAAAATGTACCCTTTGTATTTTTTTTTCTTTTGAAACATCTGTTCTTGCATCTCTTTGGAGTAAAAAATATCTTTTTGAGCATCACAAATAAATCTCCCCTTTTTATATTAAAACTACTAGCTAGGCTTTTCTGTGAAATTAAGCTTTGGATCATATTTGCCCCCAGTGGAATAGGCCATGGACTTCTTTATTTTAGATTTATGTCATTCCCTCGTTAAAAACAAATCCATTGCAGTGTTTTGACTCATTCTGCAAATGCTCCTAAGAACAAATGGCATCAATGGACGGACTGGAGAAGCGTGATGGTGTGTTGGAACCAGTAGGAGGTTCTTCAAGAGACGGATACAGTCATGATCTGAAGTCAAATAGTTATTTTTGATATATAACAATTGAAGGGAATGTAGTTGATTTTGATATATGTACCTGCAAAATACGTAACTCTAAAATGTTTCTCAATAGGGCATTATTATGTAAATTTGACTTTTTAGAGCTTTATATTATGTTAAAATGTCATTCCTTCGTCAAAAACAAACCCAGAGTGTTTGACTCATTCTGCATCTGGTTCTGGAACAATCGAAACGGCCTGGAGAAGCATTGTGATGAGCTGAAAAGCTTCGCCTCGCCAACTCACCTACAGGTAACTGTAGGTTCTTAAAGAGACAGACCAATTTCAAGGCGTGAAGTTAAAACCAATTAGTTTTGGTATGTAACAAAGTAATAGATTGTGCTATAAAATGGCATTACGTGCCTGGAAAATACATAATTCTACATATTATGTAAAATACTTTTTTGTTTTAGCTTTGTATGTTATTTCCTCATTGAAAACACAGCCAGTGTTTCTTAAACTCTTCAGAAACATTTGACTCATTCTGCAACTGCTAAGAACGGTCGTAAACGGCATCAATGGACGGCACAGATGTACTGAAAGCGGTGCGTCTTAAAGAGACAGGCCAAGTTGAATGCTTCACAATCTGTAAATCTAACAAAAGTTGCGCGTCTGTCATAGTGCTGGGTGTTCAGCTCTACTCCTGTGATTTCAATCCCGTATGTACACAAAGCAGCATTGGATTAGATCTTCACAGCAGTTTTAACATTTTTGAAGTCACCATCACATAAATGTTTTTATTTCACCCTTCATTTGTGAAAAGGAACAATTCAGTAATAAAGAAACAAACAAATACATCCCTCTTTAAATAAGACACTTCTTAAAGGAAAAAAAGACATTACATTTGGCTGTAAAAGTGTAATTTATCCAAAGCTTGGGATTTGTTACCAATGACATTTTGCTTCTTTAATATCTTCCTTATGAAAATATTTTCCTTTACTTCTTGAACTGATCAGCAAAACTGAAAATTTAAATTCAACTCTCCTTTCATATTTACACAGCTCAATCGGAACATGGTGCATTTACAATCTCTTTAACAATGTAGTGCCATTAATCAGCTGACGTAACATTTTACCACATTCGTTCAGGTCTGCTTTGTCCATTCAGTCTTTTTTACTCTGCTCGTCACGAAACTAAATAATGAATTGCAACAATAAAAAAATAAAATAAAAGTTATGCATAGAAAAATTGGCTTTGTGATGAAAGTTGCCATTTAGTCGTGAATTTGTTTCATCTAGACTGCAAAAACACAAAATCTTACCAAATATTTCTGGTCTAGTTTCTAGTTAAAACATCTTACTATTGAAATAAGACAAAACTAATTTGCATGCAACGTCTCAGCAAAATAAAATAGCTTGTTTTAAGTAAATAATTCTTTAATATTGATTACAAAATTAACTAATTCCACTCACAAACTGTTTCACTTGTAATATATTTTCCCATGTTATAAGTGAATTCATCTACCAGTGCAATTAGTACTTTTCAAATCGACATTAGAGAATTATTTACTTAAAACAAGCTCCTACATATTTCAGGAAATAAGATATTTGAACTAGAGACTAGACCAAAACTATTTGGTAAGATTTTGTGTTTTTGCAGTGTACTGCATGCATCTGCAAACACAAGATAAACTGGAGTATTTTACAGCAGGACATTAGATAAACGAGGCCGATATTTTAGGGTAGAATCCACATATTTCCATAATTCAGAAAAGGCTTCATCAAGGCACAACCTACAGGACACTAGTGTTAAAATGAGCCTCAAAGCTGCGACGCTGTCTGCATGAGGGCCCTGAGCGCCGACAGCCTTCGCTGTCCACACGTTGCACTCGGTTTTATCCAGTGCTACAATCAAAGGCACAGTGGTGAGGAAGACTGTTGCAGTCTTTTCAAGAGGAGACTGAAGATGAAGAGAATCAGAGCCCGCATTTAGACCTCAGAGCTGTCTGAACTGCTCCACATGCCTGTAGGCCTGTAGCCTGAGTAGGCAGATGAGGAGGAAGTGGCGTACGGAGGGAACTGAGCTTCCTTTTCCTTCCTCTTGCGCCTCAGCAGCAGAATGACAATGATGGCGATGAGGCAGATGAGCAAGATCAGACCTGCGATTCCCACTAGCACGGGCAGGAAGGAGGTGTCAGCTGGCTCTCTGCCCGAGCTCTCCAGCAGGGGGCGCTCCAGGAGGCGGTCACCGCTGGGCGACCAGGGTTGCCGCTGGCTCACCACCATGCGGTCGGATCGGTCCAGAGCGATGTGCTGGATGTTGGTGCCCCGGTTATTTTTGATGCCAATGTCCTGGACCAGAGCCGGACCGGAGAGCGCCGGGGCGGCCCTGCGTTGGCGACCGCCCGCGTTCGAGACGTGCGGCTGCGCGACCGAAGAGACGCTGTGTTGGACGGACCCCACGCTGCGTTTGCCAATGTGACGGTTTGCATTCTCTCTGGAGCGGAGGGTGTAGATAGTGTGGATGAACCATTCCCGACCAGCAGCCACCTGGAAAAGAAAGCAAAAATGTTTCTATTGTTCTTCCCTCTTAAAGCTGCAGTAACTTTTATAAAAATATGGTTTCCACATATTTGTTAAAATGATCATTTTGTTGTGACAGTGTAATATAAGACATGTAATCTGTGAAAAAAATTCAAGTCGTTTTCGCCCAGTGCTCCCAGTAGTAACTGCAGAAATTCACCACTCAGTAAGAAACAACCAATCAGCACCTGGAGGTGGGTCTTAGTGCTGTTAATCACTCTCGTCACTCACCATTTACTTTTGTTGGAGCTGATTAGCTGAACCCTCAAGAGCAGAGAGAAGGAAGACTGTAGACTTTTTTGGTAGTGCTAATGATAATTGGTTATTATTTCCAATCTGTGAGTGACACTAGGTTTTTTTTCTTAAATCAACATTTAAGAATTGTTAACTTAAAACAAACTTCTATATCTTGAAGTTGCGTGTAAGCTGGTTTTGTCTTATTTCAAATGTACTAAAATATTTTCACTAGAAAGTTGACCAAAAATACCTGGTAAGATATTGTATCTTTGAGGTGTGTTTTTAAAAAGCAGGAGAAAAACTTAAAGACCTGAGAGATGCATCATCCTCAAGTTTTCAGAAAAAAAAAATTCCACATTTTGTCACTGGACATCATCGGTCTAAGAGACACTGACCTGAAAAAGTGGTGAAGAAGAGAGCATGAAACCGTCTGACCCTGGTTGTGTGACCAACGTTTGAGCTCCAGGTGCATCTTGGGCTAGTTTGGCTTTAAAAGCAACGTCCCCAAATGCTGATGCTTGAGTCTCTGGCTGGGCTTTGTCCTGAAGAACCACGCACATTAAAATTACAACAAGCAATAGCAACAAATCTTCTAAAATACCTCACATTTTATTGCATCCTACCAAGATCTTGAATCTGTAGAGCAGAGAGGGAGCGTCTGCCAGGCAGCCATACTCCCTGTTGGTAGGGTTGTACTTGGGGACGTATCCGTCCGCCCCAGTGCAGAGGAAGACCTTCTCAATGCTGCAGGAGAAGGAGTCGCCCAGGTTCTGGACAGGGTCTACCATGACACGGCCGTAAATCGTGGAGCCTGAAACGAAGGGACAGCAGATGTGTGAGAGTCTTTAAGGCATCGAGGTTGTAGTATTCTGTGGCTCCACCAGATGGCAGTGGTGTCCAACCTTCTGAAAAAGCAGCATCAGTTCCTTCTCCAAAGCCCATGGAGCCGTCAGACAACCAGAGCTCTTTCTTAGACAGCAGGAACATCTGAGTGTTTAGACTAAATTCGGCCGCCACTGGGTCGCTCACCTACAAGAGAAGGATTACACATCCAACAGGCTATTACTCTGGAGGTAAATCAAGTCATTTAATGTACCACTCCAAACTTCAAGAAAACTGCAAAACAGCTGAAATACTGAGTTCATTTAAACAACCCAGCTGTAAGGAGTCACTTTTGATTAAGAATAACTGGAACACTGATCATTATATTTGACAATTGCATTTGACAAAACATGATGTTTAGTGTTAGTTCCATAATTGTTACAATGCCTGTCGCAATAAATCATTTAATTGTTAAATTATTAAAACAAGCTCATTGTTTCTGTCTTTTCTCATTCTTTTTATTTTTAACCATAAACTGGGTGATAAAAGTCTTTAGTCTGGTGCTTTGCTCTTAACCACCATCTTTTTTAAAGAACAATTTTCTCTACAGAGACTTCATAATTCATTTGATTTGTTTTTTTGTTGTGTTGTTTTATGGTGTAAACACTTAGAATTTTGTTGTTGCTGAAATGTGCTAATCAAATAACTGGACTTAAACTTTTTTTATCAAGGGTCTTCCACTTTTTAGCATTGAAACGAGTTCCAATGTGTGTTTTTTTAAAACCAGTTTTATCTAGGTAGCCTTTGGAGTTGTAAAGTGTTCACACAGAAGTCTTATTGCCACCATATTTAATTAGCAGTATGAATGACCACTCAAAAAAAAAAAAAAAATTCAAATTTCAGCAAAGAACTGGAACTGAGCATCAAGGTCTGCTGTAGTGCTGATACTGTGCACAACACAATTCAATTTCCATTTGCTCAAAGAAAAACTTGTTCTGCTTAATTGTGCCCTGGTTAACTAATGGGGTTGACGTACCTGCTGGAAACGAATGTCCATGTCAAAAGTGAGCGGCTCTCTCGGGTGGCAGACAGGAGGGATGCTGAACTCCCCGTTGGGCGAAGCGATGCAGGGAACCAGCTTCACTGTGTAGGTCCCAGAGTAGTCCCGCACCTACAAACCAGATGCCCAGTCAATCGTTGGGAGCATTCAGCTGCTTCTACTTTTAAGGGTGGAAAAAAATGACTCACTGCAAAATCTGAGACGAAACTCCACTGCTGCATGGGCTGGTTGTAGGTCGGTTCAGTTCTGACCAACGCGAGGGTAAAGGTCAGTCCGGGAATGTCAGCACACATTACCATGGATGATACACTGGTTCCTGAAGACAAATACAAATACGGGCAACATTATACCTAATCTAAACAGCAAGTCTGTTAATATTTATAGGGGCATTCTTGGAGCCACAGGCTTCCTAACTGTAAATGCTGCAGGGTCACTTCAGCATTTGCTTGAATGACCTTTGGCAGTTTCACAAGAGAAAGACCCCTGAGGCGGAACTCCACAAATAGATGAAGAGAGGATGTTGGCCACAGAGTAACCCAATATGCTCCTGCTTGTACAGAATTATCCTTCGGGACAAGTTTAGGGTCTGAATCTATGCACGAGGGCGCCAAGCTCATACCTGGATGAGACATAACAAACTGTCCCCTGAAGCGAGCCTCGGTCTTGAAGTTGACCACCAGGCGTCCCTCCTCATTTATGCGCATGCTGGTGGGATACATGGCTCCTATAGCAACAGAAGACAACAATACAATGTTCTCAACTTTACCATACTAGCTGCATTTCCATTAAGCAAAGAATTGAAATTATAAAATATATTTTCTTAATGGAAACAGGACAATTTTGAAAAAACGTCACGTTTTTCAAAAAAAGTATATTTTTTTAGCCGTATCAAATAGATATAATTGGCAAAACTGCAACAGAAGCAGTTTTCTTGCATCTCACGAATCACATGACCAACAATTGGATGTTGCTACTGGCGGAAACATGAAGAAGAAAACAGGAAGTGGTAATCTGACAGTTGCTTTTTCTGACAATGTGCAGCTAGGTCCATCAGAGCTCTCACAGCATCACAACATAAAAAGTTACGTCATTTGAAAGTGTTAAATCCATCACTCTTTCGTAAAATTGTTCCCCAAAACTCTGCATGCGTAGTTGCTCTTACATGACAGCTCCTCTGATGGCTGAAATATCATGCTTTTTAAGGACATATTGTGTGAACAAGATTATTTATGGGTTATTCTAATTAAATTTCTTATTTCATGAAAAAAAAAGTTTTGCACAAATTTGTAATGGAAATGCAGCTACAGTTTTCTTGGCAGGGACTAGCAGAGAAGAGTTGAAGTACCTTGTAGTTCAGCTTCAGGTGGGCTGCCGATGCCATCCTGCCACAGAATGGCCGTATCATAAACGAAGGTGAGCTTAAGCTCCGACTGCAGGTCAAAGTGCTGCCAGCCTCCGACAGCGACAGGGGAGTGGAAGACATAGGACACAAACAGAGGAACCCGCAAAGTGACGAAGGACTGGACCAGGTTCAGCACCTTGATGGTAGGAAAACAAAGAACATCCTGGAAAGTTAATCAATTCATATTGAAAAGAAAGTACAGCTTCTTTCAATTCTACAATATCACAGTTGATATTGCAGAATCTCAACTGTACAAAACACACAAATGTTATTATTTATTCACAAAAATGAAGCCAAAGGGATTTAAAACAGATCATTCTGAAAGGAGCTCAGAATATGCAGAACAGACCAAACTGAAATCTCACTATCTAAAAATGATTTGTATAAAAATGTAATGAGCATGTTTTGTATACCCATGGGCCTGTCCTAACCTGTTTAACGAAGCATAATAATCAATATGGAACCAAAATTGAAGATCATTGTTGCATTTGAAGGAAGAAGGGGAAGCTTTGCATGTCTGAAAACATTATTCCAGCTGTGAATCAGTGAACAACCTATATTATCACGGCTAAAGCACCAGTTACATCACACAAGATTTCAAAACTGTGGACCTTTAATAAAACAGACCCAGCTGACCTGTCCGTCAGTGCCGATGGAACCGCCGCAGTCGTTGAGCAGCTCAGACATGTCGTAGTAACTGGTGAACTCCCAGAGGCAGGCTTCCAGGTTCAGGTTCCTGTAGAAGCGCAGTGAATTGGCTGAACGCATGGCGGTGCTGTACTGGTACGGCGACGTCTCTCCAATGATTTCAGGGTTCTTTGTTGCGTCTGTGATGAAGCCGTAACCAGTTTGGATCTCATTGAAATCTAGCAGGTTGGAGCAGCGGTGGTTCCCCACGCGTGTGCCGTCCGGGCTCAGCGTGAGCTCAAAGTTAGACAAAGGCCTGGTGGAGATCACCGGGAGCATTCCTGGGGAAGGAAAAGTAGCTCAACATAGATTATTTCTCAAAATAATACGAAACAACAATAGTTATGTTCTAAGTTAATTACCATCCATGTGCGGCATGTTGATGGTCAGTTTGATAAGGTTGGGGAAGTCTGGATCATCTGGACCCGTGTAGCGGATCTTCGCAGAGAAGGGTTCTGCTCCGACAGTTCCCGGGATGCGAGGCTGACACATTCCTGGCATTAAAACCAATTAAAAATTAATTAATTCAAAGTATAGTTATTGATTTCTCTGCCATTATTATTATTTTGAAGATTAATCGTTTAATCAGACAAAAAATTGTCACATTTTATAGAATATTAAAAATACATTAAAGATGCAAATCATGTGGTCTATTTTGTAAACGAGAAAATGAACATTTTATCGCCTAACAGACAGTAATATGGCATTCTTTTAGTGTACACTTGATCATTTGTTGCAAAATCTAAGCCCTACTCCTTGACTAGACATTAATACAGTATATGGCTAATCTGATGATTATTTCATTGATTAACTGATTAATAATTGGATAGCAAAAGGTGACTAATAGAAGATTTATTTGACAGAATTTGAACAAGGTGAAGCTAAAACTATGCCACTTCAGTTTTAGGTAAAACATATTGACAAAATGTATGTATTTTTGATACAGTTTTGGCGTAATTACTCTGAAAATGTTCTTTCAGCAAATTACTTTTTTAAGTCTGTATACCTTAGTTAATTGATTATTTATTGATTAATCACGAGTAGTTTGATTAATCGTTTCAGCCCTAACTCACAGAGGCATCCATTTGAACTGAGAGATTCGTCTTCTAATACTCACCTTCCTCCGTACTGATAACAAAGATGGGACTGGACAGTTCTAAGCCAGCGTCTCCGTTGGTGTTGAAGGCTCTTGCTGCGCACTGAACTCTGGAACCAGCTTGAAAGTAGATTGAGTCCAAGGTGATGGATTTGGTGTTGGTGAAGAAGGTGTTGGTGTCCACCTCCCTCATGGGACTGGTCACTCCGTCCGGTCCAGTTGGAGCGCTGATCAACCAGCGGTACTGGGTCAAAGTGTCGTTGATGTTCTCTGCAGAACAGATGGAACCCGTTTTATCAAAGTCGTGGTACTTTGGGTTGCAGGCCTGGAAGCAAAGAGAAAGAGATTAAAAGTCAACTTTAATGTAAGTTACATTTTGGACATAAGTGGATGGACCAGAGGAAGCAGGACTGCACCCACCGTCACACACACAACAGGGTATCCGTTGGGTGGGCTGGGTTGGTCTCGGGTTTTGGCCGTGTCGTCGTAAGCGAGGAGAGACACCACATGAGGCACTGCAGGGAACGTGACATCTGCGACGCTGTCCATCTCCTCAATGTACACTATCGCCTTGTTCATCTGGCAGGAACAGGAAAACATTCTCTCCATAAACATGTGGAAACTGTAACGTCTCTAACAAATAACGGTGACAAAGAAATTTGGCTTCATTCGTTCATTGAAAGCTCTTTCTGTTGCTTTTGTGGTTTAATTTCTCTCCACTGTCACCTCTTACAGGAAGTGAAGAGAATTAATCTGCAAGTTAAAACTTGCAGTTTCTGAGCTTCAGACTGACTTTTTTTTTTAATCATCTCAAATGTTTTCATTTAAATTTTATCTCTAATTTTGCTAATTCTAAATACATCTGCGATCCATATCTGTAATTCTGTCAGAAAGTTTTAAAATCTGTCACTCAGGTCATAACATGTCTCTCTGTTATTCATTGGGTATTAAGATCATTTCTGCACCTAATTTTAATTCATGTGCGTCTTTCAGACTCTAATTATAATCAGAGATCAAATAGGAGTGGGTGAGATTCCTTAAATGCAGACTTAAATCAGAGAACACTGTGCTCCTTTTGGGATTTACAGTTTTAATTACGATATAATGAAACGCAAAACAATTTTGGAAGTGATAACCTATTTCCAACCTGAATGGCATGTGGCTGCTGCAGAGCGTATGGGTAGAATGTCCCAGTTCTGTTTATAGGTTTGTCTTCTGTTGGGCTCTGCAGCATCTCATTCCAGAGGGAAAAGCTTTTTAAAGGCCTGAGCTTCGGCTGTGCTGACAGCACTGCCAGCTGCTGCCTGCCTATTTTAACACAGGCTGACCCGAGGGGATGCGTGTTCT
Organism: Poeciliopsis retropinna; assembly: GCA_010277075.1. Taxonomy (NCBI): domain Eukaryota; kingdom Metazoa; phylum Chordata; class Actinopteri; order Cyprinodontiformes; family Poeciliidae; genus Poeciliopsis; species Poeciliopsis retropinna. The sequence goes on from VMRM01000039.1 coordinate 3,489,245, forward strand.
CGTGCGCGGCTGTGCAGAATGCACTCGGACCGCTGCTGGTTTCTATTTGTTTTTGTGCGCCACGCGGTCTTTGGCTCACCTGTATTTCAGCCACCATGTTGTCGTCAGGCTTCATGTGAACCGTGAAGGCCTCTCTCATCTCTCTGTGACCGTCATACAGGATCTCGATTTCAACAAAATGTTCCTTCTCACCTTCCTTGAACTCCACATCTGAAACGCAGAGCGGGAGGTGAGCACCAGGCAGCTGAAAGGAGCAGAAAACAGAAACCCAAACTGGGGCCTCTCACCCTCAGACAGCGGGTTGTAATCCTCTCCAGACGTGGCAGAGCCGTCCTTCGTGTGCACCCGCACCACTGACAGTTTGGATGTGTCTCCAAAACGCAAGATGGGGATCTTCACTCTGGCCACTTCACCTTTGACCTGAGGTTCTCGCACGCTGTATTTGATCTCAGAAAAACGGATGATGGGCTCTAAAAACAGGGAGATGCATACAGCAAAACTGCGAAAGAGCATCTTTTGTTTCACACAAATAAGTAAACTTAAGTTTAAGTAAACTTATTAACTGTCATACATCAACAGAAAGTATGACACCAAAGAACCAATACATTTCCACCAAAAATGATTGAGATTAATCTTTTAAAACAAACAAACAAACAAAAAAATTCCAGAAAAAAACATGTAAATTTCTGAATTTCAAACATCAAAAATTTTGGAAATTGAGACTCAGAAATAACCATGTTTTTTTTTGCAGAAGTTCAAGAATGATACAAATATGTCTATTAATCTCCATATTTTTAATTATGCAAGATCACTTTCTTGTAATATAACTACAATACAAAGTATTTGGTTCTTTACAACTAAACTTTTATGCGAAGTAGAAACATGTTTATCCAGAGACTTTTACTGAAAAGCCACCTTTGCTGCACCCAAATCAGCTTTTGTATAATTTATTAAACTCTTCTAAATAAAAGAAGGTGACTGAATCCTCTTTCTATAACCGAGCATAGATTCGTTTTGCCAAACAGAAAATTTTTTACAACTTCATACTGTCTTTCTCATCTGAAACGGTGACCAGTGCGTCCTTCTGCTCCCCAATTGAGGCTCCGTACGGGGATGTGCTCTTCGGACTCCCCAGCACCAAGCGGAACTCCTCGTCTTCCTCATGGACTGAGTCGTCCATGAGGCCGACCACACACGCCTTCTCCGACTCGCCTAGCAAAGCAGAAACATTCAGATAACACAAGAGTTGACAATAGGGACAGTGAGGTGTGCGGAGGTTTAATGATTTTCCACCTGGCAGGAAGGTGATGATGGAGGCGTCGGTGTTGGGCCTCTCGCTGTAGTCCATCATAACCTGAGCGGATCCCTGCCGGGTGTAGCAGCGCACTGTGGACCTGAGGCTGATGTCTCCGCTGCGGTACACCATCGCGCTCACTTCGCCGTCAGATTCATCCACTTTGTAGCCCCCCTCCTTAAACTGAACCTTTGGCACTGAAACAAAATTGTTCTGTTACAAGACAATCATTGTATGTTCAGAAAAGAACATACAATGATAGCTGAAAGGATAATTAAATGTGCATTTTAAAAATTCTAAATAATTAAAATTGTCATTAATAAACGGTGCAATAATAATAATAATAATAATAATAATAATAATAATAATAATTTAATAATTCACTACATAACCAAGTGATTAGTAATTGTATTATTACATATTAGAATTAATATGTACATTAATTCTAATTATTATTAGTTGAAATAGCAACTAATAATAATTAGTATTATCATTTTATAGTAATATTTTCAAGTCTAAGTTCATAACAAGATAATAAAAATAAATCTACTGATTTATTTTGACCAAATAAGACCTTTAAAGTAAACTCATAAAAAAATTTCAGAAAACAAAAACTCTGAATCCACCATACACACATTCAGCTCAAACATCTGATTATTGTTAATAATATTATTAAATATATTTGTGACATAAAATGAATCAACTCTTCCTTCAGTCTACGACCTCCTCAGATCAATGGTATTAACTCCTGTACTCACAGTCAGTGACCGTGTCGTTGATGGTGATGGTCGTCTTGCTCGGTTCTCCTAATACAGCATTCATGGGCATCCTCAGCACAAGGTCAAAGGTCTCTGGTCCCTCCAGTTTTGGTTGACCCAGGTCATCTAAGATGGTTACCCTAAATGTCTGCATGGTGACTCCTGGAGCAAAGTCCAGGTTGCGACTAATGCCGACATAGTCGAGTCCAGCTAAAAGACAGAGAAGAAGAAGGTGGTTTATCACAGTGACTAGGAGTCATGGATGTTGTCAAACCAAATGTCTTACCTTCTGCAGAAACAGGATCGCTCTTTCTGGAGCGAACCGTGACCGTGGCGGTCTTGGACAGGTCAGTACCCGTCCTCCAGACCTTCACCTCCACATAGCCTGAACTCTCCTCCACAACATATTCAGGCTCCCCAAAGTACAGCGAAGGCTCTGTGAGAGAACAGACAACATGTTTTAACATGACATATGACAGTTTTTCTAAAACAACTAAACTTCTCAAAAGATTTACATGAACACTGAAAAAACACACAATCTTACCAAATATGTTTACTCTAGTTTCTGGTCCAAAATTGAAATACAGCCAAACTAACTTACAAGTATTTATTTTTTTTAGCAAGCTATAGAAGATTGTATTAAATAAATATTTCCTTAATATTTTTCTTAATATTGATGAAAAAGTACTGGCCCTGATACTTACAGGCCATAACATAAAATTGACAAAAAAAAAATCAGAATATTACAATTATTAAGTCAAAATACAAAATAAAGTTTAATAGTATGAGGATAAATTTAATATTTTGAGAATAATGTCATATTACCACAATAGTTGTAATACTACGATTTTATTCTTGTATTATTCCGACTTTACTCTCATACAACTTTATTCTTCTTATTATTATATTATGATTATTTTTGTCATTTTTATTTTTTAGTTTTGTTACTTCGTCATAAAAAGTAACTTATTAGTGAAACTAGTACATCCTTAATGAATGATAATGAAATCATTTATTTAAAACAAGCTCCTATATCTTGCTGAAAAGTTACCTGAAAGATAGTTTTGTCTCATTTTAAGTGCACCAAGATATTTGCACAAGAAACTAGACTATAAATACTTGGTAACATTTTATGTTTTTGTAGTGAATATTCTTTTTTTGTCCATTCAAAAGAGAAAAAAAACAACGCTGGACACTGAGACGTTCTCTGAAGTACATTCCAGTTGTTTTGCTGTACAGTTTGACAAAACTATAGTTTAGAGAAAGCCATTATTTCTGTTTCGCCACAGGAAGAGAGCTGTCATTCTTATCCTCCCCTCTTTCACCATTCCTTCCCCTGCTCCTCTAATTCCAGACAGCGCTGTCTGAGGTCCAGGCCAAAGAGCCGAGGATACACCTGAAGAATGAGGCGTGCGCTTGTACATGCATGCAGACTGACGAGAAGGGATGTTCCAGCTTCGTGCTGATCCAAAGGCTGATAAAAAGCAAGGGCAGGGAGACCAGGAGGCAACCGTCACTTTGCAAAAAGAAACAGGCCAAGAATTCAGAGTGCTGGAACAAAAAGTCTATTAATCTCTCAGCACTTTTGCATTAAGCGGCTTTTCATCACCCTGTGTCTGGTGGGAACTCTTTAAGATTAACTGAAAGATGGGCAGATTCAGAGCTGCTGTCTTAAAACACTAAGACTGCAGAAAGTGCAGAAGGAAAAATAAACATATGTATTGCTATCCTTACTTACAGGTAATTAAAATGAACAAGATTTAGGCTGCCAGGTTTTGCGACACCATTTTGATGTTGGTGCAATAGAGCTCACACCATTGCATCTCACCATCGTTCTCACTGCGCATGGTGGAAGAAAAAACCTGCGGGACTCATACAGCCTTGACAAAGACGTGTGCAAAACTTTTATTCCTCCAAAGTGTACAAAGTGTGTAAAACAAATGATCACTTGCAGGAAAGTCTTATTCATTTCAATCAAGCCAATTGCATCAGGTGTGAAAACACCCTAGGGCATAGCGCAGCAATGAATTTTTCTGCTATATTTGCTCTACATTTTGTGAGTGTGAACATAAATATAATCTCAAGCTGAGGCTGCAGCACTGCTGGCACAATTTCAGCTCCGCTTCGCTTGTATTCACCACAGAGGCAGGCGACAAAGCTGGAAATGAGCCCAGAGATCAATGGGATGAAGAGTCAGACAAATACAGTAACAATGGAGGTTGAATGCTGGCAAGAACCCAAACCTGAAGTTTACTCAGGCGGACAGATGCTTTAACACACATATGGAGGCAGTGAAGCAGATTTATGGCGTTATTTCAGGACCCACCAAGAAGCGGAGCCACAATATAGGTTCAGACAGAGGTGTCCTCTCTTGTTTTTCACATGTCTGGAAATGTAAGCGGTTTGTTTAGACAGTAACTTTAATTATACTTTGATGTGATGCAGTAAATTACTTGAAATGAGTGGGAGGGAAAGGCAAATCTGAAGAGTCAGAAAACCTCAAAAGAAACAGACAGTGAGGTCTTGAATTCCAACAAGCAGATGGGACAGAGGGAAAACATGTCTGTCATGTGGACAATGGTCCCTCTTACTCCACCACCTGTGTTTAAGGCTTTGTGAAGAAAAGGATACACCAACGATGACATGGGGGTCACTTTTTATCTGGGTGCAGCATAACATCATCTGTTTAAGGTAACACCTGTCTGCCGTTACCTTGTAAAGATGCAGGCAGTCAGGCCAACATATGGAAATGAGAATGCTGTTGTCTCATCATCCTTGGTAAAGTCGCCGTCCTCTCAGACAGCAGAATCGACACATGAAGCATAAAGGCTTTCAGGGAGCAGGATTACTCACATCTGACCCTCATGCAGCCTAAACATAGTCTGAGTCAAGCCTTGGAAATATGCAAGAATTTGATTTTGCAATGCCAAATTTCACAAGCGTATTTGAGCCCTACTAAATTATGAGAAAAGAAGTGATAAAATTACAAGGATAAAGCTGCAATCCTCTGACTTTAATTTTGAATTATTATAACTTCGTTGTATTATTTTGACTTTATTCTTGTGATATCAAAATAGCAATGTTTTCAATTTTGTGTAAATGCAATGAAACAATTTTTCTTTTTTATAACAAATTAGGAATTCTGCATTGTATAGCAACTGAAAAACTAGTTTAGAAAAACATGTGCAGTTGTAGCTTTTAAAGTAAAGGAGCACCAGCCATCACTCTTAACATAATGCTGTTTTAAAACAATTCTCAAGCTACAAGTTCTTTCTGTAAAGCAGTGGACTGAAGGCTAGTTACCTCAACAAAAGTGCTAATTGTCAAAAATAGCAATGTTTGTCAATTAGCAGAAATTGCTATTTTTGTGTATCTACATAAAAATCTGTGCTTTTTTTATGCCTAGTTCAATGGATTAGGAGTTTAGTATTTTAAACAAACTGAAAAACTCTATACTCCACCCACCATCATCGCTGTCTGCCAAAATTGTGACTTTGGCAGATGGGAAACTGGCGCCCAGCTGACCGCCCATCGGCATACTGAGGCTGACGTTAAAGCTCTCCTCTTCCTCATAAAGGGAGTCATCTATAATGATGATTCTGCAAACTTTTTCTCTCTCGTCCTTGTCAAAGCGCAGCACGCTGGTGTGGTCCTCAGCGCGGGTGATGTAGTCGGAGTAGGAGAGGACAGTGGTGGGAATGGTGCCAGTGGCGGTACCTGTGGATTAACAGGAACTTTATTTTCGTTGGTGGACAAAAGTAGGAAATGGAGTTTTTCAGCTTTTAAAAACAGGCTTTTCTCACCTTGCTGAGTGAAACAGACAACCATAAGTTCCTGGCTGGCATCGCCTGATCGCACGACTGGCACTAGTAGCTCCCCAATATCCTCCTCTATCTTGAATTCTGCTTGTGGAATGAAAACTGTTGATTCTGTTTGGAAAGAACGACACAGCAAAACCAATTAATTGTGACTTTATTTAAAAAAAACAACAACAAAAAAAAAACAGAAAAATTTACAAGTCTTAGAGAGGAACAGTTATTTCCAACATGGCATTCCTACCATCTCCAGGATCTACAATCTCCACCGTTGCAGTATCAGGGTACTCCAGCACCGCCATGACTGGGTCCGACAGCTGAATCTCAAAGGTCTCTGAGGTCTCAAACTCCTGGTCAGTGAAGATCTTCACCCTCCAGCTCGCTGTCGTCTGGCCTGGGTTGAACTGGACTTGTTTCTGAGCTTTGCCACGGAAATCTTTGTCCTTCTCAGCGGAGCCATCTTTTGTTCCAATACCTATAAAAGAGAGAAGCAACTGAAATGTGAGGCTAGAAACTCAAGATTAATTTATTTTAAAAACAATAATCCAATCCAAACTTAGGCAGAGAAGACAGGAAGATGTTTTTTTCTGATCATCAGATTCTTGCAGGATTTGCTCATATTTCTCCCCCGTTCAACAACCCTTGATTTAAAATTATTTTCAACCATCTACTCATATTATTTTGATAAAAATTGTGATAAAAAATACAACCTACTGCTTCTTTTTTGGTTAACTACATGGCACAGCATTTATGGTGACACAAACTTAAATACTGTTCTTGAAAAACATTCCTATTGTAAGTAATAAGAGATTAAATATTTGGCTCACAGCTTCCCCGTCCCTGTAACTACGGCAAATAAAGAGCAAGTGTTTCCAAGGATTTGTTGTTCTTGATGAAAGGAATAAACACAGTTAAGGTTTTTTTAAATGAACAATTAGTTCCTGTATTTGATGCCAATTTACACTACATGTATAAAGTGAATTAAACTGAATATTTACCTGTAAACAAAAAAGAAACCAAATATTTTTTACATTACATTGCAACAGCAGAGCAAGAGTCAACACTTACTGACAAAACAGGTTTCCCCCAGGAAGCCTCTGCGTTTCAGCTTCACCTCCAGGAATTTGGCGTCTTCGTCCACTAAGTAGTATTCCCGCTCCAGAGAGATCCAGGCCCAGTTGAGACGGAACGGCTGCGGCTTGAGTTTGTTTCCACCTGCAGAAGGAGAAAAGGGCCTTCATTCAAAGCTCCTTTTCTACTGTGCCACAATCGACTTTGTTCTCATTACGAGTCAGTGAAGTGTGTAAACTGCAATCCGCAGTGAGCTCAAAGATAAAAGAAATAAGAGAGACTTTTTCATTTCAGGAGGGAAACATGATAAGTTAATACCAAGGTTTCCTGAAACTGATCTTAACTCCAGCTTAAGAAGTCTCACAAGTTTCCTCTTTTTTCCACATCTAGAGGATTTTAAAGAACGAATGGAAATGAGTTGAAAAAACAAAATATACTAAACAAGCCACCCATCCCATTCAGGAGCTCGGCAGTTTAGACAACATTACAATAACCCCCCAAAAAAAGACATCAAAACTAATTTTGGGATAGTTAAAGATCAACTTTAAACTTTTTGAACAACCTTCCCCAGTCCCTGACTTCCCCTCCACTGAAAATTATGCTTACAATCCAAATCCAAAACATCCTACTTTAAATGAACACTAACAATTTCAGGAAAAAGTAAAATATCCAGTCAAATGTATGTCAGAAACTTATTGGTGGCTCCAAAATTCTGTGAAACAGTCCACAGGACATTTAACCAACTCGTTCAAATGTAATGCAAGACAAACATCACACTCAATAAGAAGTATCTAAAGCTCAAAGACCCATAACTTTGATCCACAACCTTCAAGTTACTCCTTAATCCACACTATCTCATGACTCAAATAATCCCTCTAACTGTCAGATTAGTCTAGCTTGTAGGCTTGGAGTTCGATGCTTTGGCAATACTTAAGATCACAGGTTTCTTCTGTGTAATTGGAGCTGATCCTGCAGTAAGGTGAGCCTGGTGTGGCGGCCCGTGACATGTGACAGGAAAAGGGTCAAACTTGGCAGATTCCTCTCTGAGTTCTGCTGAAGGAGGTTGGGAAACGAGTTTTGCACTGCTAATCACACTGACTGCAGCCTTATTAACCTCAATCTCTTCAAGAAAGAGGAAAGCTGCCTGGCAACACGGTTAGAAACCCTAAAAGCTTTAAGAATGGTGGAAACTTCTTCAACAAATCAGCAAACACAACTAAAAAGTGTATTCAAAAATACAACAACATTAACTAAGCGCTACAAATCAAGAAAACAAAACGGAAAAAGTCTCAATGGGAAACTTGAGACATCGTTGATTGGATGACACCACTTTTGACTTTAGAAGTGAAAATTATTTTGGGATTCACTCTTTATTAGATTTTATGTATTGCCCAATACATAAAATCTAATGTATTTTTTCTTTTTTTCTATAAAAAAAAGAAAAAAGTCGAGATTTGTAGTATGTCCCCATTCAGAATATTCCTGTCCCAAAAAAGGGCTGGGCAATAATAAATAACAATATTTGTGGTGATAGACACACAACAAATATCAATAGATAATATGTCTGATAGAATATTCAATAACGTCACTGAACTCCAATCCACGACCGCACAGCATTCTGGGGGATGTAGGCAAAGAAAAGGCTTTCGCTTCTCAACCTCTTACAGTTAAGGTAGGTTGGTCACATCAACTAACTCGCTCACTCTTTGGTTACCTAGCAACAACTTCCTGGGTCACAAGAATGCTTTAGATTTCCCTCGAGACCTTTCTATTTCGTCTTGTTAGTGTTGTTGTGTCTTTTTAATATGTAGTTGTTTTTGAATATGTTTTGTTTTTCAATTTGTAGTTGTGCTTTGTGATTTGTAAAAATGGTTTGCACTTCAAGGCCACTGTATTTACGTCACATGATGCAAAAATCATATCAAAAATAAAAAATCAAAAGGTATCAAAAATCATAACGTGAACTTAAAATTAAAAGATTTTTTTCACAACAAAAAGTTAACCACAAAGGAACATGGGGGTTAAGCTTCACCATAAACCAGCATTCAGCTCAGTTCTGCTTCAGCGACAAAGAAAGAGGCCACAGCCTTTATGCTATGTGACTGGAGAGAATGAAAACAGGGTGGGGGTGTTATTTAGCATAGGAAAAGGGGAACATTTCAACACTACACCAACCAGAGTAACAATAGATGCTGAACAACTGAGATGCAGACAGAAGCATGACCAGATTCAACCTCTGCAAAGAGATCCTGGAGTCAGGATTTACTTGATTTAAGTTTTAAGGTTATTTGGAGAGCACATTCAGGCAGGTCAATGTGCAAAATTTCCATTAGAATATTTTGGATATGCTCCATGAAAAAAATATGCAAATAAAAAGCTGCAAATAGGTGAATCAGTGAATACTGAACTCCTAATATGCTGAGGCCTAATGGAGTGAATGCCAGATTGTTTTAACTAAAATTGCAACAAAGAAATACAATTATCACCGTTATTAATGATTGTTTTTGCTTGGCATAAATTATTCAAGTTGTGTATTACATTCATAAAATAACAAGAAGACTTGTTCTTTGTTACCTTGAGACTCACCTTTGCTCTATAATACTTGCAAACAGAAATTATTCAATACCTACATTCCTGCTTTGTGCATTAAATAAGAGAGAAAAACAGAAAGTCTTTGACTAGCTTCAGTTATCAGATTGTTTCTGTGCTGATTTTTAGAAAACTGGCTGCAGCGCCCGTTTGAAGCTGATACGGAGCTGAAGCTTTGCCAGTGGCTATCATCGAGGATTACCGAATGAACATGGTGAAGACAAGAAGCTGCTTCAGGTTTGGCGTCAAGTAATCAGGAAGGTTTCGTTTTCAGATTTCAAATAGGGAGTGAAAAAAAAAAACAACAAAGGAGTTTTTATGAATCAGCAGCAGGTATTTCATGAGACACCGTACTGCACAGTCATCAGCTGTAGCTCATGATGTACAGAAATGACCGAAAAGGATCTATAATTTCCTCTATGCGTTACTTGCATGTATCCAGACATTTTTAGTTAATCTTTATCAATAGTTTTCTAGATTTATTGAAAAAAAAATATTGAGGAAGTGGGAAGTAGGTCAGTTATGCTAGCTTGACTTTGACATGTTGATGTGCTGCAGAATCTGTTGTGTTTCAGTTCACTTCTGCGTGTAAATATTTACATATTTCTTAAAACTATTGCTGTATTGTGACAGTATAATACAAGGCATATAATCTGTGAAAAAATCTATCTCCTTCCTGAGCTGCTATTGCCATCTGAAGAAATGCACCGCCCCTGACCAGAAACACCCAATCAGAGCTAGAAGGAGGGCCTTAAAGCTGAACTGTTTATCTACCACCATCTGTGGTATGCTAGCTAGCTTTAACATTCAAGACAGGCTCTAGCGTAACCATAACAGACGCCAAACATGGGGGGATTGATTGGCAGCACTAAAACCCTCCTCCTGGCTATGATTGGTTGTTTTTAGTTACTACAGGAAACACTACGTAAGTCTTACCGATCACGGCTTTAAAACATATTTTTTATGAAAGTTACATACTACAGCTTTAAAGATCTAGAAACTATGTTTTAAGAAAAAGTTTAAAATAACTCTGGTAGCTAATTTTCCAGAAATAAACTAACATGGCTGCTATTAAAACAAAGCTCTCCGTTTGGCTTGATCTTTCAGTTTCTCACTCCTTTTTCTTATTTCCCGCCAGACTTTGAGGAGCAGATTGACAGCTGAGCTCAGATTCCTCCTCCCCCTCCACGTTGCCCTTCCTCCTTGTGCTGGCTTTGTTCGCCTGGGAGGTAAGGGGGGGGGGGGGGGGGGGGCAGACCGAGGAGGACAGCAGGCCACAGTCTGGGTGGGCCAGAGCTACCACCATGGCATCCCTCCCTGGCTGCCTCCACATTGTTCAGAAACAGAGCCATAGTAGGGAATCTCCCTGCGCCGGCTGCTTTTGTACATCCTGTCAGACGGTGAACTGGAAGCTGGCGTGGACTATGACAAATCGAGAAATAATCAGGACGCCAGACTTCCCACGGTGGCACAGACGGACATAACAAAAACACAAAATGAAAACTTGAAAGAGGGTGGGAAAAACTCATGCAAACACAACCCTTTTAAACATGAGAGGCGTGGACTTAGATCCCACCGATAGTTTGATTTATGACACTTTTTATGACGCTCTCACTATATTAGACCGGCTATCAAATCCAATACTTAGAGTAGCCGCTGGGCTCGACTCACATTTCCATTAGCTTTCAAACTGACCATCCTCATAATTTCTGCTGGGATGAAACGTTTTATAGGCTGCGTGTATTTCTGAATGCCACAGTTAGGAGCTATTTCATAAATTACAGTTATAGTCACATAGACCTATCCGGAAATACTGCATTGATTTTAGACTTTCAATAAGTTTTCAACCCTCTTTTTTCTAAATAACTCAAAACAGAAGATTTGCACACAAATCTAAATTTATTGTGGATTTTCTCAAACTTAAACACTTGACAGGACAAATTTAACTTGATTAATGTACTCAGAGGAGTGACCAATAATGTACAAGGAACTCAGTAAAGATTGAAGATTTAAACCAGAAGGTCTTTTGGAGCATTTAACCAGCTGCAGGGTCCAAGACTACCAGATTAAACTATACAGAAAATGGATGGATATTCAGAAAGATCCTGCAAACAACCAAAGCTAAAAGGTAGCCAAGAACTTTAGCTTTGAAAGAATCAGCTCCATTGGCATCAACATTTTCAAACTAAAAGCTAACCGTCTTCTAGAGGAAAGTTATACTGTGAAATGAGACGAGGATCGAGCTACTTCTACTGAAAAAGACCGAGCAAAATCTCCCATCCCAAAGATGAAGCGGGTACTGTAGTGAACTCCTTCAGTGACAGACTGCTGCATCCTAGTTGCACAAAGGGGCGTTATCACAGGTGAAACTCTGTATATCATCACTGCTCCCATGTTTACACCCAAGCTGTTATTTCTACACTTTTACTCATTTCTAATAACATTTCTACGTAAAATACGACAAAACTATTGCTCAACTAGCTTTTTAGCAAGATATAGGAGCTTGTTTTAAGCAAATACTTTCTTAATATTGATATTCCATTGGCAGATTATTTTATTTATTACAATGGAAACATGTCTTGTTATAAGTGAAATAATATATCAATGGAGCAATGATTTTCTTTATCAATATTAAGGAATTATTTATTTAAAAGAATATCATATCTTGCTTAAAAATTACTTGGACATTAACTTTGTCTTACTTCAAATGGACAAAATATTTGGACCAGAAACGAGACCAAAATACTGTAATATTTTGTATTTTTGCAGTGCACTCAGCACGGTAGTGGCAGCATTGACAAAGGTGCTGAAACACAAAAGAACTCACTTAAAATGAACTCACTAATTCTGCTATCAAGAGTGGTTGAATGTCAATACGTCACTTGTGCTGGAAGCTTGATGGCAACAAAAAGCAAATGATCAAGCTGCAACTTTCAAAGAGAAATTTAGGGACTGCTAATTTAGAAAAAATAACATCTTGTGCATCTAATTGTTGTATAAATTCATACTGTAGAAATGTAATGAAGTTATGTGTTTTGTTAATGGTTCCAATGAACTACTAAGAGCTTCACACTTGTGTTTGAAATGCAGGTTTGCAGCTATAAATGCTGTATAATCCACTAATACTATGGGAAGAGAAGGAAAATCAGAGACATATCCACACAGCAACATAAGATTTTACTTTACAAAACACAAATCAACTAAAACGATAATTCCATGTGGACAGTGGCTTCGCAGATAATAGTCGATGTAACCATAGAGACAACAAAGCAGGACAAGAACAGATCCGCTCAACTCTGCTGCCAGAGCCAAACATAGATACAGTAAGATATTGGGTCAGCCAGAGATATCACAGGAGAGGAAGGTCAACATGATGCTCTGACGTCCATCAGCATGATGCAAAGAGGAGCAATCTGCTAAGAATATCTTCATCAAGCAGCCATCGCCCCTCTTCATTTCCTCATCAATCATCCTGAAAGTATAAATAATGTGTGAATTCCAGGCAGCTGAATGTCAGCGTCACACATTAAAGGTTTGGTCTGGTTAATCAAAGAGCTGAAAGACGATGGCTTACAGGTAACAATGTTAATCTCAAAAATGATTCGTCAGAATTTTTCTTGATTCATGTTTGAATTATTGCTTCCATGAATGACAACCTAAACAAATCAGCAGGAGCCGCACACTGAAAGAACAAATGATTTTACACACTTTAAATAAAACTAAACTAACTTGCAAGTAACTTTTCAGCAAGATATGGAAGCCTGTTTTTTTAACTAAATAATTCCTTAATGTTGACTTTTTTAAAAAGTACTGGTTTCGCTGTCTTACTCTTTCTTGATTACAAAAATGTCCTCAAGTGAGAGTAGCATTATTTCAACATAATTTTACTCTCGTAAACTAACAAGTAAAAAGTTGCTCGCCAGAACTCAAGTAAGAGAAATAAAGGGGGAAAGAGAAGTGAGACAAACAACCAATGGGGACCAATTACTGGGGTTGTGATGTAATTACGACAAAACGGGAAATTTACGGGAACATACTGATAAGGGGGGAGGGATAAAATGAACATAAATAGTTTTCCATCCAAAATGGAAGACTTGCCAAGGACCGGACCCGAAACAGCAACTACTTACCAGACCAGAGAGGTACGTGTCTTTCATTGTTTCCCTCCATAAGCTGAAGGTGACAGCAGCAGCACAAACAGCTGCAGCTTCTTCAGGCAACTCTTTCCTCTTCCTCCGTTTGGTCCTCCTCATATTCTTTACTCCTTGTGATTTCTACCTTCCCATCCATTTCAGCGCAATCAGACTGAGCACACGCCATTTACCCAGAATGCATAGCACCGTAAACATGTCCACGCGACAATGTTTAATTAAATTTATATAAAAAAAAACAGCCTACAGTATTTTTACTGTATTGTTTTTACATCTAAGATAAATATTTCTTAAATAAAATGGACTGCAACAACTAATCGTGGATCTCTTTAAAACAAGCCGTGTTGCAGAAAAACAAGAAAATTAACTTTTCTTCAAGGTATAGTGGATTAGGGCCACTGATAATAAGAAGATTTCAAGTCAGAACTTTGAGTTTAAAGTCAGATTTTTTAATCATTATTATTGTTATTGTCTGTGATACTCTTCTGTAATTTTTCAATATCACAGAGCAACTAGAAACTAAACAAAAATACTTGGTAATATTTTGTATTTTTTAGTCTTCTTTACTATGATTCATAAAATTTAACTTAATAATCGAACAAATAAAGTCCAATGAAACACATCAGAATATGAAACTAAAAATGTTCACAGTTGGGCTGGTTATGATGGGTGCTTCAGTGGCCTGACAGTCAAATTAACTGGAATATGGCTCTGAAGGAAAGCAGAAGTAAGTTGATGAGAGCTTCGCTAGGCGCTGCAACAGCTTTGCCATATGAGAGCAGATAAGAATAACTGCTGAAGCCATACATCATAACTCCATACCCTAAAAGCCCTGCAAGCAACATAAATCAATGCTGAAGAAAAGAAGGACAGAAACATAAAGAGTGAAGAGATTCCTTGCTTTTTAAAAAACAAAAAAACAAAAACAAAAACACACACAAAGAGAAGGGGAATTCCCACAAATATTAGAAGGGAGAAGTGGGAAATTAGTGAACGAACCAGATGGAACGAGAATGGTGGTGCCCTTAAGGGTCTGTAAAGGGAAAGTGAGAGCAGAGCGGAGTTTTGTGGAGGACTGAGAGGCCAAGACTTCCAGGAGTCACAGGGGGCCCCGACTGTGGCACCATTAGTCACTAAATCTCCTGTGACTGTTGACACGACTGATACCTAAGATCCCCAAACACAGTTAGGAAGTAAAACACGGTCGTGTCAGTCAGCATGAAACGCTACAGCATAAGGATATACCTGAGCAAAATGACAAAAATGACCACTTAAAGTGATAGTTTCCTCCTAATCTTCCTCTACCCTCTTGAGATTGGGTTGGATTTCTGGGGGGCTAAGAGCAGAGTGACCACAGACTTTGAAAGGGGATCCCCCTTCTCACGTACACACCTGTCTGCTTGGGATGCCACTTCACTTCAAACCCGTTCTCTGTCTGTGGTTCTGGAGTCTGGAGCCTTGCAGGAAGTGCATTCCCTTGTCTGCCACTCTGTGATCATGTAACACTCAACACTCCAGAGTCTCCTGTTCCTCCAAACCAATTGTTACTAATAAAAAAAGCTATTTTAATGATTAAAATGGCGTAAAAGTTATGGCAAAGGCTTTGATTATCCTCAATTTCTTTTAGAGTTTCACAGAAAAACTGGCTGGTGATCAGAAACCTGCCAGTCTAAGTGCACTGCAAAAATACAGTCTTTCCAAGTGTTTTTGGTCTAGTTTCTACTTCAAATATTTTAGTACAAAACTAACTTACAACATTTCAGCAAGATATTGGAGCTAGTTTTAAGTCAATAATTCCTTAACATTATTATCAAATTCAGTTATCTGAACTTGATTAACTTTTTAATAACATTCTTATTTATTAAATATAATAACATTTTTGGTAACACATACACGCCTTGAATGCTTTTTTTTTTATTCCTTAAACTGTTAATTTAGCTTGTAAACAGTGTAATATTTTACCATATTTCCTTCATCTCTGGTGGACATTTTTATTTCCCCATGTCGTGTTAGAACTACGTCTGCTGGACACGGACATTAACAAGTTGTGTATCCACTTGTAAATGGAGGAATTTATTGCTCGAGAATCCCACTGTTTGAAAGCCTGAAGGGAGATTCTGACTTGGCCATATTTCAGGGAAGTTACTGCCTTCCCAGCAGACAGCGACTCCAACCCAACATGAACTACAGTTTGTGTTTGAGGTCACTGCCTTTATTAGAGGAGGAGGGTGATGATTAACATTCTAGCTACTTTAGAAGAACTCATCATTTACTCAAACTACTAAGCAATACATCAGCAGTTCTGTAACGCCCTGTTTCAGCTGTGATTGCTGTACGAGAAGAAAAGAGAAATAATTCAGATGGAAGGTAGTCATTCTAAAAGTAAATACTACCTTGCAACTTTTGAAGCAAATTTGTTTGATTTGTGAGGATGAAGTCGCCACAGGTCACCTACAGCAACGTGTAGAAACTTCTCAAACAGTGAAAAGAAATATGTTGACTGCACAAAGCATAGACAAACTAAGCTAGTAAATTAGTGGTAGACACTGCTAACCTAAAAGTTAGTTGTGCTAATCATAAACTTTAGATCCATTAATGCTAAAGAACTACAACAACACAGCGCTAACTCCAATTAAAATTATATCTGCCCTTGAAAAACTACAACTCTCAACCACCAATTTAGGTTTGACAGTATAATTTGCATGTTCTATAATTCCCTTTGATTATATACGTTGTTTTTATTACTTAATTAAACTGTGAAATGGGTGAAATTAGTGCAGAGCTTCTATGTAGGTGTTCAACCCAAGTAGCATTTTTTTAATAGCCATCATTGTTAATAACTACACAAATATTTTAGAAATAATAATAAACAAATAGCTTTTTAATATAAATCTTTAGATTATTTATTTAAAGTTGTATGTTCTGTTTAAGAAGAAACATGCAACTTTTAAAGGAGATGATGGATGTAAGCTGCAAGTTTGTTACCTAAAGTCCAAACTGGGTGGATTATCTCAGGTGCAAATCTCTTCTGACCTCAAGTTTTACCCTCAAACACAAACAGCTCACCTGCTTAGATTTATCAGGAGATAGTCTGACCATTAGCATGCATTGCAGCGGCATGCTGCTGCATGTCCAGGATGCAGCCACATCCACCAGCAGAGACTTTTTAACACCTCCCAGGAGTAATCTTCCAGCTTAATCCCCACAGGATGTTTTGGTATCATTGTTGGTTCATGAGTTCTACTAAGTGAAATACTTGTTTTATGGTTGGATTTTTAGTTTTTGAGTAACCTGTCAGTGAAACGTTTTTGTTGTTTAATGAGTCCACTGTCAGAATCATATCCAACACAAATGGTTTAAAAGAAAGAACTTCTCACAATCATGTTAAATTGTAATGATTTAAGCATTTTTGAGGAGAATTATTTACAGATTTTATCAAAAATACTTAACTGTGAACAAAAATTGCATTCATTTACATGTTGAACAAAAGCATAAAGTAGCAAATAAAATGCTTTGAATAGCTCCTGGTTAGTTTTCTGTAAACAATTTGTTCTCAATTTTGGACACCCTATTTGGATTTATAGGTAGCATTATTTTATGCAGACAGTAAAATAGCAATTTTGCTGCTTAAAGCTCAAAAAAATCTTCTAAAACCAAGAGTATCTATCTGTCTGATTGATGACAGCAGTCATCAATCATGCTTAATGGTTCCCCAACATTGAACACTTTCCATAAATACCAACCAATTCACAATGTGATAAAAAATAGATTTTTAAACTGTATATCTTCTTCCAGAATTGCACTATTACCTCTTTCTTTCTTTATGCCTTCATGAAGATCTTGTGGTGTAAAAAGTTTGGAAGAAATCACCTTCAATTGTTGCACCTGTCTTAGAGATTTACTTTATTAGTTTGTGATACTATTTATTTTTATTGATGTTTTCAACAAAAAAAGCTCTCATTCTTAAAATTAACTGCTGAACTCTGGGTGTAAATGTTTTGCAGGCATTTTAAACGTGACATTTAAAAGCTTTGAGAAGATCCCTGAGGAAACAAGCTTTTTGTTCATGGACATTGAAGCAAATGGGAGTCCTTAACTTTTACAAACCCACAATAAGAGCTAGCTGTCGGTCTCCTCTGACCTTATCCTTTGAACCTGCAACCCTTTCCACTGCTACTAACAGAGGCGGCACCATGTCCCGGTCAAGGCCAGCTGCTCTAAGTCTTTGTGATGCAAACAGTTGTGACTGACAGAGAGCAGAACTTGTATATTTTTAGCAGCTCTTAAGTAAAAAGATTTGGGATTCTTACCATTGTCCTCGACTGTGAAATAGAAGACATCACTTGTGGCGTTGCTACCATCCAACAGCACATAACAGATCTTCATGTCGTTGATTTCAGCTGTTGTTATGTTGAACAGAGAGGAACAAAAATATAGATGAAATTACGACATTTCTTTTGCAAACTTAGTGACTGATTTGGTAATGAAAACTGAGAAACGTATGTCTGTTTGACATCATGTTATCGCACTGTTTAATCATTCTGTATGTGAACTTCAGATTTTAAGCCACTAATAAATAAAGGTCTTAGTTTAACATTTGTATCAGTTTTTCTACAGAAGAGTTGCTCCCCATTGAACCTGTTTTTTCATAAATGATGCTGTTTTATGTTGATTTCAGAAAATCTACAGACAAATGTATTTGATAATTCAGAAGTGTGTTTTTAGAGAATATAATATTTAAGTGATACAATGGTTAATAATAGAAGTTAGTTATGAAGACTAAATGCAACATTTTGCACATTTTTCCTAGTAATAACTTTTTGTTTTACTTGGATGTGTTGAACCAGGGAAACATCTAACATATGCAGGAAACATACAGACACTGATGTAATTGAACATCAGAGTGTAAAATAATTTCACTGTGTGCTGCTTGCTTACCTTGTGTGAAGGTGTTGATGCTATGATTGCCCAGCTCCGTGTTCATGATGAAGCCATGCAGCGGCTCCTCAGACACGCTGTACTTCAGGACCTTCTGGGGGCTGTCTCTGTCCTCTGATCTAAGGACCTTGCTGGTAAAAACGAAACCCAGGTATCCTGTTTGGAGAACTCTCAATGAAGCAGCAGCTTTGTTGACCACAATCTGGGGCACACCATTGTCCACCGTGTTGATGTGGATGGTCATCATTTGAGGCTTGCGAGTCGCGTACACCGTATCAGGAAAAACATAAAAGTCTGTGTGAGTGCCGTCCGTGACTACGAAGGAAAAGCTGTCCTCGTTGGTCTCTGTGCCATCATGTTTGTAGCTGATAAGGTTCTCATTCAGGTCCTGCTTGGTGAAGGATGTAATTGGCCGGCTGTTGTTGAAGAGCAGCTGGCCGTGCACGGGTACCTGCGTGACCGTGAAGCGGAGCAGGTTGTCAGGCGTGTCCCGATCCTCAGCCGTCAGCTCAAATGGTGTAATGAGTTTGGTTTCTCCCTCCTCCACAACCAGCTTGTGCATAGTGACGACAGGTTTTTTGTTATCTACATCAGTGATGGACACTCTGAAGGTTCGGAAAACGGGATTGTAACCATCTGTGACCTCAAACTCAAAGCTGTCCATTTTGACCTCGTCGTCTGAGGTGTGGATGTAGTAGATCTTGTTGCCAGCCAGCTGCAGTTGGGTGAAGGTGGAAATGGGAACACCTGGGAGGTCAGTGCACTCTAAATGCCCCCGGCTGGGGGCTCTTGTGATGCTAAAGCTGAGATACTCATCAGGACTGTTGATGTCAGAAGTGCTAAGGAGGTCGGTGGTGAGTGTTACTTTTCCCCCTTCTTTGAGTGTCACACCTTTGTTGATTACATCTGGGAAAACCATGTCAATGCTCCCAATGCTGATGTAAAAGTAGCGATCAATAAGAGGATTGATGCCATCTGTGACGTCAAATTTCAGCAGGTCTCGGATGCCCTCCTGGCCTGTGTGTACGTACAGAATGCGTTGCTTGTCTATTTCATCCTGTGTGAAGTTCATCCCCAGGGTTATGTTTCCCAAAACATTACCAAATTTGTTTATACGCTGAAGGTAGCCTTGCCCAGGACCATATCGCAGAACATATGTTAGTTCTCTGTCTTCAGAGTCAAGGTCTGTTGCTTTTAAAACCCTGTTACTGATTACCTTCGTCTCCCCAATCTCAACATCAAGGCCGTCATTTATAGCCATTCTTGGTGTCTCATCATCAACAGGAATAACAATGATGAGAACTGTTTTCTCTACTGCATGTTTTCCATCGGAAAGCCTGATGTCAAAGCTGTCCTCTTTGGTCTCAGAGTCATCGTGTTCATAGACAATGTTGGCTGCTTCTTTGATCTGTTCTAAGCTGAACCTTTCCACAGGGACAGTGCCTGTGCTTAGCTGTTGGATTATCGCCCCATGCTTGGGGTTTTTGATGATCTCAAAAAACAGCTCGTCCTCGGGGATGTCAGCATCAGCTGCGTTCAGAACCGGAGTGTCAATCACAAAGTTCATGCCTTCCATTACCACAAACTCACGTGTGAAGATCTCTGGTTTCTCGTCATTGGCCGGAATGATGACAATGTTGAGGAAGTGGCGTTCAGAGAAGTTGATGCCATCAGAGCAGCGGAATGTGAACTGATCCTCCACAGGTTCAACTCCTTTGTGGATGCTTTGGACGTAGTAGATGTGACCAAGCGAAATATCTTTAATGGTAAAGGCAGTGATGGCAGTACCAGCTCTTGATTTCTCAGATCCTGTGGCTGGGGAGATGTTTTCTACATAACCAGATGTTGGTTGGACAATAATGGTGCATAGGATGTCATCGTTGTTGGTGTCAACATCCTCAGCTTGAATATGATTTATGGTAATGACATTCTTCTCTCCTTCCACCACAACAAATTGTCCCCCAACACTGACAACAGGTGGAATGCTATCAACAGGAAGGATGGTCACATGAACAGTCACACCCTGGACTTTGTTGCCACCTACAACCCACTGATCAGACATATCAGAAAGAGTTAGATTAAAGGAATCATGTACTTTGACTGGACCAATTTCGCCAGAAGTGTGAGCATACACCACCACTCCGTTGATGATGTCCTCCTGGGTGAACCTCTCAGCTGGAGCTCCGTTAACTAGAATTTCACCCAGCCGTGGAGGTTCCTCAACAATGAAAGCCAGCATGAGGTCATCCGTGTCTTTATCATGTCCTTGAATGACGTTACTGGTGATCTCTGTTGCTCCGTTCTCCAACACGTCGATGGCGGCCCCCACCACGCCAGCTGGGAGCATGATAGTCGGAATCTCGTCATCCACTGGCTCTATAGTTACCCTCACAGTAATGGGGACCTCATGGAAACCATCACTCACAGAAAGTTTGATTACATCGCTGAGAGATTCCTCTCCACCATGGAGGTAAGTCAAGAGGCCGTTCGCAATATCTTCGAGAATGAACGTTTCACCATTTGACATCTGAATGCCTAAATATTGCAGCTGTCCGTATTTAGGAGCTTGGGTCAAAGTGAAGATGATGTTTTCATCATCTGTATCTGTGTCAGTGGCATACAACTCCTTGCTGCTAATTATAAAAGTACTTGTTTCCTTGACAGTAAATCCTGTGTTGATAATTTCTGGGGGTTTGTTGTCAACTGGCTGGAGGAAAATTGTGAATAAGCCATCTGCTGAGTTACCAGCTGTGTCCTCCACAGTGAATGTGAACTGAGCGACTTTTGGAGTGATGCCCAGTTCCTGGTCTGGAGGCTTGTAAGCTACTTTGTGGTGATTAATTTGGGCTTGTGTAAACTCTGTAATTACAGTGTCAGGGCTGTCAGTCAGAACAATCTTACCCAAGGGGGCTAGATTGTTCTCATCGGTATCGGTTGGTACTTTAGTGATTGTGTACTTCAGGTCTCTGTCGTCTGAATCTAGATCAGTATAACACAAAAATTTCTTCCTGAAGAAAGTGAGCTCATATTCCTGGACAGTCATATGAAGCGTGGTGCCTGGGAACAGCACTGGGGGAAGGTCATCGACAGGGAGGATTTTAATGGTGAACGTGTGCTCACCTGACTGATTAGGGGGGTCGTTGTCATCCTGGACACGGAACACAAACAAATCTGTCACTGTGGTGGTGCTGTGAGGTCCGACATGTCGATAGAACAGCTTTCCATTGAGAATATCCTTCTGAGACCACTCAGTTACCACCTTCTCAAACATCTCATCTGTCTCACTGAACTTCCACTGAGAGGGGTCAGTGGGTGGCTCAACTTGCCTGAGTAAGAGCTCCCCCATGATGGAGTATGGTGCTTCGAGAATGAACCTTATAAATGAGTCTTCTGAGTCAATGTCTGTGGCACTAAGGATGAAGGGAGAGATTTGCATCATTTCTTTCTTAAACAGCACCAGACCGGTGTTGGCGTTGATTATTGGGGGCTCGTCATCAGTAGGAACAATAGTGATGGGAAACAAAAATTCCACTTCATTCCTTCCATCTGTCATTCTTAAAATAATGTTATCGCTGTAGGTGTCACTGCCGTCATGCTGGTACACAACAATACCAGCGTCCAGATCAGACGGTGTAAAAAATTTCCTGCGCATGCCGAGCACAGTCAGGTCTCCGTGTTTCAGACCTTCAACAACGGTAATCCTTACATCTTCCAGGTTATCCTCATCACTGATTTCCAAATTCTGGGAGCTGGAAAGAGCTCGGGATTGGCCTTCAAACAGCAGCTGACCTGTATTTTTGGATGCAACCGGAGCTAAGGTGTTCATAGGTTTCACCACTATCATAAAAGCAAATGGGTCAGACACTGCGCCATCAGTATCTATAATTTCAAACTCTAATTGGAAAATCCTCTCTTGATCTGAATCTTCTGCTGGAGGTTTGTATGCTATTTTCAAATTTCTGATGTCCCTCTGGTTGAAGGAAGTGATGGGGAGATTCTGATCATCTGTGCTGATTATGTAACCCTGCTGAGAGCTCAGAGGTGAAGTAATATTGAAAATCAAATTGTCTGGGTCAGATTCAACATCTTCAGCTGCCAGCATGTCGCTTGTAATAG
This sequence comes from Poeciliopsis retropinna, assembly GCA_010277075.1. Classification (NCBI taxonomy): domain Eukaryota; kingdom Metazoa; phylum Chordata; class Actinopteri; order Cyprinodontiformes; family Poeciliidae; genus Poeciliopsis; species Poeciliopsis retropinna. The sequence continues at coordinate 3,511,977 of VMRM01000039.1, forward strand.
CCGTCATCACAAACTGATCAACCTCCATCATCATCATTGCTACAAAGCTGGGTTTAGGAGCAGTGTTTTCTGCACCTTCTCTGATTCTAACCATTGTTTGGAAGTGCTCCTGCATTACTGTGTTGCCCTCAATATCCTGCAGCTCTACCATCATTGGAATATAGTCTCTGTTCGGTGATTTGGTTTTAGCAGTGTGTTTGTAGTGAATACCCAGATTTACAAACTCATCACAATCAACCAGTTGGCCATTGGGGGGGCTATTCAAAAGCGTGCCATACCTGGGGAGGCCTCCGGCGCCAACCAGCGTGGTGATCTTACACTGCGTGACCCCATCCTCAAAGGAAAACTCCAGAGCCTTTTTGTCAATTGGGCTGCTGTCTCCATTGAGTTTCTCCACATTAAGAGGCATATTCCTGAGGAGGATCTCGAGCTGCTGGAAAACCACCTCCACTTCTAACATGAATGGGACGATAACCGTGTCTGTGTGGGAATCATAGCGAAGCTGCATCTTTACACGGTCCCTGTTGGGGCTCCGAGATCCAAAGTGAGTGTATTTCACTTCGTTTGCTCCAAATGAGCAGGGAAACCTTTTCGGGGTCAGCATCCCGGGTTTCTGGGTCAGCGGGTCATTGTCCAAAACTGTTATGTGGCAGCGGTCGCCGGGCTGCACTTCTGTAATCAGGTCTTTCACAGGGTCCAAAAACACAGATCTCCCGAAAGGCACCCTGATCCCATTATTAGCGACGATGATGTCGTCTTCATTAGGTCCAGACTTGAGGTAATAGAGGTGGCTGGGATCAAAGGGCTCAGAAACTACTGAAATAAGACATGAACTGAGACACAGAGTCAAGAGCAGGCATCTCAGAAATGCCCACTTTTTGCAAAGTTGGGAACTTTGCAGACAACCAGCCATGTCCTCTGCTAGTTGCCCTGTCCTTATCTATATCACAGATTCCGCCTCTGGATGAAATAGTAATAAAAAATCATGAAAAAGGAGACGTCTTCCTGCTGGTTTGTGCCTTTGAATCAGTCCCTGTGTGTCTGTGTGGCCACACAGAGACAGGAGTGTGGTGAAGGCTGCAGGGCTGAGCAGGTAAGAATGAAACAGTAGACAGTGACAGGCACAGACTCCTCCTTCTGTCAGCTCAGGGAGGGAGCCTCCAGCCCCCATGGCTAATTTAAGAAAGACCATTGGACAAGTCTGAAAAAGAGCTGCTCCAACCAGCATTGACCCCCCTTCTCTTCCTTCATTAAAATTGCAATGGGAGAATAAAAGAAACACATAAACCAACTTTATTGGCATCTGTACAGTACGATTGTTGATTTTGTGTAAAATCAACAGTCAAAATACAATTTGAAATTTAGAAAAAATTTATACTTGACAAATGTTTACTATGTTTCATAATCTAATCAAACTATTGCCTATGCATTGGAAATAATTCTTTTTTTTTTAAGGTTTTATTTTGTAAACCTAAGTATACAAAAAATTTACTTGCATTTAATGTGTTTTGTTGAGGTGGAAAACATAATTTGTTGATAAACACTTGCAAATAATTAATCAGGTAATTAATCAGGTGTAACCTCTAAGAGGTGTGAACACATATTTAGAAAATTAGAACAATTTGAAGCCCATTTATGCCACTTTGATTGAAAAACAAACTTAAATCTGATAATTATGACTTAGCAATTTCTTAACTACTATCAGAGGCAGCCTGTAACTCTCTTTGTAATCCTAATTATTATTTTTTATCAAAAAGGTAAAGTTAGACAACTTAAATGAGGCAGTTTTACTTTATCTAGTCTAACCCTAGATAAAATACATTACTCCAAATCAGGACTACAAATAGATTTACTGCTTACTTATCTCTAAATGATGTCTAATGTTTCATGTTAAAGTCAGATGTATAGGACATTTAATGCACAAGGCTGTGGTGCCTTCTAATGACTTAATACATTTAAACTTGATTAATTAAAGCAGGAACATAAGAAACAACAAAAAAAGATGTGAATGTGTTATGGCAAAAATCACACATGCTCAATTTATGACTTAAAAAAAAAATCAAGTCTTAAATTTCTTATGGGGCCAAATGTATTTACTTTTTGTAAATATGTATTCTGCTTTGAAAATAGTTTCTGTGGTATAGATGAAAACTATAAATCTAGAAATAATCTACATTTCTATAATAGACAAAGGATCAAAAAAATATCTGAACTTATATAAATAATTGAAAAGAAGCCATCATTTCAGTGAGAAAATGAGAATCTGTACTCCTGGCGCAAGGTTGTGATAAGATAAAAATACAGAGGAACCTTTGACAGATTGTCCTCCCAGTTAATTTTAATGCTTTAGTCTCCAGCATTTACCATTTCTTCATCATACTGAACACTAATTAAATGTTTTAAATAATTGACCAAACCTACAAATAAAAAAAAGGGTGTCATATTCTCATATGTTTGCTGGCTGGAACTCTTGTCAATGGACAATTTTAATTTAAAAGCACTCCTCAAAATGCCTGAATAATTCAGATTGTGAATGAGGAATAAACCTTTCATTGATTGAGGAAAGAGATGCTTTTAGGGCATCCTTCCTTGATGTGTGGGCCAAATAGCAGAGATGCCGTTTGCATTCAGGCATTCTGTATCACACTTTTCATTGCATCCTCTAAATAAATCCTGGCCTCCTTACTTGTCCAAAAATACACAAACCAGATGGTGTAACGACAGAAACGAACCAATGCTCTCCAGAGTTTATATTACATTTCTTCCTTTAAAAAGAAGAAGCAGAAAACAAGGACCTGTGGACTCAGCTGGAAACTTATTTATCTGAAACTGAGTGATAAAACAAAGTGCAATCGTTTATCCAGGCTAGCTGCTAACTACCCCTGTTGTTGGGCTAAAGTGCAACATTAATGCAGCCATTAGCTTTCCTTTTAATTCAGACTTGAAAGACATGACATGCATTTAATGGGAGTCCAAGGTAAACAGACAGAGATGCTGGTGGGAAGCCAGGCTCAGACGCCCAGGATCAACTCCTCATCCTGGGGAAAGCTCTTGATGACAGCAGTCGCTAATGATCCGATGATGGATGAAACACAAAGTCTGAGTAGATCCTGTTCCTTCATCCTGAGCAGCCACAAAGACAGAAGACACAGTCTGTTGTCCTTTCAATCCAGACTATAGCTTCCTCTGTTAGCTTGTGGGGAGCTGTAATTGGTAAATAAGCTAAGCTTATATAACCCCTGGTATTTGCCCTAAAATCAGGGAATATATTTGAGAACCTCTCTAAAAATGCTTTTATCTTGATAATTGATGGTCCAAACACCAAATATACCACACATTCATACCCCACTAGAAGCTGTCTTAACACTACAGCAGAAGCTGTAGTCTTCCTTATCTCTGTTTTTGGAGGTGAAGCCAATAAATGACAATCAAAATGAATGGCACCCCTGGATTAGTTACTTTACAAGCAGCGGTCAATAGAGTGTTAAGTTCCCAAGCTGTGTCTTCTTTTAAAAATTTTAGATTTAATTTACAAAAAATTTTGTGAATATGCACATTTTTGGAAATATATTCCACAAAAAAATCCATGAACACAGAACTGCAAATAGGCAGTATTACAACAGTACGTTAGTGCCATCATAGATACAAAAAATTTCTGCCAAAAAACTCAAACTGTGAGGTTAATCTCAGAAAAAGTCTAGAAAAACAAGGAAATTTCTGAGCTCCAAAAGTAAAAAAAAAAGTAGGAAGAAAAAATTTAGGGATTTTGAGAATAATGTTTTCTTGACAAAACTTGAAATTTTCAGGGCTTGAAAAGTTGAAAAACAGCCAGAAATAAACTCAGAAATCTTTAGATAAATTACACATACTTTTTTTGTTGTTTTTTTTTTAGAAAAAACTGAGATCGTGAAGTCGAAACTCAGAAATTTTCAGTGTTTTAAAAGCTGAAAATTCTCAACTTTTTGAGCTCACAAATGGCAATGATGCATAAACAATTTCAACAATTCTGATTCTGAGATTAAAGTCAGACTCCTGTCATCAAAGTCTGCCTTCTGAGATTTTTTTTTTTTTAATGAGCCACAATCCTCTTCCAAACTCACACACGCATGCCTATGGACAATTTTATGAGATAACTGTCCTGATAAAGTCGGAGAACGTGGTGAGAACATGAAAACTCCATGCAGAAAGAACCCAGGCAGGGATTTGAACTGAAATGAACCATTGCTACCAACAGCACAGCTTAAACAGTTATGCTGAGATGTTTATCCATCAAGAGCCAACAGGTTTTGATTGAAGGTTGCAAAGATGGATAAATAAGAAGCGCAAACAGACTCTATAAAAACTCGTTTTGACGTCAGAGCAGGAGGCTCACCCATGATGAACTTCGTGCCTCCTTAGAATAGCCGAATAAGATTCCCCCTGACATTCTCTTTGCACCACTTTCTAGCATTCAAATCATCCAGGCCGATGTAAATATACTCTGCATAAATATAGAGGATACTGAGACCTCTGGATCCAGTTTCGAGGAAGAAGAGGTTTGTGTTCTGCTGCACTGAGGGGTTTGTTGCAGCGCATTCATGACTGCGGTCAGGTCTAAGCGCGCTCCTGCCGTCACCGCTGCACCGCAGGCTCAGTGCAACGTTTCACCTGCTCAATGGTGGATTAAAGCCTTCTGTGGACACACTGATATATGCCATCGCTTGGTTTTATACTGGAGCAGAAGTCTGTGGAAACAGGCTTTATATAGCATCTGGACCACTCCCAAAAACCGGGGAAGTCATCACCGTTTATACAGCTCGTGAAATTAAACAGGAAATGCATGTTAACTGAGCTTTATGGTGTGATAAATTGTGAAGTAGTGTCCATGACTATACACATGTAGCATAAATAAAACAGTGGACATGATCAAGCTACTTAGTTCCTTGGATCCAGAGGAGAGTTATTACAGCTAGGAGCCATTTACCAGGCCCGACATTTCATTGGACTGGAAATGGCAGAATCTGATAAGTTCTACCAGCTTTGTACATCTAGAAATAAAACAAATGCCTAAATGAGAAAACTCATTTTGGCCGCTTGTATCCATGACCTCGTTCTTTCAGTCAAGACCCAAAAGCTTATGATCATAGATGAAGGTAGGAATGTAGATCGACCGGTAAATCGAGAGCTTTGCCCATTCTCCTTTACAAAATTGCTCAATCTTAATCCGTTGGATTGGTCATTTTCATCCATAGTTATATTTTGATCTAAATCTTCGTAGCTCTGGCTGTATGTTTGGTGTTATTTTTCCATCTTCCCATCAAAACATCTGCCTCAATGTTAATGTTACAGATGATGCCAGATGTTAGCTTTCTGTCTTCTGTAGAGTTTGAAATGCTGGCTGACATACGCCTCCTCCTGGCTTATGGCAAATTGTGGCTTTTCCACTTTATCATGTAGCATTTTTGTTTTGTATGAAAAAAAAAGTGGATAGCAACATTTATTAGTTACAATAAACTCCAATCACAACTTTTTAAAAAAGAATCTGAAGATAGCAAACAGTTTTTAAACTTTAGTTCCAACTTTCTCATAACTTTTATAAATAGACCCTAAATAGCTTCAGCACACATCTCAAATCTATAAGTGTATTTCATAAACACAAGTAAATAAGCTCTTAATAGAATTCTGGAAAACATGAATAGTTCATGAATAAGAATTTTTTAAAGATGTACATTTTTTAAAATCACTATAGAGTTAAAAGTAAGACAGAGTAAATCACAAAATCAGAAAGTTTTATACATGACCTAAGAACTTGATTCAGTAAAGGACTGTACAGATTTTTCAACTTCAACTGGGAGAATCTGAAGTTTTTAGCAAGATGTTGCAGCTTGCTTTAAGTCAATAATTCCTTAATATTGATTTTAAAAAGTACTAGTTCTATGTAACAAGAAATTTTTTCTATCTTATACGTAAAATAATTTGCCAGTGGGGCCAATACTTTTTGTAAATGTTCAAGAATTATTGACTTAAAGCAACACTTGCATGTTGCTAAAAAGTAAATGTAAGTTGGTTTTGTCTTATTTCAAGTGTACTAAGATATCTGCAATAGAAACGAGACAAAAGTACATGGTAAGATCTTGTGTTTTTGCAGATCATGCATTCTTTCAGGGGAAAAAACATTAATTACAAGGTCAAATAAACCTAACAGTCATCACATACACAGTTTACTTTGTACATCAGACACTGAGCTGGAGCAGAGGCCATGCAAAACTGATGTACAATATTTCACACTTTTACACAAAAATACACTTTGCAACAAGAGATCAAGCTTTAAACCCAGAGAATAAGATGAAGTGAGTTAATCCTCTGCAGTCGATCTGGCTTCTTCTGCATCCTGAAAGACGAAAAGCAAAAGGACAGAACAATGAAAACAAAGCATCTTCTGCCACAGCCACATATCCTCTAGTCACTTGCTTTTTACTGCTTTGACTTCTGGTTTGACGAAGCATAAGAAAGCCTCAGGCATGACCTTTAACCTCAAAGGTGAAACATCTGTCAGAGGAAGAGGATAACTGATACGATCCCAGCTGAAAAGAGGTCTAGTTCCTGAAGTTTAGGTGACATTAATATGAATTATTTGTCTAAATTTGCCCAAATTACTTGGTGGTTTTTGCACAATCATGATTTCAAAATGATTATGTCTAACAACTTTAACGTCTTTGACTTTTACAACATCTGGTTTATTGAGGTATTTTTGCTCCCTTGTCTCCGACTTTAAGTGTTTCGGTGCAAATGAGTTACAAATTGAGCTTAGAGAGTTGCTTTTGAATGACTTTTCGAGCTTTTTTTTATATTTTGGTGGAAATGTACTAAATTTTTTTGTCTATAATGGCCTTACACTCAGAAAGCATGTTGCTGAAAGACCTATGGAAGGAAATGCTCAACTAAACTGGCTGAAAGTATGCTCAACTTTCAACTTTACTTGCAGCAGAATAATCTCACACTCTAAAACTAAAACCTTTTACTTGAGTTTATTCTTGCAGTTAGGAAAAGCTAATCAAAAAAGAAAATAAAAAAAAAGTTATAGTTGGAATTATTATAAGTTTTTCAGAAGCAATTAAACATCAAACGCATCTAAATCTTAACTCTTTGCACTTTAAAGAAAACTAACTTATAAAAATTGTTGATGTGCTTTTTTTGGTTCCATACTTGACTTCATCTAAGCTCACTTTAATCATGATAATGAGAGACGGAGATCTAACAAAGCCGCTGTGTGAATCTGACTGTTCTACTCTGCCTGAGGAATGTGGAGCTGCTGTAGCAGCAGGTGGATGAACGTCCATCTGTCAGCGGGACTCCAGGCTGCCAACTCCTAAAGGCTCAGGACCTTTAAACCATCCAGAGGACAACCAGGGAAGACTAAGATGCACAGTTACTTTCCATTTGATCTTCCTCACACTCCACTTTGAGGTGGTTTGCTTAAGATGCAAACTTTCTGCTTTGCTTTGCAAAATTGTGTCCATCTGTCTTTAGAACCGCCTCAACCCCATTGTAGATGTTCAAGCTCTGGGGGAAGACATTCTCTCATCACCCCATGATTTGTTACATTGCGTTCTTTAGGTTTTTGACACCAAAATCAGCTGAGTGGTTTTTCTTAATTGCTTGGGCTGTTTTTAGACTCAAATGGAAATACAAAAATGGGAATTTTCCATATAGGTCCTCTTTAAGCACCCAGCATGCAGAGGTGAGTTAAGTAAACTGTTTAACGATTACTCCAGCTCTTGTTCAGAAATATAAAGAATAAATTGCTGTTGGCTTTACTTAAATGTATTAAACAAATCTTTGATATGTTTATGTAAATTGTAAAGCAACTAAAAAGCTTATTAGACCAACATTTGTAAACATTTATTGGATCTTTTTTGTTCCCAAAATTGGGACAAAAATCTAACCCTTTGTAATCCAAATTCTTGGTCTGAAACCCAAGTAAAGATTTAGTATCTAGGCAAAGCAGAGTTGAAATTACACAGTGTGGTTGTTAACAACCAACCCACGTAAGGTTATTTCTGTGTTTCTTGCGAACTGTTGTCACTATGTCAACCCCTCCCTCCCTCATTAAGAGCCGGCTGGCTTGGTGTAAAGACGTGGAACGTACTCTACTAAATTAGGATGGGCTATAAAAATGTTACAGTCCACTTGAAGAAGTAAGAATCTAGATATTGTCACCATGTTAAATAGTTCTGGTGTAATTCACACCTGTTAAAATACAAAGTAGCTCCCTGGCAAAATGAAAAGTGGGTTTGAGCTATTAATAGGCAACTCACTTTATACTTCCCAGTTTTAGGACAGCCATTCAGCTTGCATACAAATACTTATCATTGATTTTAAATAATTCCACGATACTTTCATATCTTCAACAGTCATATTTTTAATTTCCTCTCTTTTGTCAAGATGTCCTTATTTGGACAATACATCCCAATAGCATTTCTCCATCATCATGGTGAACCCTTTCATTAATACCGTCTCACTTGTGACCTTTGGAAAGGCCCAACCCAGAACCTCTGCAGGTCACAGAAGTGATAAAGCTTTAATATAAATATTGAAGCTTTAATTCAAACAATCTGAGGTAGCTGAGAAACCCACCTCAGATTCAGGTGGTTTCTGTACTTACTTTGTAGTTAGATGACTCTTTTGTGCCTTTTTATATTTATCCTTTTAGAGTAATCTAAAAAGTTATATTGACATTAAATAGCAAGATGTTATGCATTCCCAATTTCAAAATGTTTCATCCCAACTCAACTGTATTGTTGACAGAAAAGCGTATTTTCTGGCTAATATAGTGTCAGAAGAATAATAACTAAAGGACCGAGTACACATCCTTGAGGTGCTCCTTGTGCTTGGTTTTGTAGTGTATGATCTATTACTGTTTACTCACACCGTTTGTCTTTCTGAGCGGAAATCAGACCAAGTTTAGATTATTTCTAGAAATATCAAGATAATGTTTAATATTTTAGGTCAAGTAATCACAGAATTACAGAAATAAAACTTCTCAACAAAATCTCTTATTTGCAGCTCATCCTGTCAGCATCAAGCGGCTTAATCCCATGTGTGTTCATTGACTGCTTCCAGAGCTTCTTAAGGAACATAAGTCTTCATATTGTCTGTAAAGCTGCGTTCACAGATAATTGCATGTGTTCCCCCACTAACATATGTCCTTGTGGTAACAATAACATGCTTTCTCCATTCTAATACGAAGCTACAGGACCCAGAATTACAGGTTTACGATTCTGATGTACACATGTAGCAAAACAACCTCAAATAAACACATATGGAATAAAGATCCAAATAAAAATGTTGGAAACCACTTGTTTAACACAAGTGAAATCATTGGTGACTCAAGACTTTTGCACCATATTGTGTCAGCCGAAACCAATGGGTTTTGAACAGATACGATTTCCCAAACTTTATCAAAACACCAACTGAAATTACAAACTAGTAAACATTTTTATTAAATACTGCAGTTTTTTATTGTTTACTTTCTTCTTTACATATTGGGTGTTTGGTGAGGTTGTCATAATTTTACATAATTCATTAATGTCATCTTGATTTGCAGGTTGTTTTTTTTCTCTTCAAACTAAAATCTTCCAGTTGTTGGTCTAAGGTACAAATTATGGGGAAAAGGGGCGGAGTCAGTTCTACCAGCTGTTTTAACCTTACAGTGAAGAGGAAGTGTCAATCTGTGATTCCCAACAGTCCCTCCCTTCTGTAGAGCTTCCCAGTTTAAACCACATCAAACCCCCTGTGCAGGAAGTTTCTCTTCACTGTCATTAGTGACATACAGATGATTTTCCTATCCCTAACCATGAACTATTATGCTTACATTATCCTTCAAATGCCCCTACACTGTTTTTCTGCTCTTACCACCTTGACAAGCACTAAGCATTTCCTTCCAGTGATGACTTCTCCAATAAAACAAATGGCTTTTTATTGTGATGGGGGTTTATCTGTGAGACACTGACAAACCCTAGTTTGTCAGTTTATCACCTCCAGCTTCAGTTTGCTGTGAAATACTCATCTCAGACCACAGAGGCTGTTGCCTCCAACATTAACCATCAAACATGAAAGCTGCACTCTAACTGGAAAATAGCAGAGTAAAGAACAGGTCTAATTATGCAGCTTGAGTTTATGAGCTGCCAGCTCATGTCCATTATCTGCGGCTACAGCCTTTTAACTCGTCTCATCGCAAACCAGGTGGGGATAAAGGTTCATGTTTTCATTTTCAGGTTGGACTGGTTTTATATTCATACTGGTTTTATATACATACTGGGCTAAGATTGGGGTACATCTGCATTTTCTTAACTCTGTCATTTCTTGTCATGTATTACACTGCAAAGTCTGATTTTCAGTGCTTGTCACTAACCATGGCAACATATGATGCAATGCATTGAGAGTTTGAGGAAGTGAACAAGCGGAGGACATACGTATTAAAACTTTGTCAACATCAGATCAAAAGCATCTAAAGTTACACCTTAAACCATTTTTTGTTTGATATTGTGTCACCCTTTGTAGTTTTTTTAAAGGTTTAACACCTCTGAATATCAATTATACAATTATAGAGACTTTTAAGCTTGTAGTAATCTGACGGGATCTACGATAATCAGAGGATTTAAGCAACAATCTAAGACACAACATTAGCCTGAGAACTGCTACACCATGCATAAGCAGTTTTTATTGATAGAATTAATGACAGTAGAATTTATGTTACATTTTCCACATTTTTTTCCTAAAGTTTCACAGGTTTAGATGTTGGAGATCACATAAATAACCAGAATATGAAAACCACTACCAATTAGTGCTTCACTAGACCAGACTTGACTGTAGTGATGATATTATGGTGAAAAGTATGTTTTTCTTTTTGTGAGAAAAGAGCCGAACTGAGCCTGTCCTCTCAGGTGTGAGTTTATCATCAGTTGTGAGGAGCAGTGTGGATTCCTTCGCCCCGGGCTGCTGCAGCCCAAAGTGTTGATGAGCAGAAGGAAGAGGAAACAGGTGCAGGTGTGGACCTTCCTTCTTGGAGCATTTGATGATTAGATTGAGAAGAGCCAAGTTTCTACAAGACACTCATCCATCCATAGCAGCCAGTTAAATGAATGAAAGATTAAAGTCAAAGGTTTTAGTTATAAGCATGTTGTTTTAGTTGCTATTATTGTATTGGGTTTATAAACCCCATTTCAACTGCAATTTTATTTTGCCCATCAAAATAAATCAAAACAAAATACACAGACCCATCTTAGGTGATTTAAAAGGAAAGGGAAGTAGTGTATGCTTGTTTTTATCTCACCTCAATAACTTTAACAACAAAATCTAATCAATAAAAATGTATCAACTATGTGACATAAACATCAACTAAATTTCAATAATCTTCGCCTTTGTGTTTCAAAAAGATAATATGTCTATGCCTCCTTGTTAAACTGTTTTTTCAAGAAGTTTGCTTGAACTCAACACTCACATTACTGTGGAATATATACAGAAATAAAACAGACATTTCTAAAGCTGTGTACAGAGTTGCAAAAAAGTGAAACCTTCTTTCTTTTTTTTTTTTGCAGGTTTGTCACACTTTAGCGTTTCAGAACCGCAGAACATCAATGGCATGACCTTAAAAAGACCCCTCAAGCTATGGGTGAAACAACCAGTCATTAATGTCAGGGAGACATCAGTTTGTCACACAAGGCCGTGTAGGTTTGGATGCTTTTCTCCCAGGAAGTCAGGAAACACCTTTTGAACTCACTGCACAGTTAAAGTACAGTTTCCTTCCTTTATAGGAATCATGGATTATTACTGACTATTTTTTGCTCTGAACTAAATTTGGTCCATTTGAAATGTCACTAACTTCAATATTTCATGCAATAAAAGCAGAGAATTTATTAGATCACGGTGAAAGAAACTAACTGTATTTTTGATCATTAAATTGTCTCAGACCTTTTGCATGACAGTTGAATATTAAATGATGCGCAACTCAATACCTGCTGACTTGGAAAAACAAACTTTAAAAATAAAAGTGAAAAATAAGAAAACAAAATGTTAGATGTTTTTATGCTGTCTTATTTTAGAGTAGTTTTTACAGTGTGTATTTTTAACCACCAGCTGACAGGCTATATACAATTTAGGAAAAAGCACACTTCATAATTATAGGGCTAATGGTTATGAGTTTTCTATTAATAACAGATTAAATCAGGACAGGAAGCTGTAACTCCAGCCGATTGAATGCGGTGTGTTGACTTGTAGCCTATAATGTGGGAGAAGGGGGTGCCGCCATTTTATGAGCGCCTTAATAGGCTGAGCAGCTGAAGTTCAACATGCAGCAGCTGCTGCTTTACCTCGTCTCTGAGGGACAGCAGGAACCCAAGGTGGACGCCGTACCTCACACCGGGCAGTCCGCACCGACTTCCCAGACTGTGTTACTCCTCTGCCAGTCTGTGAACCAGTGGGATAAGTTTGCAAAGTGATTATTGTGTTTTGAGGATGTGTGAGAATGTGGGAGGACAGTGCACACAAATGAACATGTTGCTGCTGTAATATATCGCCATGATGTGAAAAACAAAAGTGTTTCTGTTGCAGTTTAGCAAAATAAACCAATTTTGAAACGTCTGAAAAACCTCTTCATCCTAATGCAAAAACTTTATCCAAAACATGAGTTTTTTTCTAATTTGGTGTTTTTATTAAACACATTTATTTTCATAATTAAAATTTGCGCAATTTTATGATGAATAAAATTCACCATAAAAGTTAATTTATGGTTAATACAATGGTTAATACAAGCTTCACCAGTACAGCTGGTGGGGCTCGTACTGGCCACATTGCTCAAAGCTGTAGTATTTAACTTTATTTTTTAAATGTCAGTAAGTCGTGACGGTATGAGACAGACAATCAAAAAAAAAAATCAAGCTCATCTGATTTGTTCCAGTACTAACTACAGAATACATATCAGAAACCACCAATCAGTAGCTCTTGGAGGTGGTGGAGGGGCTCAATCTTTTCACAGATTATCCGTTTCATATCGTACTATCACAACATGGTGACAGATTCAACAAATATGGAGAAAATACTGGAGCTTTAAGATATAAGAGTGTCCTGATGTGCCCAAGAGTTTCAATATCTGGCACAATGACAACTCTGTCAATGACTTCTCAGCATCATACAAACTCTTGATATGACCAGCATCAAAATCAGTCTCAATCCTTCAGACACTGTTTTAACTGAAAGTTGGATGGCCATGAATGATTTTGAACTCTTGGTTCCCATTTTAAGACCTGGAAGTTCCTTGCAAATTAAAACATTTATGGAGACAGACTGTGACTAGTGAGTGGAGATATGACCTAAACACCAACCTCTCTTCTGGCTGGAGCCAGAGTTGTTGCTGTTGTTCTCATTCGTCTCCTTCAGTGACTCCACCGAAGTCTTGTTGGAGACGGCACCTTCATCATCGGTTTTCTCTTCAGCAAGAGGGTCCATGGGTGCAGAGGAACTCTGCTTGGTGTCATCCGCTTTTGGTTTTTCCTCTGAGCTGTCTGGAGAAGGAGCTGCAGCCGGAGCTTCCAGTGGAGCTGCAGGTGCAGCTTCTGGTGCCGATGCAACTGCAGCTTCGGCTGAAGCAGCAGCCTCAGCGCTGGGTGCAGCAGTAGATATGGCAACCTCTTCTGAATAAAATAAAATATTGACATTGATTAACACATTATAGTTACTGCAAGGCAGGGGTGTCCAAACGTTTTGCAACATGGGCCAAAACTGTAGATTCAAAAGTAGTACTGGGTCAAAAAAACAGAAAGAACCCAAAATCAAGCAAATAAAGTGGCCTGATATTTATTGTAGATTCAAACCTTGAAAAAGATTTTTACGACCATGTATTAGGGACATCGTTGACAGAAAAAAAGAAGTAAATTTCCACCAATAACTCCAAAATTTTGTAGAAATTTTGACATTTGAAAATCTTTTTCTAGCAAATTTCCTTGTTTTTTGGGGTTTTTTTTTTAGAAAATTTCTGAGATTACTCAAAATGTTTGGCAAAATATTTTGTGTCAGTAATGTACTACTGTTTTCCTACATATTTTGCACATTTACTGTAAGAAATAGTAGTAAAGTAATAGTACTGTAGTTTTCTTTTGGGATCAATCAAATACATTATTTTCAGGAATAAGAGCAGGATTTGGATCACTTTGTGTCAAAATACTTGGTATATATAGCCAAGCTTAAGAAAGAATAAAAGCTCACTTGGGTGCAGTAAAGTTGGTTTTTCAGTAAAAGTCTCTGGATAAACTTGGTTTAACCTTTTGTTAAAACTTGGTTATAAAAAGACATACTTTGTGTTGTAGTTTACATTTTGCTATGTAAAAAGATCATGTTGGTAACAATTTTTACCCTAATTACAAAATAAAAGCTTCCATCTGCATATTTGGGCCAAATTTAGAAAGAAAACAACACTTGTTCTGATTTTTCATGCAACGTAATCGATGCAGTTCAAGTTGCATCAAATTTTCAGGTAATTTCTTCATCATTCACATGTTTTATGCAAAGCTGCTAAGAAGCAGAAACCTTTTCACCCATCCTGCCTGAGGCATTTTTGTACACAGGCAGCAATTCTCCTATGTGACGCCGTTGTTAGGGGGCCAGCGAGTTTATAATGAGGCGACTGATTACTGGGCAGCTCCTAACAAGCCAGAGACATGCAGCTGTTTGGAGTCTGTGGGAAAGTCGGGTTGCCCCGTTATTACGTGACCCACTTTTCACAGTAGGGAAAGGCAAGACAAGGGGAATAGGAAGACGTTTGATGATCAAAGGATAAATCTACCACTACCAGAACCTATAATATCACTTTCTGCTTATTATTCTCCTCTTAAATGCTGGCAATTTGCTTCTTTACTTGTTTCACATACAACAGCAACATAGAATCACAGCAGGAGCTGTAGTCTGCTGGTGGAGTCGATTGTCTTCAGGCGATTTCCAGAGGAGGACTGGCCAAATTCTCTGAATGCCAATTGTTTCCCTGGTTTTCTTCTTTTAAAAAATGGCCTGGATATTTCTGCCATGTTGGCACCCAGAAAGGTTTTTACTTACAAAGTGGGTGTTACTTCATTTCATGTCATCATTATGATTTCCCTGAGGCACAGTTTTCAACATATACTGAAGACTCTTTCACTAATTTTCTGGTGCTGCTTCAGAAATATCTGCAAGGAATTTTGTCATTTTTTCCCTTCCAAAGGAAAAAGACTTTAAAAAGTAGCAAGCTCTCCGATGAGGCACACAAACATTTTTATCCTGTAGCAAACTTAAAGAACTCACATATTGTTACTAGCCTCATGGATCAAGCACTTCTTGACATAGCGTCATAGAGGCAGCAGTGTGATAGAAGTAAGAAATACTGCCACCTACAGATGGGAGTTAGTCACTGAAACCCAATGTTTTGATCATTTTTGTAGAAAATGTAATAAACCAATAAACCCACATGCATGCACATGGAGTACATAAAGCTTCATGCAAACTTAGTTCGACTACATGTGACAAATTAACAATATTTTTATTAAGTTGGACCTACATTCTTTTTTTTTTCCAGTGAAAGAGGGGTAAGAGGTCCTTTAAAGGGAAATTGAGGGTGTGCATTCAGTCTTATAAGTATCTGAGTATTGTCAATGACAAGAAGCCAATTCAGTAAAGATTCCAATTAGCAACAAGAATCTAATCAAAGATTTCACTTCATCACAGACTATCCATCCATCCATTTCTTTCACTCTTGTCCCTAGTGGGGTCAGGAGTTGCTGGTGCCAATCTCCACTTGCGTTCCAGGTGAGAGGCGGGGTCACCCTGGACAGGTCGCCAGTCTGTCGCAGGGCAACACAGAAACAGACATGACAAACAACCATGCACACACAAACATCTAGGGAGAATTTGGTAAGATTAACCTAACAGTCATGTTTTTGGACTGTGGGAGGAAGCCAGAGAACCCATGCATGAACATCGAAACCCCGTGGAGAAAGACCCCGGGCCAGGAATTGAACCCAGGACCTTCTTGCTGCAAGGCAACAGTGCTCCCAACTGCGCCACTCTCATCACACACTACATTAAATAAATTTGGAGAGTGTTGATGCTCATTTTATATAATTGTCAATCAGTAAAAGACTAAAACAATATGAAACAAATTGTAAAAGTGGCCAGAAAAATTATTGGTGTTAAATTAACTCTGAGCTTGTGTCCACTAAACATCTGTGTAGGTATGCTGCTGTTTTAACTGGTGGTTAATGTATGAAATCTTCTGATTCTCTTCAAAGTTGAGATAATGAAAAACTCTAAGTTTTTTAAATAAAACTATGTCATCATCTTACTGTCAGTGGTCATGTAATAAAACAAAGTTTCCCGTCATTTAACTTTCCAAATTAGCTCAGGAAAAAAAAGTTTCTTTTTTTTTTTTTCTGCCAGCAGTCCTTTAATGCAAATGCTGTGGGTTAGCTTTTCAGGATGGAAAAATGTTGCAAGCACTGAAGTAATCATTTTGAGGAAGAAACACTTCTCCTGATGACAAGAAACATTTTAGATTTGTCGCAAGAAGATGATTCAGAGGAGTAAATTTAGGTGTTTAATTTTTAAATTGCAGCAAACAAACGCACCATCTGTTTGCAGCAATCACCAGTGGGAAATGAAAAGTAAAATAAAACATTTTCTGTTTTTTTTTTGTTTGTTTTGTTTTGTTTTGGTTGTGGATTATTTCTTTTCACATGGAGTAGATCTTTTGGGATTAAACAGTTTCTAAAATCAGCAGCCTCCATTTAACTCCAATATGGCTCAAGGCAGAATGACGAGTCCAGACATGATGATGCCGTTTACCTCTAACCCACCAACTCCTGAACAAAGCAGAAACACTTTGTACATTTACAAGCAAATGTGAGCATCTTGGTCTCAAATGAGGATAATAAAATAGACCAACTAATGAACACAGGGAGTTGCATGATTAAGTACTTTATCTTTTTACCTTTACAAATTTCAAAATCACTTTCCAAATTTCTCCAACTGGCCACTTAAACAGTGAAGAAAACCACAAAGTGTTAAAAAGGCACCAGCTGCTTAAAAAGCTCCAACTGAGCTTCTGTTTCCACCCTGTGGTCAATCAGAGTACTGCAGCTCGATTGAACCCTCCCACCAGGAAGTCGTTCCGTCACCAATATTTCGAAACATTTTTTTTGGATGGGAGCGGAAACAATGATGAAACTTGTGTTCTACCAAAAGCCAGCAGTAACTGAAAAACAACAAAACCAAACTTTCTGTCATATCAGAGGACACGTTACAAAGATATGCATCTGTTTTCTACAATCATATCACCCACAAAAACTTCTGCACTTTGTGGCTTCATCATCTTTTGCCTCTTTTCCACACAAATTCCTGTGGTATGCCAAAGACAATTTAAAAATGTTTTCATATGTTTTAAAGTGATTCATTAATTACCCAGACTTGGAGTTTTTCTTGGTCCTTGAAGTTGATCAGTTATTGTCTTCTGTTTCTTTACCACTTTTTTTTTTTTAAGTGACCGCATGTTCTCACATTGGTGATGTGGAGTTTCCAAACCACATGTCCAAAATTTCATTATGTTGCTATTTAAGCTTCTTTGTTACCACATTGTATTGCAATGTTCCATTGTAGGGGAAGATTCACAGATTGTCTCCAAATTGCCCCAGAATTGCTAGAAGTTGCTTTTGTGGGACATTTTAATTGCATTTTTTATTTATGACAGTATTTCTTTTTTTCTTGGCAAATTGTGAGGAACTGAAGCAATCCAACACATTTAGATTTCTGACATGTTGGTCTTGTTGGAGTGCTTACATTTTCTTTTCCTGGCATCAGGAGGAAGGTTCCTAAGATAGAATAATGTTCTCTTAGTTGCAGTCCTGTTAGGAGCAACTTTTTTAGTGCATGTTTGGCCCATTTTAATGAAAAACAATAATGAATGAATACTTTTGTATATTCAAACATCAAAGAAATAATAGTTAATCTTTTATTGCAATGAGTTTACTATTTAGATTGATAATGAGTTTTCAGATGGACCCTTCACAAAATAAAGTCAAATTAACGTCTTCCAAAAAAAAAAATAAACTCAGTTAAAAATGATTGTTTGTTTTAAAGTAAACTTTCTAATCTAACAAATCTCTTAATAATGCATTTATTTTAACTGTGCACATAATACTAATGCTTTTAACTTAAGAAGGTAAGATTTTTGCCACAGCAAGAACTTGTCGTCATGACTACCAACCTGCTCATCTAAACAGGAAGAAGTCAGTTTTAGGTTTCTGGGAATCAGTGTCGCCGGCACCCATATTTGTTGTAAAAATAATGTTGACATGTTTTTGCATTAAAACACTCCATACAAGTTGTAAATGCACTCGCAAACTTATACCAGGAAACTTAGAAGGCTTAAAGAGAGTTAAATATGTGAACCAAACTTCCTCTTCTGTGCATTTATGCCATTAAGAAAAAGGAATGAAGCTAGCACAATTAGCCCGGAACTCATGCCAACACGAGTTTCTGTTATTTACACAATACATTTTTTATGTTTGTTTTATTATTATTTTTTAAACAACATAAAACTCACCTTTTTTCTCTTCCTGTGTTTCAGGTTCTACTTCTGGTCCTTTTGGCTCAGTCGCAGCCGTTTCTGTGCTATCAAAGGTTTTCAGACCTGAAAAGTGTACAACATTTTTTAAATGAAACAAACAAGGCTGGTCTGATCTAAATGATGTTTCCTTTGAGGTTTTAGTGTTTTTGGAGATGTTGGTTGGACCATTTTGAGGCGCAGATTCAAAACGGACTTCCGGGTCTATGGCGCTGAGTGGGACGTTTTCATCGGGGCTGGCGGCAAAATCAACAGAGTAGCGCTGCAAAAGAAGGCAGTCAGAGCAGAGTTTTAGTTCTTAAGTGCAATCTTTAGACACAGCAATTTGCCGTGCAACATCCAACATGTTGGGTGTCTGAATTAAAAGCCTGCTCCTCTTACCCTTCCTCTTCTCCGTGACACAAAACAAGCGACAGCAAACACAACGATTACGAGGGCGATTATGACCACGATGATGATTCCTGAACAGAACAGCAGCGATTGTGAATAACGAACATTTATGGTGAATAAAAGAACACGTCAGACAGATTGTTTCACATATTTGTTCCATAAACACAAGTTTAACTTTAATTATGATTTTTTTTCTTTTATCTTGGATCTGCTTAAATTATAAATGCTATCTGATTTAATAAATCTTTTGATATACTGAGAGATTTTAAATAAATTGGCTGCCCAATGGTGCACAGATGAAATGACGTCATTGTGCTCATGGTCTTCCTGCCTGTATTCATGCCACAGAGAGAGGAACACACTGCTAGTGGAGACACACCCAACTGGGCTGGACTGAACCAGACATTAACCGGCGGAGTGACCGGTCTTACTACTGTCAATCATGCTTGTGTACTCACTGCTCACACTCTCTCCCTCTCTCTCTGCTATGTTACAGCTGGTTTACCATAACATAGTCTGCTACAAATGCTAAGGCTAGTTAATATGGGCGCTGATGATGGACGATAAATAAAACAGGAAGTTGCTTCTCTGTCATTAGCACAGTGAGCAGAGTACACAAGATTGATTGACAGCACAGAGACCCTCCTCCTGGCTCTGATTGGTTGTTTTTGACTTGGTTCAGAACATTTCTTCAGACTGAAAGTGGAATACAGGATCAGGGAGGAGATGTGTTTTCTTTTTCCTTTTTTTTTTTTTGTACAGATTATCTTTCTCATGCTGTACTGTCATGGCACAGTGACAGTTTTAACAAATCTGTAAAGAACATATTTTCCTCCAAATGGAACATGGACTACTTGAAATTAAAATATTCCTCATCAAACTGACAAAGAGACATCAATATATTACACTTTGAGACCAGGCAGTAAATAGAGTCTTATTTAGGTTTGATACAATCATACAGATTTTGGATTTAAATTCTGTCTTTCTGTGCTTGTTGGGAGGTTAGCACACATGGCACAATCTGCAGCGCTAAAGTCTGTGTAAGAAACATAAACCTTCATCTGGATTTTCCCATCCACCTGATAAACTAATGGAAAAACTGACAGCTCTCCCCAGACACACTGTGACTGATGATAGAGGTGCAGAAATTTCTCATTTTGAAGGAAAATCTGCAGATTGTGGAGAAATATTTGACTACAGATGTGACATCTGGCAGTGTTGTGTTATGACTCAGAGCATACGGATGCTATGATCGCCTTGATGTAATTTAGGTTTTCGAATGGTTTTTGAATTCCAGGAACCCACAGCGTCGTCTTTAACTGGTTTGAAGGGATCTGTGTCTGAAGAAACATTTTTACCTTCAAAATCACTCTTTGGTTTTATTTTTACCTCAGAAACAGAAAGAAAATAAAACTCACCAGTACTCTCGCTTGTCTTCCTCTCTGTAAGAAATGCAAAATGTTGATTTTCAAACAGGAAATATTTCACAAACACACCAAACAAAAATAGGAACCTACTATCGTCTTGTCACATGAAACTTCCAGGTGCATATGCATGCTGAGTAATTCTTTTACTGAAATGTATCTATTTATTCACACTAAAACAATATAAGATAAAATACATTTTTTCCAAAAAATACTGCATTGTGTGGATCAATTTTCTCCATAGGAATGCTCAGTAGTGGGTGTAGTCAGTCACTGATTTATCCAACATAACCTGATCCACTTCCTGTTTGATTGTGGGAGTAATTTGCTCCCGAAAAAAAAATATATATATTGTGAATTAACTATCATATCATGTTTTAGGGATTCTTTTTATACAAATATCATGTCTCTATAGCAAGTGATTGTTCTGCAGCCACTGCAGCTTACTGATTCTGGAGGTTGTTTTATGCTTTGTTGTGAGTGGAATGTTTTCATTTCTGGGAGTAGGTGTAGGTGAAGACTTCATGGGGATGGTCCTCCTGGTGACACCTCCATCACTGGTTTGAGTCTCTAAAAATCATAAACACATTAGGAACTCTTAAAGATATTAAAAAAGGAATAACTGCAAAGAAGACATTGTGTGATTTCTCCTTCAAGAAATCACAAGATTTCGTGCGATTTACTGGCTTGTGTTCATGGCTCTCACCGTTCCTGTCTCCTGGAGTAGATGTTGTGTTGGTGTTACTATCAGATGCGTTCGTGCTTCCACTGGTCTCCAGGGTTTTTGAGGTCATTGTGGTGATGCTGGCGGTCATGGAAGTGGTGCTACTGGTGACCACTGGGCCAGCGGCTGTGGTGATAATGGTTTCTGGACTACCGGAATCCTGGGTGCTCATCACATCATTTGCAACAACGGAGGTCAAAACCAATCCTACAGAAAAACAGTTAAGTGGTAAATATGTTATTAGTATTACATACAAGCCATCTTGTATGTAATACCACAGGTATTACATACAAGGAGGTAGAAGATCCACCGCAGTGGATCTTCTCACCAAAGTATCCTTCCACAGCTTCTGAAATGCTGGGTTTATCTTGTCGGAAAAAAAACTTGGACTTGGACTTGAAAAGAGACTTTAAGGAACCTCATAATTTTTCACAGATTGCCATTTTGATCAGATTCTACCAAACCTCTTCCACAGAATGACGTGACAGTATCCTACAATAAAACTAATATCATTGCATTATGTTTATGAGTTTTGTGAATGCTAGGAAACAAGTTTTCTCAGTTAGCATTAGAATTATTTGTTCAAAAGTTAGCACAGCTAACAAAGATTAGCATTTTCAGAAAAGGACTGGCCTTAAAGTCTTGATAAGTATGTAATATTTCACACATAGTAATATTTTATTATAATATTTTTTACATTTTTTATTTTTACCTAGATTCAACTGTTTGTCATTGACTCTCAATGATACGTTTGTTAGCACTTTTTCCTTTCCACAAGAAATTTTGGTTCTCTCTTGGTATCCAAGCAATTGATCAGGATGAACTCTTACTAATAACATCTATTCCATCAATACCAATTTACTTTTAAAGCACATTTAAAACCACATTATTTGGACCAAAGTCAGTGGATCGCCATCTATTCATGGTTCAGAATTCACAAATTTTTCTGCAGGACCGTAACTCCGAATTAGTTGCCAAAATTTCATCTATTTATTGATTTCTTCAGTCAGCATATCTTAAATATTCAAAAGAAAATGAAACTTTGGAAACTTAAATTATGCAACTTGGCATGCGATTGGCTGGAAGCCAAAGCAGAAACACCATTTATTTTTCTTGGTGCTGATTTGATGCTCCCCTAAGATGTTAGCTTCTGTAGTCAAGCTAAGACTGATTTGGTGTGTGAGCTATTAAAATTTTAAGATAGGGTTCATTTTACTGTATGCTAAGAAAGACCAAAGTGATGACAAAAGTAACATATTAAAATAAAACAAAAAGTTGAGATAAATATTTATCTGCAGGGGTAAATTGTTCAAAGAGTGATTCCTGCAGCTGCAAAGGACCCCAGTTTTTTGCTTTTGGTTAATGAAAAATGCAACACTATTTAAATAGTAGACCTTCTACAAGCTGCTGAACACTGGATATGTTTGTGGATATTAAGTCCCAGTACATCAGTGAACAACCTCTTTTCTTCCTTTGTTCTAATTCTCAGTTTGAACCACACTAAGTCGTTGTCACTACGTTCGGAGCAACATTGCTTTTCACCTTTTGTCCCACTCAAAATTTTGTTCTCCACTTCACTCCCCTTTCTGCTTCCCACTCAAACTTATGCAACTACATTTTACTGCCTAATTTGTTAATGGGGTTTCACTCACACTTTCAATCTTTACCATTTAAAGACTGCTATTTCTGTCTCTCATGCTGTCAAAATGTAGCATAATGAAGTTGCGGCATGCAGTCTCTCAGCTTCAAGTAAGAATATTGATTTTGTTAATTAATCAATGGAAACTGATGCCAGAAAGCTAAAGACGAGGGAACGACTGTGACTTTGAAAACTAAAAAAATAAAAATCTTTAGTAGATGATATCAGTAGGATGACTTCTTTCTTGTATGTGTTGTATATCATTTGCTGCCTCTTCATCAGGACTTCCTTGAAAACGAGGTTTTTAATCTCAATGGGACTTTTCTGGTTAAACAAAATATTAATACTACAGATCATTTAATGGTTGAAAATTTCAGTTATTGTTCTATTTTGCAATCATATTTAGCAATTTGGGAACAAAAGAGAACAACAATGCACATACTCATGTGCATTACAATAAAATATATTTCAAAAGGGTACAATTGTACATTTAAGACAAAACATATATATGTAATTTACATTTTTGCATAAGATATCTCCAGGTCTGATAACTGGCGTAACCTCTATTTATTCATTTGCCAAATCTCTTAATTAGAAAATGTTTCCATTATAAAATGTAGATAAAAATGTTCTCTTACCAAGGTAAAACAAATAAATTGATGGCATTTTGAGTTTGTTTGATGACACCAGTCCAAAAGTCCAGAAAAGTTTGAAAGAGTACAGCCCTTCAGGAGCTGATGCATTCATATGCTGCGGTACTTCCTTAATTCTTCAACGTATTGCACGCATCTGAAGAAACAAAAAGAGGATCAACGCCTGCCTGTGACCACAGCAGGATGCTTAAAAAAACAACTGTTGCTCAAACAGGTTACAGGAGAGGAAACTGCTGCTCTGCCACTGCAGTTGAATTTATTTTCTTAAATGTGTAAAGAGAAAAAAACTTTTTTATTATTTTAAAACTGTGCTTTTCAATATAACACTTTGATGGGTTAAAACAAGATGTCTTGTCCTGTTCCCGGGACACTGAGAATGTTGCATAATAGTTCTGTTTGCAGCAGGTGGCTATTTAGGTTTATGCTCACTAGATGTCACTGTGACTAAGGAAAAACACATTAAATGATCTCTAACTGCATATTACCGGAACACTTGTCAATAAAATCCATTCATATATAATCAATGTGCTTCCCTCTTAGATGCAAAATATGCTTTAATTAATTAAATATTAATGAGTTGCTTTGTTTTCGTTACTTGAATTAAAATATTACCAGAGGTGGGCAAAGTTGTACTCAAGTAATAGTAGAACTACTTCAACATATTTTTACTCAAGTAAAAGTAAAAAGTAGCCGTTTAAGAAATTACTCAAGTAAGGATGAGAAAACATTTGGCAAAAAAATCTACTCAAGTACGGAGTAACTGATCAAATATTCAATTATATAGTCTTAATATTTAAAGACTATATAATCAGATGGACCAAAATATCAAGTTAAGGACGAGAATTCATATAAGTAGTAAAAAATAACAGAAACAGGCAAAATAATCCTTTTTTTAAAAAAATAATTTTTTTCCAATGAAAAGGTTTTGAAACTTTAACACAAACTGCAGGTGTGTGTCTTTATCAGGTGGATGTTTTGGTTAAAACATGTTTGTTCTTCATTCAGTGGGTAGAGAATTCAGAAATTTTACTCAAGTAAAAGTGAAATGTACAGCATGGTCAAAAAAATATTCCTAAAAGTAATTTTTTTCAAAAGAGTTATTCAAGTAAATGTAACTGGGTTAATGTAACTGGCTACTAACAAACTTTGAATATGAGAATTCTTATTTTGGAATCAGGATCTTTGTGGACCAAATCATCCGTTTATCGAGTGATAAAATAGGAGATTAGAGGCTATTTTTGTTTCTTAATTGTTTTGGTTGTCCCAGTGTGAATGCACTATGCTACAAGTGTGTCAGTGTCACTTTACTTGTGTGGTTTTGAGTGTGCATGTACGCTCGGTCCTGGAGGTTCATTTTATTGCTGTTTATTTGCCCATGCCAATAGTAATCAGCTGCAGGATTAGTGTTAACTGCCACCCAGTCACTGGCAGGCTCCACGTGGGCCACTGCAGGCCCCTCCTGCCATCTGGCCCGACCCAGTGTGTTCGCGACCTTCTCGGGGAGTTAGTGGGGGGACATGGAGTCCACTAATCCTGTAGAAAGACCTGCGCTCAGCTTCCACCCCTCGCCACGTCACAGACCCCAAACAGGAACGTCAGATGAGGAGAGAGGAGATGGTTTGTTTCCGTGCAAATGTGTGGAGAGACTCAGAGGAGAGAGAGACGGACCACCCACCCGGAGGATTCAGAGGCACAGGATTCACAGCCTATTCTGTTGACCTGCCACACTGCCCCGGCTCCGTGCAAGGCCCTCCCCAATTGTTCCGCCTGCTAGCGTGAGGAGAGGGGGGCGGACAAGAGGGCCGCGGTGGTGGATGAGCAGTAAACAGTGGGCCGAGCTTCTCTCCTCTAGCGCACAAAGGGGCTGAATTGTGTCGGGCTGGAGCACTTTTTAGAGTGGCCCTGCCATGGGGCCTGAATGAAACATCTGTGGAGGCTGAGCCCAGGGGAGAAAATGCTATTTTGCTGTTCAACCACACTGACAACCTGTTTTCTTTTTCTTTACCCCCTCCTTACCACACACACACACACACCCACACACACACGCACAAGCAGCTTCCTTCACTGTTATTCCTCCCTTGGCCTTGTAAAACTATTCATACTGTATGCACACATTTGCCAAAGGGGGACAGAAGAGTAACAGTAAATGTGAGGAAGAGAAAACCTTTAGTAGAAAAACGGACATGTGTCTTGATTTTAGACTGAACCAAATGCATCTGATTCTTTCTGCTACATTTTATTTGCTTTATAGAGTCCTATTGGTTGGTCGAAAATGAAGACAAAGAAGATGCGGTACTTTTATAAAAAGTTTGAGATTTCTGCTTTTAGCTGAAATAAATAATAATAATTTGAACAAACAAGTTAATGGATGGTCTTGTTTATAAATGTCTTGAAAAATCTATTGGCTCACTTACAAAGATTGACATTTATCATAATTCAGAACTGTAGAATACAGTTTCTGTGATATCTGTCGTTAGTCCTATAAGCAATTTTGTAGGTCAGAGTTGAAAATCTGAAAGAAAACATTTTGTAAATGGGCCAAAATTACACTCCTATTCAAAGTTTCAATCACTTCACCAAAAAATATTATTTATCATGTTTCACAATGAATGTTAAACTCCAGAATAGTCTTGAGCATGTGAATCTGACAGAAAACATTTGATAAGTGCTGACACATTTATTCAAGCGTTCAATCTAAATTCTACCGTAAAGTCTTGATACGGTTTCGTTTATTAACTTGAGTAAATTTGTGGTGTCATACAGAAAAGATAAATGTATTTGGTGATCAGTGTGACACCATGTTCAAACTACCTGGGCTAATCTGGAAGGATCAAATCTCTTCTTGATTCTGCAGCATTTCTTCACAGTTACTGTATGTTCCAGCATCTCAAGCTCAATATTTCAGAGTAATTCGAGCTTGTCCTTGTTATCTAAATGTCAACAGCCTTTTAGAGCACATTTCTAACATAGCTGGGGACTGGACACTTATATTACTCCCTTAAATGAACATGTTTGCTTTTTGAAATCCTACAAGAAGCTGGAAAAACACTTTATTATTTAAGGGTTCACCACTTAAATACTACCCACAGATGATGATCTCCACTTATCAGTCTATAAGACCACCGATCCGTCAAAGTCTTTAACCTCCATCAAATAGATCCCCTGACTTCCCTCACACTCCAGCTCTGCCATGTGCAGCTCAAAGAGAAACACTGAAACATTTCAGTTGATTGAAGAGGAAACAAAGATCCTCGTGTACTTCCTGGTCTACCATTTTCTTTAATCAATTTCCTCTCTTTGGTCCTATATCATCTCTAATTACTTTCCCTTCCCGCCCCTTGCGGGTTCTTCCAGGAATGAGGGTCTACATACACACACACACACGCGCGCACACACCCCCACACACACTCACGGTAACCCCCTGCCGCAAGCAAGCAATATCTTCGGCATCAATACTCCTTTCCCCCTTCTGCTCCTCCAGCCTGAACAATGAAGAAAGCCCACTGGCTCCAGAACCCCACCAAGCAACCCCTGACCCTGCTTACCTTTTTAGCTAAACCCCTACACACACACGCACACACACATCCCCACACTCCCCCCCACACACACGCACTTACATCTACATACAGGTTTATACATCTTATACTGAAGCAGTAAACTTCTGCACATTTGCACATGATGTAGGGAGGTTGAGGGAGGTTAAAGCGCCGCTTTCAATACCAGCTCAGCTTGTAATCACTGCAGTTTGAACTTAAGAGATTTCTTGTGTTTGGAGGTCAAAAAGCCAAAACACTCATCCGCTCCTTTCTTTCTTACCCGCTGCCTTCTGTCAGTCACTTCTCCTATAAGGTCACTCTGATCCACTTACTCCTTACATCCAAGAATAAGGAAGGTTTTCAAAACAAATGCATGTGTAAAGCAAAGTTCATTTTGGCGTGAGACTCACCAGTTCCTGCAAAAGAACAAATTTCGTTTCATTGTTCTGTGATTAAAAAACCTGGACTTTGTTGATTTCTTCCAAGGGAATTCATTAAATGTCAAACTTTTACTTGGTTTGGGAGAATGCTGAGACCATGTATCTGCAAAGTGTTACAACAACTGTTTATCACAGGGCATTGTGTACATCTGGAGAAGGCTGAATGAAATGAACCTCCAAATAATACATCTTTATTGGACTTCACATTTCCCCAAATATGACCACCCAGAGAACACGTGCATACCACCCACACAGTGCGGAGTGGATTTATCACTCAGCTGATGTCAGTGTGTTTGATGAATGAAAGCAGCTTACAGTATTGGCATTGTTACCCCGTTTGATGGGGATGTGAAACACCAGAAAGTCCAATATAAATAGGAACTGGGCATGTGAAAAAAAGAAAAGGGATGGTGGTGTTGACGGCCGGCAATAAGAAGAATGGTTGCCAAGGAAAGTTAAATAAAAAGAAGTGTTGGTGTTTAGTAAAGACTATGTAAAGTAAAACCGTCCATTTGTCAACAGCATCACTGAGACACAAAGCAGATGATATTTCCTTATAGCACATGGTCTTTGTTTTGGCAAGATGGCAATCAGCTGCCAAGATTGCAGCTGACTGCCATCTTGGCAGGCAGTTGCCATAGAGTTGCTATGACAACAATAAACAAGACAAAGCTTAGAACTGGCTCTCGCCTCTTTTCTAATTTATAAAAGAAATATAGGAACACTACAACTATTACTAGATAACAGTTTTTGAGTAGTCCATCCACATTTGTGTAACACTAAGATAAATATTACATATTGTACTGTAAGTACTTACTGAAGATATAGCTAGGACATGTAACGTATATGTATGTACCACATGTACATACGCCGCCAGTCACCAGAATTGGCAGAGTAAGTGTATATATATATATATATATTTATATATATTGAAATAACAATATAACAAGATACTGCACTCCAACCAATTAAAATGCAAGTACTTATATGATTTTTTTCCAAGGAGAAAGCGATAATGTAGTTTCT
Organism: Poeciliopsis retropinna; assembly: GCA_010277075.1. Classification (NCBI taxonomy): domain Eukaryota; kingdom Metazoa; phylum Chordata; class Actinopteri; order Cyprinodontiformes; family Poeciliidae; genus Poeciliopsis; species Poeciliopsis retropinna. The sequence goes on from VMRM01000039.1 coordinate 3,540,431, forward strand.
CAGTACTGAATGGCAACTAAGGGAAACCTAGTCCACTATACATACATACAAGTAGTACCAAACTTGTTCAAGGAACAATTGACAGATAAGATATATTTTATTTTCTAATTCTTGGGTGCCCCACCACTTTCTAATGCCACCCTGGGCAACTGCCCTTATCAAAAACCGCCATGATAAGCACAGATTCAAAAAATATTTAGGAAAATGTTTCAGCTATAGCATGGCAGAAGATTTTCAGTTTTCCAGGTTTTTATATTTAGAAAGGTTTAAAGGAAGCCATTTTGTTTTAAATGTTAATTTAGAAATGCCCCTCCCGTTTATTTCCCATAAATCTTGTACGGTGAGGTGACAGTCGCTTGTCGTCATCCAGTTGAGCGACCGGTGTAATTCATACATGTGAAATTTCAAACTCATACACCTTAGATGTGCACACATGGGCCAGAGATGCAACACAAGAAAGTTGAGAAGTAAAGGAGAGAAAAAAGGATAGCCATAATACAAGAGAGCACCCTATAAATCTGCTTCTGCACCTGCAGAAAGAGAAAAAACCAAAAGCTGAGAAACCACAGCGACCATCATATGCATATATAACAACAACGTCACAGAAAAGTACTAATTAGTACAAGAAGTAATGGAAACCGCAGCCCAAGATAGAGCGTATCTGTAAACACCTGAATCCAAACCCTGTGTGCATGCGTGTGTGTGCGCGTGCGCGTGTGGTAATATGAGTTGTTTCTCTCCTTGGAGGTTTTGGATTATAATACTCACTTTGAGTTTTTATTCTGTCAAGTCTGTCCTGCACTTCATAGTATAAACTGACAATATTTTTCAGAAAGAGACAAATATTTTTATTTGATGATAGATTTTACAATACCTGAAATATTTTATGTGTTTTCTCATCATACGACAGTTCGCTGGCTAAGCATCACTTGTATCTTCTAAGCTGTAATGAATGTCATCAATTATGTTGCATTGTTTCGGTCTGAAACATACCATTTAAATTAAAAACATCAAGGGATTAATCAATGGCCAAACTAACGGAAAGTCATAGCCTGACAGTGGAGCAGGATTGATGGACTTAGGACTGAGGTTAATCTCTCCGTCTGTCACAAGATGCATGCTGACTTTCATCTTTCCACACACAACCACACACACACACGCAGGTTTGACACGCCGCTGATGTTGGCCGTCTAATGTGGGATTAAAGAAAGAAGGTGAAGACAGACTCAAAACAGACTTTGGCTCTAACTTTTTCTGGAGCGTTTTAGCAGGGGTTTAATGTGCAAATGATAATGCTTTATTCAACTGTGTGTGTGGTCAGGTGGTGTCCACACACACATGTACACGCATGCCCACACACATGCTGCTCTCACGCTCAGACGCATTGACTTGATGATAGGCACTCTTTGGTTCTTTTTAGGTCAAATCAGTGGAACCACTGGGCCTGGAGGCACCGAGCCTGGATGTCCTTCTGTTTCCAGACTTCACTGTGGCCTCTTCCAGTAACTCCTGAGCAAATACAGACTATGAGCTTGTGTGCGTGTGTGTATTTAGGAAGGAAAGTAGCAGTAAAAGTAGGAGCTGGGAACATGCTTTGTGTGGGGTATAAAATGAAAATTAGGGGTATTACCTCATTGTCATTTACCGTAACGGGATTACACATTAACTATTAGCTTTGAGGCACCATGTTCTGCTTGAACATTAGGCGCAGGAAGTGTGTTCCATGTCTGGGAATACATTCTGGACAGAGTTTGCTCATTAAGCATCGGCAGTGATGTTGTTTCTATCACACAGTCGGCCCACCTGCGACTGTCGGTGAGCATGTTTGTGCTCTGTGAGTGTGTTTGTCTGCTTCACGTGCGCAGAGACGTGCACTCAAATGAAGCCCACTGACAGAGGCAGAGACCACCACAGACGGTTCGCAGATGTGCCCCTGGCCACAAGCAGAAGTGGGTCTAGCAATCAGAAGTGATAGCTCTCATATGCCACATGGCAGCAGCAGGGAAATATTGCATCATAGCTGTTCTTTGATCAGATGATCAGAGATGGAGGGAAGACAGAGACTAAATCGTATAAATCGAAAAGTCTTCTTTTATTTCTTGAAAAAACGGTTCCTGATAAGACTGATGGTTAAGCAGTTCCACCTCAGAGTTGGTTTGTGTGACAGGTGATTGATTTTGTTTGTCTTGAGGTTTTCTTAATAATATCTGTTTAGCCGGAATGTGGTACCCACAATAGGAAGACCACCATGTCCTCCCATAAAATGAAGCTTAGCTTTTTCTCCCTACACACACATTAAGGTTTGATTGTGGTTGCATCTGAATGGAGTTCACATTCACATAATATAACTCATGTTTCAATAAGCAGAAGTCGATTCCACCGGTTATTAGGGCAGAGGCAGACTGGGCTGTTTCTGCATCATGGACAGAAACACAGAAACCAATCATACATGCTCACAAAAACACCTAAGGAACGTTTAGATTTGCTAGCTAAATCTAAACGTTCCTTGCATGCTTGTGTTTGGAAAGTGGGTGGAAGGAAATAATTGAAGGAGACTAGTGAGACTGAGCAATCTCCTGAAGCTCAGCAGCAAGCACCTGGTTGGGGAATTAAAGCTGTAGAATGTAACTTATATTAACTTTCATTTTTTCACACATTTGTTGAAAATGTCACTATGTTGTCACAATTTATGAGACATAAATTGAGAAAAAAGAAAAAGAAAGAAAAAAGAGCTTCTTTGCCTTCTCCCAGTGCTAACTAGAAACAACAAATTAAACCACCAATTAGTGCTGTCAATAACACTTGTATATGTATTGCTCGTCCCCACTTGACGCACTACTTTTGCTGCAAATTCCTCCATGAATGTTCAGCAGCTGATAATCAGTTTTCCTGTAACAGTAAGTTGTTTCTCTGCCACAGCATTGAGCAGCACGCACACGAGTTGATTGGCTGTGCTAAGACCCTCCTCCTGGTTCTGACTGGATGTTTTTGGTTGTGAGCGATGCACAGCAATAGTGACACTGGCAGAAAGCAGTGAGATCAAGTTTTTCTCAAATTATTTGTGAAAATAATTTGGATTTAATGTTCTGGGTTGACTTCGGAAATTCAGTTCAATTAATTTTTTTTTATTATTTTTTTTTATGTAGCGTTGATACAAGGAAATGTCGTCTCGGGTCACTTTACAAGAAAAGATCATTTCAATTCAATCACACATACATTCCAATTAATCTGAATTACCAGACAGTACATTAAGCTCAGTTAACTATTCGGATTAATTTAAAAAGTTTTCTATCTAAGGAAACCCAGCACATTGTATTGAGACGGCATTCACTCCAATTGCTTTCATTTACAGGAATCCCTCCTACTGTTTGTTCATGCATACAGTGACAGTGGAGAGGAAAAACTCCCCTTGAACAGGAAGAAACCTCAGGCTCTCTCTTGCTTCACTCATGTTTCATTCTGAGGGTTAAATTATTCTTTGTGGTTATGCTGCTTTAGGTTTTGCCTGCTGGAGGACAAACTGACCACTTTTCCTCATTCTGCTGCTTTTTTTCTTCTACTGCTCTCCAGCTTGCATTATTTGATGTCATTTCAACTGTTAACTTTATCTTTCCTCCCAGTCTGTCAGTCTCTCACACAAATCCCAATAAGATACTTTGGTGATGTCACCAAACATGAAAAAGCTAACCGGACAAGGTAAAACTAGATAAATCAGTAAGAGGGAAGAAATCTGAAAAAATAACAAAAATGCACAAACTAAATCATTTTTTATTGTGCCAACAAACACCTCTTTGTGAACTGGAACCAAATCTTTTCACACATGATAAATGGAGGAAAAATATCCAACAGTCAAAGTCAAAATGACTTTTTTTTGTTTGGAAACTCACAAATGTGGCCGATTGAAGCCGAACCATGCCTCGCCTCATCTGCCATTAAATCCATACGATCCATCATTAGGAGGAGGGCTGGCCTAAAATCAACTGTGACCACAAAACCTGGTCTGATACCCAACTTTATATTCCAGTCTAGCGTCACAGCTTCATCCCCTCAGAACCAGTTTTTGATCTGGTTCCAAAAAAGGTGTCAGACTGAGGTCAGAGTGGCGGTTTTACTGTTAATCGCAGGCACCGTTTCAGGTTGTATCACCACACAGTAATGGCCATCAGCAGGGCCATGCTGGAAATGGGGGGTGAAGCGAGTTGGGGTGTCCAGCAATGCATCGGCGATCTCCCGAGCGCTTTCATCTTCCCTGATAAGTGCCATACCTAATCAGGTTAAAGGAGCACATGCCACGAAGGGAAGGAAATTCCGGCCAAAACGGTAACGTATCTGTTCCGCTCTCATGCATCGCATTCCTTCAGCTAATTAAGAGTAAATATCTGACCCTGGAGAGAAAACGTCCACATTAGTCCAACTAGTCAGCCAGTGTGGTCCATCTGCACTCTCTCTTTCACTCACCTCACCCCCTCCTCGCCCTAATTTGGCACTCAGATGAGAAAAAACATAAGGGAGTTCTCAGCAGGTTTGCTATTTTTCCTACAGTTCCCTCTGCTTTTGTTTCTCCCAACATTAGGCCCCATCATTACTGACAGGATATCAGATGTGCTTATAGCAGATCATCTAATGCCAAAGATCTCTGGCTCATGGAGTCCTGCTCTCCATTTAGCTTCTGTCTTTGCTTTGCCTTTGTCCAGCTACAAACACACTCCAGAAACTTCAAGTGTTTTCAGAGTCTAAAATCTTGGCATTCATTTCCAATTTTTAGCTGAAATCTGACTTTTTTTTTTTTTTTTTTTTGCGCGCTCGTTCATCCTACTAATTAAACCTGACTACAATAACTCTTCTGTTTGAACCATTTATGTTCCCAAAGTGATCCGCATGAGCAGAGGAAGAACATGGACGTTACACAGCAGCGCACTGTTTACAGAAGTTATAATGGATGGAGCTGTTTATGGATTGATTTTACAGTTTATTCAGCAAAAAGATCTGACAGTAGAGACCATAACAAGACGAAGGAAGCTAATAAAAAGAAAGGGCAACTAATAGCAATTGTTTTTTGTGGAGCATTTCTATAGAGAAGTCGGTTTTAATGTGTAATCAGAGCCAGTAGTTGTCTGTTTGTTTTATGACACAGACTTCTTTCATAATTCCATAATTATAATTTTCAGCCATTGTTTACGTCCTGATTTACTGCGTCTGTTTTCTTCTGGTGCAGAATTATGACACATGTCTCACATTGATTCATATAAAAGCCAGATAAAATGCAAAATGACTGCAGACACTTTGAAAACAATCAGATTCGTGTCTGAATTAGTTCCAAATCTTTACGAAGAGTATAAATTGTTTGGCTCTTGGTGATTTTTGTTCTCAATCATTCCTGTATTACACTTATTTTCACCAAAGATTGTGTGCTTTAGATGTAAAGAGGAAACACATTCAAATGTATTTACATTACATTGTGCACTGCAAAAACACAAAATCTTACTTCTAATTTCTACTGCAAATATCTTAGTATAGTTGGAATAAGACTTATCAATCTTACTACAAAGACTTACAATCACATTTTAAGTGAAATAATCTACCAGTAAAAACAGTACTTTTTCATGAATATTAAGGAATTATTCATTTAAAAGAATCTCTTATATCTTGCTGGAAAGTTGATTGTAAGTTAATTTTGTTCTATTTCAATTAGACTGAGATATTTACACTAAATACTAGCCCAAAAATATTTTTGTGTTTATGCCGTGTGTAATGTTAACTAATGTTCAAAAAGACAAAATAAACAGTCTTTGACTAGAGTGAGACAAAGACTGGTTCTTATTAAAACAGAACCATTGACCGTTTCTGAACAACAAACATAAAAGCAAAACGTTAAACTAAATAAAAATGATCCCAGAATAGATCCTTGGGGAACTCAAGTAATTGATTCTCTGAGGTTCACGGAGAAACTTCACAGATTCAGATAAACAATCCAATAAAGCCATTATGTTTAAGAGAAACATCTTTTTACTGTCTGAACCTCTCCGGCTTATTTTAAAATCATAAATGTACATGGAAAACACATTGCAACACATTCAATCCTGGCATCCAGAAACCATCTTTGTCCAAAAGTGATTTACATGTCAATGTCAGCTTCATATCATCATCAATTTCAGAAAGAAATCTCCCACCCCACAGTTAAATCAAAACAGTCCTGGGTAATTTGGCTGCTTCCATTCAGTGTCTGAGTATTTACAACAGGCCAAAACAAACTCGCTTTAAGACTCATCAGCTGACGTACGCAGGCTGCCACACACATAGCAGCAGGAAGCGGTGCAGTGAAATACTCTTGAAGTTGTTTACGTCTCGTTGCTGAAAGAGGAAGGTGCATAAGAGGGACATCGCAATCCTGACCCACGTTCCTGACCTGTGTCCAAGTGGACGGCGAGCCGCGCTCCAAGTGTTCAATCCTGGACTGCGATCAAGTGCAACATCAATAAGGGGATGAATGGAAACGTCCGGAGTGAGGCTGTCTGCTGAGGAGCACCGTCTGTGTTTAATGTCAAGAGTCTGCCGTCAGCCACAAAGCCTGTCACTTCAAAACACACCGCACACACACACACACACACACACCATTAAAAAAAACCTTTAAAAACAAACAAGATGTTCATGTCAGGTAATTCTGGGAGAGATGTATTTAAATATAAATGTGTGGTGCGGCAGAGGCGCAGGGGTAAAGCACAAAATCCATGTACAGAGGCCTTAGTTCTCGATGCCGCCATCACAGGTTCAAGTCAAGTCTCGGCCTTTTGACCTTTGTTAAATATATTTCCCTCTCTCACAATCCCTCTTTTCCTGTCCACTTACTGTCAAATAAAGACCACTTGAGCCAAGAAAATAACATTACATACATATGTATGTAATGTTTTATATATATATTTATGTATGTTTTATATATGTATGTTATGTATGTAATGTTTTATATATATATATATATATATATATATATATATATATATATATATATATACACTGTTTATATATAAACAGTGTGTGTACAAAGGAATTTATGTTTAGTGTGCAGCAAAGGACAAAATAATTATTTCTTAATTCACAAAGAGGGGAAATGAATAATATTCAAATGGGAAATCTACATATTTGCGTTAACAATACAGAAAATAAAACAAAGTTTTAATAATCACAAATTAAACCTTACATGTAGCCCTAATCCTGCTTAAAATACACACACACACACACACACCCACGCACGAACACAACACGGCCTCACGCGGGTCGGCGGTGTGTGGTTAGAGCCTCGCTGCAGTCAGACAGCATGATGAAGTGTGCAGAGGCCAGAAGAGAAAGGAAAGTGCTTCCTGAGCAGTGATGTGTGACAGGAGATATGAGAGAACTGGTGCAGGGTCAGCCACCGCTGACAGCCACCACACCTCCTGACATCCACCCAATACCCTGGGAGTTGTGCGCAGCAGATATGGGTCAGTGGAGCCTTGAGATGTGTGGGCTCATCACATCCGAGTGTGTGATAATCATTTAGCTGCTGCTGTGTGTGTGTCTCTCTCTGCTTGTGTCCACACTATAAGATTTCTTGAGGAGTAGCAGGGCCCACCCAGGTAGTCCTGAGTTGTGGGCTGTAGATTCAGATCGTTTGGGCAATGAACAGGTAACCGAAACCTTAACACCCGTTGCCTGCAGCTGCTTCATCTCCTCCCTCAGGAACCCAGCCCTCTCTTACATGCTTTGTGCTTTGTTCCTTGCCCTGCAGAACATTAGCACTACAATGACCTCAACAGAGAAACCTGAGTCCATCAGAACGTAACGGAGTGGGACGAAGGGGAAAAAAGAGGAAATGGCAGCTAAACCTTGTGTAAAATGTGTAATAAATTGCTCCTCATAAATGGGGCTTGCAAATAGATTTTTTTTAAGCAGCTACTTGGCTTGATCATTTTTCAAAAGTATCACTCTATTAAATCGGAGGCGGTCGGAAAGGGAGGAGGGGACAGCATGTAATAATGGCCTGTCATTTTTCATCAACATTCCTGACAATGCATGACCCAGACTGGAGCCAGAACACTGAGGGAGGTGACACGGTGCGCAGAGCTGCATCACGTAGGTCAGAAGGTCAAGCAGGGCTGTGATTACAGGGATCAGCAGAACCTTTATACGTGTACGAGTGAGTACAGGGGGCATATTGCTCGAAGTTTTTGGAATGTGTTTCGTGATGCATTTCATGAGAGAAACTCAAGCACTTGTGCTTGAAGCCCGGAGATAGGTAGTAACTAGTCACATTTACTCAATTACATTTACTTGAATAACACTGTACTTTTTACTTTTACTTGAGTAATTTTAGTATGAAGTATCACTACTTCATAATAATCTGGATTCTCTACCCACTGAAGGAAAAACACATATGCTTTAACCAAAAATTCAGGAAACACAGACGTACACAGCAGTTTTTTTTGTTAAACTTTCATAAGTTTTTTATTGAAAGAAAAAAGAAGAAAGTAAAAAAAATTACTTTGCGTGATTTAATTTTTTGTTATTTTTATAAATTATTGTAATTTTTGTCCTTAAAATGCCACAATTTCCACTTTATACTTTGGTCCATCTGATTATTTAATTTTTAATCATTAAATGATTGATAATTTGATAAGTTACTCAGGACTTGAATAGACATTTTACCAGATGCTTTTTTCCTCTTACTTGAATAAAATTTTGTTGAAGTAGTGCTGCTTTGACTCGAGTACAGTGTTTGGATCCTCTGCCCTCCTCTGTTGAGGATTTCTCCACTGCTCAGACTCTTAAAGCACAACCCAAACCCACTCGCATGGCTCCTTACTCAAATTAGATCCCCAGGTCTAATCAGAGGCAGCTTGGCACTGCGGGTGGAAACTAGCCACAAACCTCATCTTCAAATGACTGTTGGTTGCTGACAGAAGCCCCCACCCCACCAGTTTAGTGTGTTGACTGGGCAGGATGGAGTGCTATATGAGGCTTTCTCAATTCCCTTGACCACACAATGGAAAATGGGTGGAAGACCACACAACAATAAGTGATTTCCAACACAGTGGCTGACCGAAACTCTGATTTAGAATTTAAAAAACATGCGTCAATGATGTTTTATAACAGAAAAAAGCGCAAAGCTCTACAATAAACCATCGACCATTTGTTGATGTAGCGTTAATTCACAACTAAATGTCATGTCAAGGCACTTTACAAGACAAACAGATGAAGTTTATATACAGAAATACATAACTAAATTATTTAGACAATCGTAATCATAATCCAATGCAATCCTAATTCTGAAACAATGTGAAGTTCAGTTGGTTGAAAGTTTTCTATCTTGGGAGGACTGGAAGGAAGTTTCTTTCAACAAAAACAAAAGTTCAGCAGAATCTTGACTAACACAAAACAGCTGAAAATAAACTTGCTGTTTGCGGAAATGCATCATAATTAACAGCACATTTAATGTAGTGGTGGGACTCGGTAATTTCTTTAATAATCAAATTAACTGCAGGGCAATTAATCAAAAGCCGTATATCTACAAAAATAAGCAATAATTTCAATTTAAAAGCACTTTTTGCTGCTATATTTTTCAATAAATACAAGACTCTTGTCCAAACAGCACATTGGACAAGAATCCAAAGTGCTGTTATACCCATTCAGCTTTTAAGTATTTCAGGAACTTCTGATCATTCGTGTACCTTCATTGAAAAAAAAAAAAAAAAAAAACTTCTTTTGAAATGTAATCATTAGTGTTAACATCCAGTTTTATATCGAGATGCCATTTTATGGTTGAACAGATTTGATGACATTCCATCTCAGCTTAGCACAACTTGTACACAACAACAGTCTTTTTCTGTGTTTCATCAAACCACTTTTTGAAGCAAAAATGAAGCCCCCGCAGCCAAGAGAAAAGGCTTTGTCGTCAATCGCTGTTTGAGGATGACGCTTATGTGTTAGATTACCAGAAACACAAGAAGAAATTTCAGTCTTGGGACATTTTCCCAGAACAAAATGCAACTAAATGAGTTAAAATTAAAATCTACATACGTAGTTCCGACCGTAGTAATATGTCCAAGTAGATGCTTAAAACACAATCATAACTGATACTGACCAAATATATGTAAACTTTTAAATTCGAGGAAGTTGCAAAAACAAATTCACTTCAAAACGTTCTTATTAAGCTTGTTTGCATTTAGCAAATATAAATAATTTTGGTATTTCTAAAACAAGAAAAGATTTTATATGTAAATATATGCGTATGTAAATATCTGGTTTTAAGTGTATATCAGTGAGATTTAAGGACAGTTTAAGATCATCTTACTGGCCCAACATATAATTAGCCCTTCATTCTGCCAAATATTGTTGGGATAAACAGTACACAAACAGTACTCTGATGCTGTGATAAAACATACCTTTAAATTGCAATAATTATCAGGATTCAAACTTTCTGCAGTCGAAAACTTCAGACTTCCAAACTGTCAGGTTAACTGAAAAGCGATGTTTGGAGAGCTGGGTGGAGGCTGCATGCCAACTTCCCTGTATCTGCCAAACCAAGGCAGAAGAATGACACTTGGTTTGAGTCAAGTGTAATGTTTTGGTGTCGAGATAATTACCATGAGGCTTTTTGATTTCCTGTTCCTAACTTGTGGAAACAGTTTGGGGATGGTTCCCTCCTGTTTCTAAATGACTTCACACCACGACACCAGTGAACAAAGTGAAGTCCATCAAGATGTGGCAGATGAGAGTAAGATTCTGCCAAAACGCTGGATTTTACAAGCAATGAGAAAATAGCAACATCAGGAGCTATAGCAATGGAGTTCATGGAGTCTGAAGGCTTAGTTTGATGTGAATGAGGCTTTAAGACGACTAAGCATTGCAGGCAGCTATCCCTATTTAAAGGGGCGTCATGTTTTAATGTTATTTCTTCATTATAAGAAATAATAATGAAGAATATTGCCTTTATTCTGTCATGCATGCTTGAGAAGTCCTTCAATCTCCATGGCAACCATTTACCAGTTCAAAATGCCTGATTGGACTTAGCCCCGCCTTCCACACACAGCTCCTCTTCAGAGCTGCAGCTTCCAGGCTTCCAGCTTTCCGCCTCACTGATGCATGCTTCCCCCCACTCAGCTCCTTCAGACTAGTCAAAAGCAATTAGCAAACACCTGGTGGAACTGTGTATCTGCTGAGCTCATTATACAAGCTACTTCTCAATAAAAAGCTGGAAAAAAACATTGTTAAGGTTTTAATAGCTTGACTTTCAGAAGGACGAGTTTCAGAAAGAGACGGAGGCCCAATTTCAAGGTGAAAAATTATGATGTCAAATTTTGTTTTAAGTCATATTTAATATGTATAGCATTTTTATAAGAACTGTCGGTAACATAGTTACTTGATTGTGTGATAAAGTGGCACTATGTGCCTGGAAAATACATAATACTGCCTCTTTAAAGTCTTACAGCTTTTCTGTGTCACACTAGAAATCAACCAACTGAAGGATTCTTGGGTTTTCACCTGGGTGCAGCTCCAATCTGCTCTTCCTTTTCTGTCAATGCCACCTAACAACAGTACACCCTCCAAGACCACAGGGGAACACTCACAAAAAGAAAGCAACAGTAACTTTTGTGCAATCTCAGCTTTGGTAGCCCTTCATGATTATCACTTTGTGTGGAAGCATTCATTTTGCTTTCAGTTGTGAGATAGAAAGCAGTCCAATCCCTTTATTACACCAGTAATGATAGATTTCTCTGGCTGAAAGTGGATGGTTGGCTCGCTGCTATGCTACCTACACCACTGATGCTGCAGCAAATGGGTCCCTATTTAAAACCTGTGAGGGGTAAGATTGGGGTCATAGCTAGTCATTACAACACTAGCTCATAGTCTAATTTGGGTCATGCTTTAGTGGCTTTAAATGGGTGTGAGTACAGTTGTTCCAGTTCCCTACATGCAAGTGTCTTTGTGAAACGTTAGATGTTATTATTTTACAGTTGATCCCTTAAAATGTAACCTTTGCTATGAAATACAAATATTAAGTTAGGATAATCTACACCACAAGGAGTAAGATGTTGTATTGACTGACCAAATGGTCCCCTTCTCATTATAAAACCTTCATGTATAGCGAATTTCTACCTCTGCTGCTAACTGCTCAACACAGCTGTTCAAACATTACACAGTCAATTGACCCATACTTTAGGAAAACACTCTGTTTTGGCAGCATGTGCTCGAATAATGTGTAAGGCAGCACATTAATGTTCGCCATAACTCACAGGGCACTGAGGACCTGTTGAGAAAGGCCTCAAACTCAAACACGGTGTGGGAATGTTTGCATATATGACACAAACCAAAACAGACAGCTGTTCACACCAGGCCACCGGACACGGGACCGGGTCCAGAGTTCGGGCCCTCCTCAGAGTCATCGTTTCATCTGTTGAGGAGGTCCAGAGATCAGAGGGACTGGGAAAAGGGGGAGAGAGGAGAGCAAAGTGGCTTATGGGGCCAATGTCAGGGGCCAAAAATAGCGGAGAATGCTTGTCACCATCTCTCTCTCTCTCTTTATGACTCAACTGCGCTACAATAATTAAGTGGAGACAGTTCCCCGCCACTGGGGCTCGAGTCCTGCGCTACGTGGTTGGTGACATGGCCCAAAGCAAACGGTCCTTTAAAGAGTGACCGGGTGCCAAAGACGTAAGGGAGGGGGATAAGAACGGAAGAGCAAGGGAGCAGGAACGGGTGGATATGTCACACTTGGATCCAAGTTGGATTACCAAATCCTTCCAAAGAGCAGGAGGAAGCAAAGGGGAGGAGGAAACCAGAATGACAAGAGGTGAGACCAAGGAAAGAGACAAGACAAACAAAAAGCACTTTCATGGCCTGGATGTACATCCGTACCACATTTTCCCCTCAAGTTTCCAATGTGGATGGTGGAACTCCTTCATTTTCCTCCTAACTTTACAATAACCTAGAATTGTGAAGCTGTGAACTCAGACAGTCTGTTATAATTGTTTAACAAGGTTCATAGATGCTGATTTACTGCATAATTCATTCAAAAAGTTGATTAACATATCAGCACAGAATCCACTGGGAGCTGATTATTGTCTTAATTACGCCTGGATATTTTAGGTTAGTGTTTTCTCTGCATGGTAGTATCTGAGTGTCTCCTACAGCATCTTTCTAAAGTTAGACAAATACAAAGTAGAGCATAATTGTAAAGTGTGAAAAAGTCTAGTTGGTTTTCAACATTATTTTGCCAGTAAAAAAGTGTGCCGTACATTTCTAGACTTTATAAAGCCAAGTTTTGAAGTATTTAAGAGTTTTTAGCATATCTACAAACTACATTTATTTAAAATTTTTCTATGCTCATGGTTGGTCCAGCAGCTGACTTGAAATCAGCTGCTGCTGCAGATTAACTTGTTTCTAAACTTGAGGTGTTGGTGCCATGAAAACTTGCTTGCATATTATTGAATTTTAGGTCAAAGTTTAAGAGTCATGTTGTCTGAGGAAGGATTTTGTGTGAACAGAATAACATGCCTCTGTCACAGTGTTAGCACGTTCTGTTTCCTTCCAGGTATAGCCTGTATTTAGTTTAATAATTTAACAACTTCAAATTACAAAAACTTCTGCTTTCTCTGAAATTCTGCCTTCAGAAAGTCATCACAACATCACTCTTCTATTAACCCTTTAACAATGTTTTTCCCAGAGTTGCACTGAGAATGAGATGTGCAGTTTCACCAGATGCTTGCTAATTCTGCTGGCTAGTCTGAAGGAGCTGAGAAGGGAATTCACGTGGGAGTTCAGCCTTTTGGTTCAGGTGTATTGGAGAGGAGATGAATCTAAAAGTTGCCACTTGAGTCTCAAACTAAATCCAAGCAAATCACATGAACGTGTTTTTGCTGTAATGCAGCAAAATTTGAAAAAGTTTGTCAGATAAGGTTAGGAAAGGTTAGGATATCCACGTTGATGTGTTCAGCTGTGGCGCAATGGGATGCTTGAAGTGATTAAAACTAACACTGTTGGCCTTTTAATAAGTTCTGTCAAAGAGATTTTGGGGGATCAAAGTCAAATATTAGTTCCTGTTGCTGGCCAGACGAGGGTTGAGGGGGGGTTGTCATTCCAGACACGGTGACACGTTGTCAGGCCGTGGGCGTGGGTTTGGGTTGTGCAGGGTGGAATCATTACTCACTGTGCACCCTGAGCCTGGGGTTGACAGAGAGGCTTGTGTCACACCCACTGTGCACTGACCGTTGTGTAATCCCTCCTGGGGTACTGGAATGAGCTAGTAATGATGACTGGTTTGATATGGTTTCACTCTCTGACACACATACAGAGGCACTCAGGAGACATTCATGCAGACGCAGACAAAAACCTGCTGTGATGTAAGTGATACTGCCACAGAGCAGCTTCTGTACAGTTGAGGAGAAAAATGAAATTCAGGTTTGTACAGGTAATCAGTGCAGAGGTGAAGAGAAATCCTCCCAAGAGGTATATAAATTTTGGGAAAAAATTGGAACAGAAGGTTATAGTGCACAATACTCTACATCCTCAGGGAAAGTATATTAGCCGACCGGACAGTCATTGACCGAGCTAATGAACTGGAGGACAGGCAGGAAACGCTTGTACCGCATGGAGAACCATAAACTTTACAGATTATGTAAATGGACATGTCAACAAGGATGTATTACAGACTTTGCTGTTTCATCAACATTTAAGCTTGTTTTTCCAAAATTTGCATACCTTCACTGCAAAACCACAAAAATCTTATAAAGTGTTTTCTGGCCTGGTTTCTGGTGCAAATACCTTAGCAGACTTGAAGCAAGACAAAACTGACATAAAAGTAATTTTTAGGAAGATGTAGGAGCTTGGTTTAAGTCAATAATTCCTTACTATGGATTATTATTTATAACATGGATTATAAGTGATTATGCATGTTCCTTTATAAAATGGGATAAATGTCTTGTTTTAAGTGAAAAAATCTGCTAATGGAATAAGTACTTTTTCTGCTCACAAGAATATGGAGAATATGCATAAAATGGCAACACAGTCAAAATGCACACTTGCCATATAATTTAGGAGACAATTGTGTATTAAGATGTTATTTTCACTTTAGCATATAAAACTAAACAAGTGAGACAGGAAAATTTCTATTTCTCATTAAGTTGCATAAAAATTCTGCATGCTAGCAGCTGACCAATAATTGTACACCCTCCGGGAATCCAGGTCTGAGGCTTATTAATGTTTTGGACTGATTATGATCTGTTTCCATATAATTATGCACACAGTGATTGCTCCCATGCAACCAGGTGCTTTCCCTCTTCTCTGCAGTCCCACTCATCACTGTTTTTGATGAGTTTAATCATAGTTGTGTCGTGTGCAAGTTTGATAGTGCCGTGATTTCCTGTTGAGCATAAAGCCTGTACAATAACCTAACATCAGCACATAAACCAGCTATTTCCATTGTTAACAGAGGAGCCTTGTTGTGATGACTTCCTGAAGGTGAAGTTTCAGAGAGAGCAGGAGTTTCTAAAGTGGCAGAGGCACAAATTCAAGGAGGTAAAATAGAAGGTCACATTACTTTTAAGTCATATTTGATATATGAAGAAAAACTGAAGGTAACATAGTTTCTTGATTGAGCTATAATTAAAGCTTTGTTCCTGAAAAATACATTATACTTTCCCTTTAATAATTTTGCATTTATTAATAAATGACATAATGGCTTTTTAAAGGTGGAAAAGTCACCATGAGACAGCTTAAGACTGTTTTTAAGGTATTACTTAGGTCTTTGTAAATTGTCATCAAATGCAAGAACATTTGCCTAACTGCTGATTGAAAATAGGCTTTTATAAAAACTTATTACAAATTCATTGGGAAATAATAATTCCCAGAACCCTTACAATTAACATTTTAAATAAATTAAAGATTAAACAAATGTAAAAATATATTTTCTGAACTCCTGATAAACACTGCGAGCCGTAATGACCGACCATCTCATTCTGAGCTAATAGAAAACAACGGTGTAGCTTTGTGACCTGTTCATGTAACAGGGCTCGCCCTTGTGATTTCCTCTCTTTATCACAAATGTTCACAAATCCCTGTGAATGACATCATCTTGTTCTGCGGAGTTGTAGCCAAACAGACAGAGAGAAAAGCTGGACCAAGCATCGCGTCCAGATCCAAACCCTCAGCAGTCGCACTCTTTGGCCAGCAGACCTGGACAGCAGCAACAGAAAATATGCCAATATGCCGCCTCCCCCATCCACACCTCCATTTATTATCCCCCCGCCCCCCGTCTCTCTGGTCATGAAAGCTTCATTACATCATTTTATGTGTCCACATTTCAATAATACGTCATGGATAGGGAGAGAGAGAAAAAAGAATGCTTAATGAAGGAAAACACAACCTGAGGAAACACTTAGGATTAGCTGAAAGGCAAGAGTTCAAAATGTTTGCAACGAGCCAACGGATGTAGCTCTGTCTTCCATCCTGATTCCTGCATCTACAGATGCAGCGGTAAGATTTGTATTGACTTAGACCGGTCAGCCAGGCTCTCTTTTCAGCCCCCCAGCTCCTCATCCATCCAGTGGGGGGGCACTTCGCTCCTCGCAGACCCAGCCATAGCAGACATTTTTGTGGTGAAATCATTAAACCCACGTGCAGCTCTCTCTCTGTGGTCACTGGGGGTCGTGCTCCTCTGCCTTTAGCTGAATAAATCATAAAGTTTGCCGAGGGACCACACAAGAAGCCACCTCAGTGCAGCCAGAGCATCCATGCACACGCACCGCAGCTCCAGACCTTGTTATGTTTCAGAAAAACACCAGCGCCGAGGCAGAGATAGAGGGAGAGGAGACTGAAAAAAAGAGGAGAGGAAACCAGTGAAGGCAGAAAAAAAATGACATAATAAAATAAAAAGCACTGGAAAGAGTCATAAAAATGTATCAATAAAAGAAAATCTAGATGATATAAAGCAGACAAGTTGAGTTTAATGAATGAAAAACTGAAACAATAAGGAAGAATCTCCTCTGGGCTCAGAAGCATCATAAAACAGACATTTGCTTTCTCTCTCTGCGTCTGGGTGACCTCGCCGCGCTGATCCTTCAGACAGGACATCTTACAAGATGAGGAAACACTTTCCTGTCTGAGGATCACATGCTGTCTGGGTTCAAATTTGCAGCATGTGGCAAAGAAAATATCATATATTACGTGAAGTGGTCACTTCCAAAGCAGAAGGAAAAGGACTCTGAAGCTCTGCTTTCCACAGCGAATCATGCAGCAATAAAACAGGGACAGATGTCTTTGTTCATCTGGTGTTGGACAAATAAGTACTTTGATATAAAAAAACTTTACTACTTTTGATGTTTTATTATTTATACCATAGAAAAGGTTACAGTATGCATTTATAGCAATTAAACATTTCTTTGCTAAATATGTTACTTTGTATATCTGGGCGTAAATATTAGTTTGTGTACATTGCAGATCAAATGTCTAAACACTTTTTCTCTTTCTAGTGCAAATATCTGTCCAGCAAGATAAATGACAAGAATAGCAGGAATTTGTGACTTAAAGTAAGCTTATTTATCTTGCTGAAAAGTTATTTTTAAGTTATTTTTGTCTATTTTTAAGTCTACTTAGATATTTGCACTAGAAACAAGACAAAAATTCTTGGTAAGATTTTGTGTTTTTGCAGTGTGACAATAATCACACTAAGCTTTTCCTCTATTACAGCCGTTCAAAAAAAACAAACTATTCCTGTTAAATACCAGAACGAGCAACAGCATTTGGAAATTTTTAGTAAAACATTACAAACATTTTCCTCACAGTGGCTGAGTTGGGTCAAACATTTTAGGTATCCATACACACACTTCTCACAGACGTTTGCTGTAATTTTGGCCCAATCCTCTTGACAGAACTGGTGCAGCCTTTTCAACATAAACCTTTTCACCTCTGACCACATATTTTCTTTGAACTAATAAAAACTTTCTTCCCTCCATTTATCCAATCCCTGTTAACTCTCAGTCAATCCATCCATCCAATTACAAAACCCCCCCCAAAAAACCTCACATTTTTCCACAAAAGGTTTTTGCGTTTAGATGAGGTGGTTTTTCACCAAATTTGTGTATTTCACCAAACTGCAATGGAAGCAGTTCTTTTGCATCATACGAGTTGTATGATCAACAACCGGATGTTACTACTGCTGGAAGATGAAGAAGACGACACAGTGTTGTAGGATGATGATGGCGCTGACTTATTGAGGGAACAAAATTATTCATGTGTGATTTTTTTATTGAGTTTCTTATATCCTGGAAACATTTAATTGCAAATTGTTTGCCTTTTTCTTTTTTTTTTTTTTGTTTTACATTAGCAGAATATTAAAGTTTTGTTCACATTTTGTAATGGAAATGCAGCTACTGTCGCCTTGTAACACCCAGGAAAAGAATCCCACAGTATGATGCCACCATCACCCTGCCAGATAGAAGAAAAAGTCTTCTCAACTTTAAAAACATTGAGTTTGTTTACTGGTCAAGTAATGTTAACTTTTCTTCTGATGTAATTTGTCCTTGAAGGAGTCTTTCTTGGAGCAGAGCTTCTTCCTCTGTGTGGATGGTAACATTTCTTTCCCAATGGTTTCCAGTTCTTTTTAGCTCGATGGCTCCTGAAGAACCAGTTTCTTTCATCTTTGTCATTCTTAAGCACTTGAAACAGTTTGTCCCACAATTTATCTTTTAAATAACATTCTTAATAAATAAACCCTTTGCCAAATAATCAACTCTGGTATCACAAGTTAAAGTCATTTATGACATTTAAGGTTTTGTTCTTTTTACTGAGCTTCTACTTGATTCTCCTATAAGTTTTGCTAATTGTGTCCTTTTGCCCTTTTGTTCGGTCAGCATATTAAAAAAAATATGCCTGACTTCATCTGGCTCACTGCTTTTGCGTAACGTCTCTTACGAAGAAAACACGGAGCTTAAAACACTGACTGAATCTTACAAATGTCAAATGAAATACATGAGTCCACACAAGAAAGAGCCAAAATTCTAGTCATGGATGCTTTGTGGTTTCCATTTCCCTTTTTCACTACACATACTTTTATGCAGCCATCCTTGAGTGGCTGTGGTTGGAAGGTGTTGAACTGGAACAGGAACATTGATGACGTCTTCACATTATCCCACAAAAACTGACTGGTTCCCAAACTGTGCAGGAAGAAACATCTTTCCATGTCTGTCCTTCATAAATAAGTAGATTGCTTCCCCAGTTTGTTGCTTGAGTCAGCAGGTAACAAACTGCTGACTCAAGCTTGAAAACAAAATATATTCATTGGGATTATATAGGCTTTAATCAAAAAAATATTTTGCAGAAATTCTAATGTAGGTCAAAGCTCAAACCTCCTGAAAAACTTCACTCATTCCAGAAAGTAAAACTGACAATTATCCCTGATACAGACTGAATCTATGTAAACGTCTTACAACAAAACCTCTAAAAAATGTTGTCGTTATGTTTTGTGAAATATTTCCAGCCATATACTGCCTGTAAAACATTTTACTATCTAATTTAACTAAAAGGGAAATATTGGAAACTAATAGTGCCTGAATCTAATCAGGTCGCAGTCAGCAAATTTATAGATGGGCTTTGATTTCAACACTTTCAAATCACACATAATTTTTATGAACTGTGTGATGCTGTGAGCGCTCTAATGGAGTCATTGTCTGAAAAACACAAACTGTCTTCCTCCTACTACTTCCTGTTGTCTTCTTCATGGATTTCACCAACATGCGGCTGTTCATCACGTAACTTGTGTGATGTGAAAAAAGTGTTTTGCTAAATACATTTATTTCAATACAGCTGAAAAACCACCTCATCCTACCACAAAATATTTTATCAAAAAACGAGTTTTATCAAAATTGACTCATTTCTATTCATTCTAATTCATGCAATGTCATGGTTAATGGAAACCAAGCGAGTGAATCTGTCCACAAGAAGTGGATGCTGAAGAAGCTGGTTGTTCTCAGAGTTCTTTATCCAAGCATATTCATCAAAACTTTTGAGTGGATTGTCAAGAAAAATCAAGTGAAGTATTTAGAGGAACTTCAATAGAAGTGAACTGAGGGTATTTATAACTAAAACACAGCAGGTCCTGATTCTCAGTCCTGAATTTTTTGCTGAAATCCATTTTTTGTGTGTGTAGTCATTCATGTTATTAACTAAACCTGACCAGATTGTGATGTCATGCTCTTCACTGGTACAAACTTCATTCAGAATTTCATAATCATAATCTTCAGCCACTGTTTACATCCAGATTTATGTTTGTTTATATCCAGAATCATGAAACATCAGTCATACTACAGATTACAGACGCTTTGAAGGAAAAGCCGATTCGTATCCGATTTAGTTCCACATGTGGATTTTTTTTCGGTGAAAAATTGGAATTGGACTGCAATGAAAAAGTCGGATACAGGTTTCATTTGCCTGCTGTGTGAACACAGCCAAGAGACACCACACAGACAAATCATGGCCCATAAGTCTTACTTGGGCTAAGGAGAGAAAAAAAAATCACATTTTGCTCAGTGATCCAAAGTCATTTTTTCAGATGAAAGTAAAGTTTGCATTTCATTTTCTCTCTGGTGTGTTTTCTGTAGTCCACCTTCAACGCAGCCGTCTACCAGGAAATTTTAGAGTGTTTCATGCTTCATGCTGCTGACAAGCTTTATGGAGTTTCTGATTTCATTTTCCAGCAGGTCTGGGTACCGGCGCAGACTGCCAAAGGTACCAAAATCTGGAAGAAAGAAGGAAGGGAAGGAAGAAAGAATGACTGAATTTGGGCACCTTTTAGAAAAAAAAAAACACTTCTGTTTCAATGTTTATCCAGACCAGCCAAGCTGCTGCAATTCTTTCCTTCTTGTTGTTGCGTCACAGCATCCTAAAATGAAGGGTAATCATTTTTGGTGAACTTGTGTTTTAAAACAAACTCTTACTCCTCAAAATTGAGATAACTTACATATTCTTTCATCACTTTCCTCACATCCTCTGCCAGCTGATTAACGACGATGGTGGTGGAGGGTTTTCATGTGTCACGGTGAGAAATGAAAGTTGCAGCCTGGAGAAATAGGTGAGGCTGGACGTTGAAACTCTACCTTCACAGCTAACGGAGGCTGTAGCACCTCTCGACCCTGGGCCACACATTTCTGAGTGAACTTTGGCCCTGTGACCACACCAGATGAGCTGCGTACTCCTTCAAGCAAAACACGCACGTGCACACACACAGACGGCCCCTGGCCTTGCAAATGGGCGGCCACTACCTGGAGATTGTATCAGTGTCAGTTTGTGGGGGATTCTTGCTCCCTGGAGTAAAGCTCAGAGGGCAGGCGCCTGATCTTCTGTGAAATGTTAATGTGGAACAAAAAAGGCTGAACTAAGAGTGTAGCAATACTTGAAGCCAGCATCATTGGTGAAGAAACTCTATCCCCTTTAGCATCAGTTGGCGTTTTGCCAAGCAGAAGACATATTAGTCAGATTTGGGGGATTTGGTTTTCAAGAGTGCACTTTGTTAGATATAAATATATAAAATACCACAGTGGACAAAAGTCTCCTTCATCAGCTAAAGCATAAGTGTCTATCAGTAGAGGTATTTCGGTTTTGAAGGCAGTAAATTGGCCAAGGAATGCAGACTGTTGCCTTATCAAAGTCTAAAAGCCGGGGATCTGGAAATGGCTAGCTTTGTTGAGCGTTTAGTTTATCTGTCCAGTAATTGCACATTGTAAAACTGTCTATCTGGGCTTGTTGCTCTCCCCAGTGGCCAATGTAACCATCTGGCCTTTGCAAAAGATCAGAGTAGGAAGTTATGTGAGACGTCAGAGGATAGGAACTCTGATAGCCTCACATGAAGTTGGCTGGTTCTTTAACATTCCAGTCATTGCTTCAGATGCTTGTTACTGAGAGTCCACGGGCATTGCCAAATTTGTCAGCTTTCTGAGAAATCCTCTACAGTAAAATATATGAAGATATTCAAAAACTTCCAAATTTTCTCTGTTTTACAGCTCTGAGACCTGCTGCAGTATTTAATGAATCGACTCTGCTGGTCTTTCTGTGTGGGACCTTCTGTACAACTTGACCAGTGTGCAGAACATTTTCCAGAGATCACATCCTTTTATAGTTTCTTATTAGTTTAATGAGCAAGAAGTAAAACTAAGTTTCAACACCTGCCACTTTAGGTGTCAGGTGCTGACATCTAAAGTGTCAGCACTTTAGGTGCCTTTATCTGAAATATTTTGATGGATAAAGTCAAATATTTCTGTTCAGGTCTCAGGTGACAATGGCTTTGTGAGCACTCTGTTTTTAGAGAGGTTTAGAGAGCGTTATGTAAAATCAGCTTTATGAACTTTTATATGTGGACGTTTGTCATGTTTTAATGTTATTCCCTCATACTCAGATTGTTGCTTTGATTCTTTCATACATTTTTGAGGAATCCTTGAATCTGAAATGACAACCATTCAGGTTACCTAAAAGCTTATTTTCACTATTTACCCACTCGGCTCCTCCACCCAATTTCAACGGCAGCCATTGTGTATGTAAGTAAATGGAACTAGTTACTACCCAACTCCGGCTAATTCTGGTGTTATTTTGTGTGCACCAATATTTTTTATGACAGACACATGAGTAAATGTCTATCAACAACCTACCACTGAAATGTCACCTGATCAAATCCTGCATTTCTTCCTGCTTCAGCCTCTGAAAAGTCTCAGAAATAGAGACATAAAAACAAGGAGGTCTGAGGAGAGTCAGAGGCAGCCTGTGCAGGTTCTTCTTTATCCTCCTGTTTATTATGCTCCCAACTAATCCATGCCTTGTGCTCTACACCAGAACTGCCATATGTCAACATCTTGCTGGTGGTTTGTGGGATCCCAAACAATAGATAGGCTGCACTGAAGTTAAACTTTATAAACGAAGTTCAGCAGAACTCTAATTATTTACAAATCCAGAGCCTGGGAATATTTTTGGTGAACGACGATGGCGGCGGCGGTCTTATTTATTTACCAATTTATTTATTGACACAACCCCCTTCACTGCTCATTGCTTACAGGTTAGCTAGTCAGACTGGTGAGGGGATGATCTATGTGTTTTCCTATGCACATCCAACAGAGACTTATCAAGATTAGTGTCTTACTGATGCAATAAACAGTTGTGCAACATTAAGTTCACCTTTCCAGTGAGCATAAAGAGAGGGAAAAAAGTGCTGTTGATGAGGAGTGTGTATGCGTGTGTGCGTTTGTTTGTGTGTGTGTGTGTGTGTGTGTGTGGGGAGGGGGTGTATTTTTGTGAGCACCCCTACAATGATCCACCTGTGTCTCAGTCATACCCCACAGGACCACCCACTTAGGCAGAGAGAGGGCAGTGGAGAATCCCTATAACCTATCTGGGTGGGCAATAAGGCCTTGCCCTGAAGTAAGTGTTCAAGGCGACTGAAAGGCTTTGGAAGAATGACTCTCAGCGAGCGCCATCACATCATCACCGGCAGACAACAGCGAGGGCTGATTTATACACAGGCTCCGTTAGGGCAGCCTCTGAGAAATATTCAACTCTTAAACTGGTGCATCCACATTTATTCTGTCTGTCTGTGTCATTGATTTAACATAATAGAAAAACTTGATATTTATTTTTTGTTCAATAAACATCAAATTATGCTTGTTTCATAATTCAAAAGCACATTAAACTGCCTTGTTGCTGAAATATGTTGTACAAATAAAAGGAAAAATATCAAAATTATCAATGTTATGTTACAAAATAAAATCCATCAGATATTTAATCAGCATGAGGTATTGTAAAATAATAAAGTCTTTAAATTTAGAGACACTTTTTTGTTAAACACTTAATATTACTCTGACATTAATAGCTCTTAGAATATCTGGCTATCAACAGTATCAGCTAGCTAGCTATGTTATGTTAAAAAATAACATTCATCTGATGTCATGTCAACATGATATATTGTAAAATAATAATGTTTTGAAATGTAGAGAGGCTGTTGTCCTTTACAGACTTGGTGTTACGCAGATACTATTTGCAGCTTGGTAGCAAGATAGCTAACTATTAGAAGATATAGTTAATTTTAACTGTCCAGGAATAAGACTCATTATTCTTAATAACTCTTACATTTTGGGAAAATTGTACAGCAGAACACCCAACACCACAGGTTTTATGCAACCATTACATCAGACATGTATGTGAATCAGGTTATGAATCATGAACTCATCCACGCAGACAGGGATTCAGGAGTCTATTTTGGAAACTGGAGAACCGTTGGTGTCCAAACCATCTGCACCACAAGTCTAGTTGACAGAACTCATAATGTGTGTTTTTAAACATTTTGACTGAGTAAAAGAGTCTTTCAAAATGCAAACAAATTTTATTTTATCAAATTAATATTGTAATTGTAATGTTATAACATTGATAAATTACAATATTATTGAAAAATCCATATATCTTAGGCACTTCATGACTAAGTGAAACACATTACATAAACACATTAAACATTAAACACACAGAGATGGATGTTTGAAAACCTTTTTTTCTGTTAATTATCACAATTTTTCTCTTACATTTAATGAAAACATAACATGTCTGTCTTGTGTCGTCCCAAATTAACTTATTTTGCTGAATTTTTATTTGTTCTATGATTAAATCAATAAACAATTTAATATATATTTAGATTGAAGCACAAAGAAAATAAACCCCTAACTTTAATACATTGAGAATAAACATTTTTTAAAGTAGATTTATGGAAATTTTTAAAATGTACATTCTTACCTAAAAAAAAAGATGAATTTCACCGGTAGTTCAGTTTTCTAGAAATTCAATACAGGAATTGAGTAAACACACTGAAAAACAGCCAAAGCAAGTCATTTTCATGAGCTTTATTTAAAAATATTGATCAGTTTGTAACTTGTCTTGGCCAAAGTTATTGAAAGCTCTGGATCCACAGGTCGCAGACACCTGGTCTAGAAAATATCTTCAGTCTATTTCCAGAAACAAACACCAGAACCTTCTTTGAAAACCCTCTCCGTATTTAGTTTAATGAATGGGTGTGCCTAAATCTATTTTTGAATAAATGGGCATGGATATTTTTGGCCATCCTTACCATAAAATTAACAATAATTGAAAAAAACATAGCTTACAAAAAAATACATATTTATATGTATCAGCACCGGCGCCCCTCAGGGGCGTGTTCCTTCCCCACTTCTCTTGTAATGCATTCATATTTACACCAATTTACACATATGCCTGTTTACAAGAAAGAAGAACACTTTTATTTTTTATTTCTGCCCCTTTTTATACATATTTACAATGAAGATCTTAAATTTAAAGTGAAAAGAAAGCCAAATTCCTTTTCTGTAGACAAACTTGGCAAACTTGATTCTGATACAAATTTGCATTGAAAATTTCATATTAAAAAATTGCAAAAGTGTTCAGCAAATCGGTCCAGTTCTCAAACTGACCACCTTTTTTTCTGGCTCTGGGGGATTCTGGCGCCGTTGCATCATCAGCTTGGTAACAGAGGAGGGGATTTATTTATGATTCCAACTAAATGACTGACAATCTTACAATTATGAAAATGAACACGATGTTAGATGAAATCATGACAGCATGTTGTGTTTGGTGCTCCGCCTGCACAGCTCAAACATTTAATGATACTGTAAATGTGAATGTGTTGTCATATTTATCACCATTGTGTTAGTTTATAATCCCCAAATGAATAAAAATGAAGGCCTGATTGATTTTACACTGGGGGATTCCAACTGAAAAAGATTAAATTTATTCATACCAAATAAAATGAGGCTGCCTTTAAGTTTTGGTTTATTCTTTTTGGTAGTTGTTTCATGGTTTTCAAACTGTTTTTGGATTTTGTAATTTTTAAAAATTGTAAGACTGAATCATGTGCTTGGTCTGAAAATATAAGTCTAAACCAGTGGCATGGGTTGATGGAACATTGCCTCATGTCAAAATTAGATGTATTTCTCAGTGTTTAGAAATCATTTGCTTCAACTCTCATTTGGTTTTTGGAGCTGTGGGAGTTTTGAAGTAGGTAAGAGATGCTTACATAAACAAAACAATAAAAAAACCCAGATATTGGTCTGTTAGAAGTCAAACATTGCGCATCCTTCACAATTTACTCGCCACTGTTAGGCTGTGAGTTCTTTGAACTGAAAACTTGTACTATTTTAAGGTTGGCTTTAAATTATGATGTCAAGGTGTGAGGAAGAGTGTCTGCTCGTGTTTGCTTGAATCATTCACATGTGTGAATGATTGACTGAGTAAAAGAGTGAAAGCCTCCTCCCCGGTGGTCTCCCTGGGCTCTTAGCCACTGTGCAATGACCACTGCTGCTGCTGTCCCTGACCCACATCACCACATCATTGACACTAAACCGACCGCCAATCTCCCGTTGGCCTGTTGCCTCTGGCACGGCTCGCTCCGGGGCTGTTTGGATTATAACTCAGCTCCATAATGAAGACCGAACAGTAACGAAGGGGAACACTGTGTCCACAAACTACAAGATAAAGCTTGTTTGTCTGTCATTATTCTTGAGCAGAGTTATAATTTTCTCCAAAAAAAGCAGGAGGGGGGGAAAAAAAGTGGAGCGCAGTGGAGCACAGTGCCGACCAGGCCGACGCTGTGGTGCATGTGTTAAGTGGCAAACACGGGCAGGATAAAACAGCTCAGGAACACTATCCCATGTTCAAATAAACAAATGTGTGTGGGGTCTGAAGAACAAACACACATTCATTAGGTGTTTCTGTGCCTGTAGACCTGCGCTGTTTGAGATGTGATGTACACACACACACACTCACACACATTGAAATAAACTGTGCAAAAGTCCTAAAGCACATTGGTTCAATCATTTAAACTGGCCTTCCTCATGAGTTTTTGTTCATTTTCTGTTGACCTTTTAGAGTTGTTCTCTTGTAGTTTTCTGCTTTTTCATTCATTCTCAGTTCAGTCATGTGCAAAATGTCACAGAAGATGAGGAGTTTCTGAAAATCAGGTCTTTCAGAAGCAGGAACAAATCCAGACTCCGGACAGAAAACGAGCAGTAACATCAGCTGATTGTTGTCTCTTCTTCAGGTATGTCAACGAGCATCTTTTCAGGCATCACCAACTTGGCACAAACACTATTTTGGAGTTCAGAAAATGTGTATGCTAAATTTTTCGGACACAATTACTGAAAGTGAAGCAAATGTATGTACAAAAAAGGCCTAAAGATTAATTTAGAAGAATTCTTTCCAAAGTTTTGCATTGATTTACCTGTCACAATAAAACATTTGACTCGACGATAAATTGTCCCTGCAATTATTGAGATAAATTGTAATATTGCTGTTTTGAGACCGTTTCAAGTAGCATAGTGAAAATGGTGTATTAATGCAAGTTTGCCCTCTCAAAGACCAACAAACTTTAATTTTGTACAGAACACTTTGCATTGGAACTGAAAGATATTTTAACTATCCAAAATAAAACACAGCAAACAAAAGCAATTAAAAAAATGGAAACAAAAACCACACACAATGGAAACCATAAATAAAATTGATGCTTAATCATCATAAAGAAAATGATCAATTTAATTTACCATGTGGACAATTAATTAATTGTGTATTACAACAGGTGGTCATGTTGGCACAACATTGATTCATTGATCGCAGTGAAAGTATGAAACAGATCAGAATAAAGAACAAACAAAACAGCAATAAACTAAACATTCTTTTGAAAATGAGGTGAAAATGTGCTAAAATGTGATCAAATATTAAAGAAATTCTTTAAAAGATCTTCATAAAGCCTGAATAACGGGGGCTTATAAAAAAAAGTCAGAAAATGACTATGCACAAATAAAAAGAGACAAAACAAAACATTGTATTAGAGATTATTTATGCATGTGATTATATTCTGCTCTTATCCTTCATTTCGTCATATGAAGGATAAAATATGGAGTCTGGCTTTCCCCCAATTAGACAATCAAACAGCTCCACTGACCCTTAGCTTCTCTGAGACTTGGAGTTTATACCCGAACCAGGGCCGCCCACTCCTGTTTACCAAAGAAACTTGACTGATGGATTGTATTGTTTGGCCTTTCACAGCTATAATTGGCTCTGTTGTATAGGTTAAAGCTTGGGATATATTCTGCAGACCCCAAACATGCCACACATGGCCTCTGGGTCAGTAACACTCGTATCAGTCCAAGGACCCCCTAAATGGTAAAAGGGTCAGGCGCGATCGTCAGGGCTCTCTCTGACAACATCAGTTGGTGACGATGATTTCAACATCTTAGACTCTCTTCATGTCTTTACTCCTGAACCAGAGACACAAGCAAGGCCAAGTATGCCTCCTAAACCCCCTTGCAGCAGCCAGTAAATATTTAGCCAGGACTCCCGACTGTGACACACAGCCAGTCCAAACAACCTGCTACACAATTATCACTGGCATCATCTGTATACTGCACGGCCTCCTTCATGTTTCCATGTGAGGATTTAGTATTTGGATTGAAAATGTTCTGTGATATTCTGTTAGCTTCAGATGTCAAACTGTTCCTGACTTTCTTTTTGATACCGCAGAACAAGAAAACATACAGTTCGAGCTGCAAAGGTGGCACTATAAATATTATTCAGTGGCTGGGTTCACTGTGTTCCTGCCCTCTAAATGTTTGTAAAACCAACTGAATGAAATTCTACCAATTTGTCTTTGAAATGACCTCATTTAAAAACTGGATCGTAAGAATAAGAACGCAGAAACAGTGAATGGTGGGTCCTAAAAACAAAGCAAAGCATAGAATAGAATAGAATAGAAATGCCCTTCATGGTTCCAGAGTCAGGATATTCTAGTGCAACAGAATCAATCATGTAGATAAGTTATAAAAAATTTTTAAAAAGTAAAGACAGAATTAAGAACCTAGTGTACATTAAAGGCAAATTTACACTACGCAAAACTGTGCAGTTATTAAAAACAGATCCTACAATCCAAAGGAATGTGCATCTAAGTAAGTTCATTAACATAAATTACAAATTGTGCATATGTATTTGTGAATTACAACAATAAAACTGTGCAACAGTAGAATTGTGGAAATGCCAGCAGGAATGTTATTTAAGATCAGTAAAAATTTGCAAATACCAACAGAAATGAAATATTGAGTTTGTTGGGAGAGGTGACGGTTCCAGTGCCTTTCTGTCCTGGCTGGCATCGTAATACATCCCACCTGTACTCTGCAAATGTAGCTCTCGTGAGCTGCGTTTCCAATAACCATTTAATTTCACAATCTGACATTTGAGATAAACTTGTTAAATGGAAACATACCAATTAAAACAAAAATCTTGTTTTTTGTTAAAAGATTTAGGTGCTGAAATGAGATAGTCTTTTTTGCCCATGTTGAAATTGGTTTCTTTTGCAAGGCTGCAATGAAAACTTTTTTCACATGGCACAAGTCACATGATTATCAACCAGATGTTGCCACTGGCGCAAACCACAGAGACAACTGGGAGTAGTTGGACGATCATAGACGATCATGCCATGTTTTTTAATGACTTATTGTATGAACAAATTTACTCATGTGTGATTTTTATTTAACAGAAACACTGCAATTGTGTTTTGAGCACATTTGTAATGAAAACACAGCTCCTGACATGCTCACACTGATGATGAGTCAACCAGGTGCTTCTCATTAGCAGCAAGTTGTTGCTATTTCCCCTCTACAATCTGAACCAGCAAAGGTCTATTTTTATTTTTGCACATAGAGTTGTTTTACTTTGGAGGATAGTTTAAACAAAATATTTTTACTTGTTCTGATATATAAATTCTAATAAACAGTGCATATCTTATTGCCAGGAGAGTTAAACAAACAAATGTTGTGAAAAATGACATTACATTTTCTACAAATACAACATCGTGCTATCCAGAATAATAAAAGAGTTCCTTTGTGTATTCTATTATGGAAACCAATTTTGCCCTTTGAATTTACAAAAGCAATGGATTTCTAAGCTATAAGCACATCTCCGTTTGGCTGCTGGCGAAGTTGTCCCGTTGGTGCAAACATTTGTAAAATATGATCTTAAACCAATGAGTCTGTCAGTGAGGTCCACAAATAATGTCTTAGACATTACTGTACTGGATTTGCTGTCATTTTCAATAAACACAAGTGTTTACCTTAGTTTTACGTTAATCAAAACCACAGTTGCTGTGTTACTCTGTTAAGAAGTGACATATTTAAGTCTTTATTAAAGTGATTCATCGCTAAACAAAAACAAATCCAAAATGGAAAAGCTGAAAAAGGTCCAACAGACCAGGAGTGGAGAAACATATTTATGAGGAAGACTCCGATCAGGAAAACTGGAATCACTCCCTTCATTTAATATTTCAGTGTAACATTACTTTTCAGATAATTTAATAAATGTTAATATCTAATGAGTCAATCCAAATGCTGACCAAGCATGTTTTTTTTTTGGTTCAAGTTCTATAGACATGACCAGATCTGATTATTGCCTGAACGACTGAATCAGAAAACTCCAAAACTGAAACTATCTGACAACTTGAAGTTGAACTTAAAATAGCTCAGTATAAAGAACCAAAGTCATCAATATGTAATTTAAGTATTTCTAAGGTTTTGGTATTTACATTGCCACATTTAGAGCTCTCATACACAAATAAAGATATCAAAGTCTTTAATGGATCTTTCATCACTACGGAACAAATAAGAGAAAATCAGATATTCCGGGTAGTGATAAGAACATAGCTAATAAAGAAAAGTTTCATGTAACTCGTAACGCTGAACATGCACACACAAAGCAGTTTAAGTTGATTCAGACTTTTTTGTTTCAGATATGAAACAATTTTATCACAATTTATTACAAAATTTAAATGCAGAAAAAAAAAGAAAAAGATAAAGCTATCCTTTGATGTATTTATGAGCAAAACCCCAGTCTTTGAATATCTGATTGCAAAACAGCAGTATTTTAGCATCACTTATGTAATCTAAGGGCACAGCACTCACCACATGACCGTACAAATATTTGTGGAGTTTATAGTGATGTTTGGCAGTCTCATTTTCTTTGAAACAGCCTGTAAGTCACAGGTTGTGAAAGATTGGTGGAAAAAAATCCACTTTCCCAAGGAGAAGTGTTGAAATCCATCTGACTGTTGTACACTGCAGCACAAATGATTTATGATTAAAATGTCCTCTAATTTCCTCACTGGTTTATCTTCCTGGCACTGTCGAGCTCATGAATATCGGAATTCACACGGCTCTTTGGTGGCCTGAATGCACCGCAAGAACATAAGGGCTCGGTTCATTTAGCATCGTAATGTAAAACATGCTGTATGGTTTCTACGTGCTGGCCTGTAAAATCATAACAGCCTTACTAATCAAAGACATTGTGTCAGATTGCAGTTATGGCTTGATGTTGGCAAGAAATCCAATTTACTCCCTCATATTTCTCTGGCAATTGGGGGCTGGGGGGCCAGACAGCAATTTACAGCATGTTACCACAAATTCAACATCTGCAAACGCTGACGTTAAACACCTGCTCATGACGACCGCAATTCGTGTAACAACACCGCTGTTTATAATTACGCTAAACCTTTTCCAAAGTCCAAAGAGATTTGGGATGCCAGAAATTTTAATAACTACATAAATATGAACATAAAACACAGCATCAGCTGTGCTGTCAGGGAAAAATCAGGATAAATTAAAACTTAAACTGGAGCATGGATGGATGGATGGATGGATGGATGGATGGATGGATGGATGGATGGATGGATGGATGGATGGATGGATGGATGGATGGATGGATGGATGGATGGATGGTTGGTTGGTTGGTTGGTTGGTTGGTTGGTCAGTCCATTGGTTGGATGTATGTTTGAACGGATGTTCGGTTGGGTAGATGGTTAGATAGTTGGATATTTGGTTGGATATCATGGATGGTTGGTTGGATGGTTGGTTTGATGGATGGTTTGATGGATGGTTGGTTAGTCAGATGGACGGTCCATCGGTTGGATGTATGGTTGGATGCATCTCTGCCAGTGAAACCATGTTTCTGTTTCATCAAAGCTCTCATTCTTCTCGGCTCTTGTATTCATCTTGAAACGCTCCTTGGTGGTCCGTTGCTGCTATCAACATCTGGAACGGAGCATCATGGCGACTTCAGCCAGAAAGCTCTGCTCCGTATCTCTGCAATTAGCCGAAAATAAACTCCCAGTTTAAACTGTCCCCGTTTATCCCTTTCCCCCCAATTATTTACAAAATGATTTTTCCCACAAGAAAGCCCAAACATCCAGCCTGTCTTTATGGTCACTAACTTGTGTTAATTTGCTGTCTGCTTTAATTGGCTTTGAGGACATGAGGGAGGGCTTGATAATGAAGCAGTGTTTATGTTTTTGAGTGCTCGGCGGTAACAGCACTGCAACAGTTTGAGTATTTTGTTTTCTTGTGCAGACTGATCTGTGTGCATGCATGGAAGACATCTGTGAGTTTGAGGCTGTTTCAGACAGCCTGTCTGTCTGTCTGTGTGTCGGTGTGATGGAGGATTTGACGAATGGGAAAAGGTATACAGTGGCAGACAGTGGTGACCCCATTAGTGGGAGATGAACCCTATTGAGAGAAGTCTGAGGATAAGACATAAGTACTCAACCCCTCTCAGTGCTTCAAGGTGTTCTTTTCTTCACTGGGTTGTTATTACTATTAGCAAAAATCTGAGATTTCCTTTTATAAGTCAAGCACTCTCTGTGTAAAAAACGCACTACAGTTATTGGTTTATGAGCTTTTTTTTCTATTATTCTGAATAACATTGCTGGGATTAAGAAGCTAAAACATGGATGTTTGCAGTAGTTGTCTGTCCTTATAGAATTGAACCTTCAGAGACACGAACACAATTACAAAGTTGGCCTTCTATCACCTGAACATTTCCATGATTAAAAGAAGAAAGTCACAGCAAAATCTTGAGAAACTTTAACTTTAGTTGCATCAATTACCTCAACAATGTTTTTGCAAGTCTGCCTAAAAAAATCAAACCCAGAACATTGCTGCTTGTATTTTCACTAAAACTAGGATAATAGAGCACATCAGCCCAGTTCAGAAGTCCTTACACTGACTCCCTGTAGCTCAGTCTAGATTTTAAAATACATCTGGTAGTTTATGAATCACTGAATGCTTTAGCACCAAGGTACATTAAAGATCTGCTGTTTTGTATCAACCTTCCTGATCTCTTAGATCTTCTACTCCTAGTCTACTACAGCCAGAACCAAACATAGAGAAGCAGCATTAAGATTTTATGCTCATGTAATCTGGAAGAAACTTCTAGAAAATTGCACAACTCTGGAAACATTGAGTTCCTTTAAATTAAGGCCAAAAACCCACCTGTTTAGAGTTGCCTTTGATTCCTAGTTAATGGAACATTAATCAATACTATTTGATGTACATTTACTTGATGATTTTGTCGATGGCCTTTGTTTCGTGAGTGGTTGCTGTATTTTTATGATGTAAAACATTTATTGCCTTGTTGCTAAAATACCAGTAATGCTGTACTGGTAAACAAGTTCAGCATTAAGAGCCAAATTAACCTTATCATCACTGTAAAGAGCCACACAGAAATTGAAAGATTTAATTTATAAGCAGTTTTTCTTCTTTGTCTCTATGACTTTAGTGGGACAGTATATTTTACAAATGTCTTTAGGTTTGGTTTGTTTGCATATTTTACACTGTACTTAGTTTACTATACTAAACATTACTTTGGTATAACATTCCATGATAATTATTGGCCCCCATTGTGTGAACGGATGGATGGTTGGATTAATGGCCAGAGGACGGTTGGATGGGACATTGCTGCAGA
Organism: Poeciliopsis retropinna; assembly: GCA_010277075.1. NCBI lineage: Eukaryota > Metazoa > Chordata > Actinopteri > Cyprinodontiformes > Poeciliidae > Poeciliopsis > Poeciliopsis retropinna. The sequence continues at coordinate 3,574,268 of VMRM01000039.1, forward strand.
GGTTTTGGGCTAACACATTTTTTCATTTAATCCCATTATTAGCTGTGTGGTGACTTTAATATTCTCCTTCTTCTTGCTTTCTTTTTATTTTATTTTATTTCTGTGTGAGTCCAGCATTGTTAGAAATAAGCCCAGCGTGGAGACCACCTTCTGACACGAGGCTCAGCCTGCCATTAATGAAAACAACCTGAAGACCATGAGGAGGCAGCGCACATCAAAAATGCTGGCGGCCATGACCAATTCTGAGGCTTTGTAGCTATTAAAGTGGTGAGTGATACATAAAGAACAATCGCAGCAGCATAGCAGAAATGCACCTGGACATAAAAAAATGAAACACGGTAATAATGACACACTGAGCTTAGGGCAAAGGGGGCTAATAAAAGAGGTGGCAAATCTGGCATTTTACAGTTTTCTGCACATTGCTTCAAAGGTACCACTAAAATGTCTCATGGCTTGTATGGACCATAATCGCAAATTAGAGATCTGTTTAAATTATACTTGGGAATATAAAAGGAAACTATGCTCTAAGAACTGGGCTGTACTTTTCATTCAATCTTGGATAAAGTGAATGGGATTAGAGAAAAAATAGGAAAACACATTGTAAAAATGATTAATGCCTGGCAATCAGACCCATGACGAAGGGGAAGTTTTCACTTCAGATTTGAAAAGAATTAATAAAAAGAAACTGTTGAGAAATTGTTATTCTGAAATGTTTCTGGGGAACAAGCAACCACAATTAGTTCCCAAACAGATTTAGTTTTGGAGAATGGCTGCTCCATCTTTTCTTTTATGGTTCACATCAAGTCAAAAAAAAAAAAAGTGTAGAATGTGGATTTTCCTAACAAAACCAAATACATTTTGTTCCTAATGACCAATTAAATTCACTGAAGCATTTATTTTTAATATGAAAACTACATTTGCTAAATTAAATCAGTATTTTCCTGTATTTACCCAGCAAACTTTTACAAACTGTGACACACTGATGAAATTCTTCCATCAATTTCTTACTTTGTATTATACATTAGTCATCTATTTCAAGATGTATTTGTCTCATTTGCACGGGGGGTGTCCAAAGTGTGAGTTGGGGACTGTTTATGGTCCTTGAAATGATTTTGCTCGGTCCCTGACCACAAATTCATGTTGGTGAGAATTTGGTCAACAAAATAGAAAACAACTTATCACACAAAATTTGAAGTTGACTGTTTCACTTTTAATAAGGCAACGGTCTGAAGCCCTTAGCTATTTAATAAGAAACAGAGGTCATAAAGATTGCTTTTGTTGAGCAGATTAAACCTAAAAAAAATCACAATGAATACATTGTAGCATTTTTAATGGAATGTAATTTGTGTCCCACCAGTGGTTTAAATTAGCCCTTTAGATATCACTGATCTATACGCTACCAGGTCAAAATAAAAAGTCACCACCTGAATTTAACTGAGCAGATAAATAAGAACTTCACATTGAAGCTGCCAGCAAGTTATTTAACACCAGCAGCTTTTCATTTCTTCAACAACTACATGGAAAGACACATTCTGTTTTCAAGAAAGTTCATATCATTGGCATCAAGTGGAAAAATATTCAAGGAGATGGCATAAACTGCTAAAATTTATAAAAACTGGAAGGACAGTAGGGATCGTTGTCTGTGAGGAAGAAATGAATGATTTATGGTTACTTAAATGTTTTGTGACACCAAATCAAACAAAAACAGTAGAACTAGGAGCTGTTTAATAATGAACATCAGAATATGTACACACAATGTGAAGTGAACTCAGCAGATTGGGGCAGAACCTTAAGAAAACTGCTAATCAGTGAGGCTAACCAGAAGGAAGCATAAAGACTTGATTCTAGAGTTATGGAAGAAGACCATGTGATCTGATGAGTCCAGATTTTCCCTCTTCCAGAGTGATGGGCACTTCAGGGTGAGAGGAGAGGCAGCAGATGAAGTGATGCGTATGGAGGAAGTGCTGTGATCTGCTTGAAGATCATGAATGACCAGGTTATTCCACCAACAGATTGTTTCTTCCCTGATGACACGAGGATATTCCAAAATAAAACTGCGAATTAGCGGTTCAGGGAGAATGAGACATTAATTTCTCATGGATCAGTCTTCGCAGAGTTCAGACTTTAACCCGGTTGGGAATCTTTGTGATTTTCTGAAGAAGGTTTTGCTCAGTGGTCAGAATGTCCCATCATCAATACAAGATGTTGATGAAAAATCAGTGGCTGGAAATCAATCTTGTGACATTGCAGAAGCTTATCGAATCAATGCCAGAGCAAATGTGTAGTATAATTAAAGGTGAAGGTGGTCCAATGATATACTAGGGAGGGTGATCTTTTTGGTAGTATAAGTTAAGACCACCTTCACATAGGATGAAGGCCTCACTAAGCTCTCCACCACTTATACAGCACATTAGGAAGTGGCTGGATAATGACAACACTGAAGGACCCCCTGCAGTGTGAAAGTGGTCATGCTGCTGCATTCTTGGTAATCAATAATTCGGTCCCTGCTATTTTCCTCTTCTCCCAGATGTTGTCCTGTTCCCCCTCCATGCGCCACAGCAGAGCCACCGTTCAACAACGACCTCACCATCTGGACCCACCTGGGGATCAACCACACTCAGGTAGGCCTCTCTCTGTCGAACAGCGTCTTTATCTAGCACCAGAACTTCACATCACACTGTTACAACATGGCTGCCACCTGCATGTCTGCAGTTAAGTCATCGCTGCACAAAGTTGTTTCCATTATCTTGTCTCAACGTTTTTGCAATTTGCAATCAGTTTGAGCCTTGTGTGTGGAAGTTTTCTTAGCACAGAAAAACCTTCCACTTGTTGATGGTAGCGTGATGATTAACACTTCAAAAACACAAAATCTTACCAAGTATTTTTTGTTAATGTAAATATCTTAGTACTCTTGAAATAAGACAAAACAAACTTACAAGCAACTTTTCAGCATGACATAGCAGCATTCCTTAATTGATTGTAAAAAAAACAACAACTACTAGTTCCACTGGAAGATTATTTAACTTATAACAAGACATTTTCCCCATGTAATCTATTCATCAATTTTCAATCTCTTACTCATCTGATGATATCAGCTTCAGAATGCTTAGAGTTAGAGCACTTAGTTTAATCGTCTGCTTGATGATCTGAAACATTTAAAGGAGGGGTATTATGTAAATGTGACTCTTTTTGAGCATTATATCATTATAATGTTACTCCTTCATCAAAAACATACCTGGAGTGTTGCTTTGACTCTCGGATGCATGTTTGAGAAATCCTTTAATCTCCCCTGGCAGCCATTCACTCATGCCTAAAAACTTCCTCACATTGCAAAAACACAAAATCTTTAAAAGGATTTCTTGTTTAGTTTCAAGTACAAATATTTTAGTACACTTGAAATAACACAAAACTAACTAAAAAACAATGTTTCAGCAAGATATAGGGACTTGTTTTAAGTCAATAATTTCTTAATACTGATTATAAAAAAGTATGGGTTCCAATGGAAAATTACTTATTGTTAGATTTGTCTTATTTTAAGGGTACTAAGATATTTGTATTAGAAACCAAACAGGAACTACTGTTTGGAAAGTGCAAACATCCATCCATCCATCCATTTTCTTTCACCCTTGTCCCTTATGGGGTCGGGAGTTGCTGGTGCCGATCTCCAGCTACGTTCCGGGCGAGAGGCGGGGTACACCCTGGACAGGTCGCCAGTCTGTCGCAGGGTGAATGTGCAAACAGAGAATGCAAAATACAAATACATGTATATGCCATAAAGCTATGATTTAAAAAATGTCCTTTGGTTTCCATTATGGTCGAGGATGGGCACAGTTTGGAGCTGTTTGTCCTTCTCTATGACTGTGATTCATGCAACACCAGCTGCAGTGCATATTCCCACAGTGACAAACGTCTGAGTGTGGTGTGGTGATCGTTTTTGTTGTTGCTGTCCCTGTGCACTCCTATTCTAGTTAAAACCAGCCAACCTTATGCTGAGGTAGACTTTTTCTGCAGGCTCAAAACAGCTGGAGAACTTTGATGGTATATCCACTGTACTTGTTGAGGGAGCATCTTCAGTGTTTGCAGCAAGATGCTGAATATATAAGTCTGTTGTGGAGAGTTTAATCTCTGCTTTCGTCATCTGTTGGAAGAATCCAAGCTTACTTTAAAAAAAACTCAACAAGCTGAAAAAAAAAAAAAGATTTCTGCAGAGCTGCTGAGACACTGAACACCACAGGAGATCCTAAAATATTGAGCTGAAGCTACACAGAAAAAGTCTGAAGACAATAAGGTGGATGTCCTTGAGTGGCCTAGTCAAAGCCCAGACGTCATTATCCTCACAGAGATAGAAAAGCTTAGCAGGAAGAAAGGAGGAAAACTGCAACGTCCAGAATAATCATGCTTATTTTATGTTAAATATTTTAATTCAGTTGTAGAAATCAGATTTCAATTTAACATTAAAGGTTTGTTTTGAAAATCATGAAACAAAAAAAGACGCATTTTGTTGATTCTGACCCAAAAGGGTAAAACATCCAAGAGAGAGGATGCTTTTTATAGACACAGTAAAAATAAGGTGAGAATGATTTGAAAAATGGAATAAAGAAATTCTCCAACAGAAGGAAAAAATATTGCATCCATTTGATCATTTCAGGTTTATATCTGGTTACATGCAATCAGTTCACCACACTTATAGCTCACAAGAGGAGTGTTTACCATCAATTACAGACAAAATGTTACAAAACCATATTCAGGTGGACACAGATTCCTCAACCAGACATATTCAGATGCCATAAGTTAAAGTAGCATTCAGTTACTGAGGCCTACCTGATGAAAAGCCTGGGAGGCCAAGCAGGAACAGATGGGTTGAGGACAACGGGACACTGGGAAGAAGGGAGCAAAGGGAGGGAAGGAGGAGAGAGAGAGGGACCACCATCACTGCTGCCCACACCAAACATTTACCACCAGCCGCCCACCTCCATCCCACCAAACCATTTTCAGCACAGTGACTCTTATCTGTAATTAATCTGCAATTTGCACATACATGCACTGCGCCTGCAGTCTTTGAAATCTTTTTCATCCTGATCAAATCTTTTACAGACAAGCGACCACAAAACAGAAAAATGCATATCACCTCCTTATTTTCCTTTGAAGTATTCTTTACTGCATGAGAAAGGCAAGAACAAAGACTTTGAAACAGAGATGAATTGTGTTTTCTACTTTATGAATGCAAAATATCATTAGTAAAGTGAAGTAAAAGGTTTTAGATGCGCACAAGATGACCAGATGTCCCTCCTTCTGTTGAAGGCGTTTCAAAATCCGTCCCTTGTCGTACAAACTAAGACGATGTCCAACATATTTCCTGGCTCCCTGTTTCACCGCTGCAGAACAGATGCATGTCTTAGATTTGGCTCGTGTCTGCTGTTGGCAAGGAATGCAGGGAAGAATCTCCTCATATGACAATCAGTCTGCAGATATTGTTCAAGCACAGATAAGCTTGCTCCAATTTACATCCAGCAGAAAATGTAAAAATACTGGTACTGGCTTAAAGTAAATCAGTTTTTCAATTCTGGGGAATTATTTTAGGTCAACAAGTTTGTAAAATTTAATTTAGCCAAAAGATATTTGTTAAAGTTGCAGTCTATTTAAAAAGAACATTTACTGAAAGAATGACAAACTCTGAGAAGTGACTATGCCAAAACTATACAAAAAATATAAAAATCTTGCATTTAAGATAATAGAAAAAAAACTTTGCTTGTACATTTGTTCTACCCAGCTTCAGTTTGTTCAAATTCTTCAAAAGCACCTATTGCTATACAATTATTAATCAGTTAATACAACAAATACTCATCATATTAGCCCCACAATGTGTTGCTGTTAAGTCAAGCAGCTTTTCACATGTTGATGTCGGAAATATTGTGTTAGCTACAGATGCATCCTTTGCTACAAATGATTAGGCGTTTACTTAAGGAATGCCCTGTTATTGCATTTTAGGCAATAAAATGTTCATTTTGTAAGAAAGTAATTAAATCATTTGTTTATTTGTGTGTTACAATGCATTTCTAACATTGTACAAAAAGGCTAAAACAGTCATTGATTACATTTTCCTATCGCTTCACAGTAAAGCTCTTTCTCTGGAGAAAGAGCTTTACTCTTTACTCATTGTATGTGATCTATCACATAAAATGCTACTAACTTATGTATAAAGAATACTTTGTTGTAACTTTAAATTCAATTTAACTATAAAAGTACTTCATGGATCCTAAAGGAAAATTAAATGTCATTACTCATATCCAAGCATCTTCAAAAAGAAATTGTGGATGGCGATGCTGTGAGCAGGAGCAATTTGTGGTAGTAGTCTGTGTTCCAACAAATCTAAACTAACCTCTGACTGCAGACTGTTGCTGTATGACTGTCATGACATTCTAATACCTTGATTAGAATGGTATTCTAATCAAGGTATTGATTAGAATACCTAATTCTAAGGTATTAGAATAAGGTATTCTGTGGATCAATCCACAGCAGACAAAAAAAGACAGAATAATGACCTCAGTTTATGCCTGCACCCCCTCTCTGTATCCTTTTCCTGCTGCTACTCCTTCCTTCTTCCTCCCTCCATTAGGCAGCAGAGACAATATTCTACATTTTCATTCAGTTATGAAGCAAATTTTGAGCTTTTTTTAATATATATATATATATATATATATATATATATATATATATATATATATATATATGTATTTTTTGGAGATTTGGACATTGAAATTTGTGGTGCACTGACCCACCAGTTAAGTTCACTATGTCAGAACTAATTTGGTAAACGTGTTTCCATTTCCCCTTTTACAAATGAACTCCTTTTCAGAAAATTCAAAGTGAGCATAAAAACCTTTTTGCAAAATTTAGGATGTGTTTTTCAAATTTTCCCATTTCCATCTACCATTCTAATGTGATACATCAAAATGCACATGAAAAAATATATATTAATGGAAACATGGTAGTGACATGTCCTGGATGACACCATTAGTTGTTGGTAAACACTGCTAATCCATCTCATTTGCTTTTGCTACTCTTTGAATGTCAGCCTGGCCATATTGTTAGAAAGCCGGGTGGAGAGATGTTGGATTTGGGGATACCATTCCTGACCGTTGTGGTTGATAGCAGAGATGGTTTCTTCTCTTCTCTGCATCCATGGAGGCTCCCTTTCAACTCCCCTGGGATTTGGGGTCGTAGTTCAGGTGTAATTTGAGCTTTGGAGATGCTAATCTGTTGCTCATAGTTTTAAGAAAAGCAACTTGTTGCCAAAGTTTCACATCGTAGCAAATGTCAAAAAGTGAAAGTATGAGAGAAAAACCTCTTCCTGCAGCACAACGTCCAAAACCAGAGGGAATAATTATCCAAAACAGAAATGTCTCAACAAAGAATAATAATAATAAAAAATAACTCCACAAAAAGCCCCGAATCAGAATTAAAGTAAAAGAGCTGCTCTAAGTCTGTATCACCATAAGCAGTTCTAGAAATGTAAGTAAAGTGGTTCAAGTTGTATAAATAATTTTTAGATTAAAAACCCTCACATATGAACACAGTTTTTTGTTTCGTGTTCAGCTGAAAAATGAAACAGGAATGTTCTAAGAAGTTGCTGCATTATGGTATCAAATCCAGGCAATCCAATTTCCTACATGGCGTAATTAAAGACACCACGGTGGCATTAACCAGGCAACACATTAGTGTCACTGTCTTCTGCAACTTTGTATGTGCCTCGTGCCACCACATTAGGGAGCCCTGGGTGGCTTGTCTTACTTATGCCATGTGTATACTTCAGCCAAACAAGGCCTAAGGACACTCCAGGGTGGTACAGAGCGAAGGAGGGGCGAGGAAGCTAAAAGCGAAGTTGTGTGGTCTGATGGCTGAAGCCCGTGATTTAGAGGCTGTTGATGCTGGGCAGACAGCCCAGCCTCAGTCACTGACTCAGGCTGGATGACGCTACATAAGTCACTACACTTAAAATGTCCTCATGTGTTTGGATCTGTTCAAGTGGAAATCAGAGGCACTCACACGACTGGAAATCGCTACTGAGTCTGATTTTCTTGTTCCTTTTTTTCCCCTCCACCCTGAAGCCTTCACAAACAGATGGCAGAGGCTCATTAAGCTGTTGTCAGGACTATTAATGGCATTGTGAACACTTGCAGAGGTCTGTATGCCGTATGGCATACGACTGCCAAACAAAGCCGGGCCATTAAAGTAGGTGTGTGAGGAACACAATGCTGCTTGCTGTGTGCTGTCAGAAGAGGGAAGCACACACATGGTTAGCATCGGGCTGACTTTTATTATTTCATGTTTGTGCTAAACTTTATAAGACATAAAGACTGTGATAGGCTGACACTGAGTGTGTGATGTTTGTCTCGTTAAATTTCCAGCACGTTCCTTGTGTCCAAATTCCACACTTTTCCAGACATAAAGCTGGCCCATTGCTAACATATAAATATAAGAATTTCATACTAATTCACAGCAGATATTTCTCTGGTGAGTCTAAAGATTTAAATTCAGTTTTTACCTTGAAAAGCTAAACGAAGGAAGGGAGAAACAAGAATAAAAAAGGGAAGAAAGGAAGGATGGAATGAACTAAAGCACTAATAAATGAACAAAGGAAGACAAGAAGAAAAAACTAAAGGAAAATCAAAGGAAGGAAGGAAAGCATGAAGGTAGGAAGTAAGTACACTCGACTATGTGAAATGCCTCCATACTTCCTGATGATTGGGCAGATGTATGCAGGTGCCACTATTGCATACAAAATGTAATTATAATTTAATTACGTGTCAATATTGAATTAAAATTATATCTACATGAATGTATTTTATACTTATGTTTGCAGAAGCATTTAGTTATTTATGTCAAATACACCATTCAAGTGGCAGTTTATTTTATCTTGAAGATGAGACTCATCTGTGACATCAGAGTATTTTCTATTAAACAACCCTGGCCAGAAACATCTGGTTGGCGCTGTGAAGTCCACTATTCTTTTCAAACCTGTTCTTTTCAGAAGCATTGATGTTTCTGATTAAACTGAATCCCAGTGATCTGTCCAGTGAATGCTAAAGGCACCGCCTGACGTACTTTAAGGTCTCCACACGCTTGTAGCTTCACGTTCTGGTGCTCGAATTCATATTCTTTGGGCTGAGATGAATCACTTTATTTCACTCGCAGATGTACAATTTTTACAAGAGCCTGACAAGGGAAACAATGAGCTTTTTTGTCAGCTGTTTAGTCAGAAAAAGAGGAAGGTGAAACAGAAAAGAATGAATATTTATCACCAGGATTTCAGCACATTGCAGATCAACCAATCTGTTGCTGACATTATTCAGTTATATTTTCAATAAACTACAACATTTATATAAATGCATTAGATATTATATGTGTGCATATGTCACTATTTACAATGTTATGGTCCTTTTCTGTGGATATAAACCCCCATGTGGGTACAGTACCAATAAAATGTGCACAAGTAAGAGTAGCACTCCTTTAACTTACTTTTATTCAAGTAAAAGTAAAAATTAGAAGAGCAAGAAATTGCTCAAGTAAGAGTAAAAATGTATTTTACTCTTACTTTTAAGAGTAAAATAGTCCTACAAGTAAGACTATTTCTAAGACAGTGTATTAGTAATACTGTCTTTCCAAGTCAGTACTTGTCTACGGAAAGGAAAAAACATTTTCCAAATCTTTTTTTACATGTATTAAACTTGTGAAACGGTTTTTTCTATGTCTGGTGATTTTTTTTTTTTTGGTTAAAATAATCTTTATTTACTGAAGATACTCAAAGTGGGTAGAAATTTTACTCAAGTAAGAGTAGCAATACTTAATTTAAAAAATTACTTGTGTAAAATTAAAAAGTACAGCTAAATAAAGAAACTCCTATAAGTATTTGTTTTTCCCCAAAAGGTTACTCATGTAAAATTAACTGAGTAAATGTCACTAGTTATCCCCAATTCTGGATATAAATGATTTGAGATCATCAAAGATGTTGAAGTAGAAGATATGTACTAACATTCTGGTAAATCTATCACCCAGTAATTCCAACAATATTTAATGATTTCAGATTGAAACAGCAGAAGCAGCAGTGAAAGTTGGTCGGGTTTTAGCCCCATGTACTCTCTTGTATTTTTAATGTAGGAGAAAATGCTCCTGAAATGTAAGCTGGAAAACATTAACTTTTAAAAACCATGTGCAATACTGTAAATTTTGTTATTAATCAAAAACTAAGTTAATACAGGGCCAGCACTGTCAATACCACTACAAATTATGTCATTATCGTTGATTAATTTAGCTATTTGACTTCAATTATTTGATTATTGATGATTATCAGTGTTATAATGTGTTTTTTATGAACTAACTACACTCAAAAGCTATGTTGTAGCATAGAAATAACATAATTCCCTTATTATTTTCTACTGCAAACAATTGTTTATTAGGATTAGTGAGTCTGTAACTGCAATCTGCATGTAACCTAAATAGGAATAATATTTTTCCTTTAAAATTTAACATTCAGCCGTATTCATATTTCAGGTTTGAGGTTTATATCTTCACATAAGTGTATATTCTGGAGTTCCTGTAAGATTTATTTCAACTGCCTGAGTAGATAAAAGTAAAACTGTGCTTATGGGAGACTTAAAAAGATTGTATTTGAAAAAATACAATCTTTGTACCTTTGTAATGTTTGACTGCAAACATTACAAAGGTATAAAATCCTTTATTTGCTCAAATTGAAATATAAACTCTTAACATTTGGCATTTTAATTCCTGCATATGTGCTAGTATGAACTCTGTGAAGAAAATTAAAGTAACTGTAAACTGTAAACAAAAAGTATCGATCTTATCCTGCTAGTATTGATAGTATCGATATTTAGCTTGATACGTCCAGCCCTTGTGTTTGTTGCTAAAGTCTATTGTTTCTGCCAGAAATTAAAAGATGGAAATGTTGCATGGATTTCTGTTTATGTATGTTTAGAGAGCTACTCTTGGTCTGTCAGCTCAGGAGCGCGGTCTGTCAAACTGTGCTTCTCTTCATCTATCTGTCCTTCGCAGATGCACTCCACTCGGCCCCACAGCTGCATCCCACATGTTTTCACGCTGCTCAACAATGCAGTTCTTCCCTGTTCTTGTAGCTCTCGTTTGTGGTGACACTGCTGTTGGTGGCAGATTGCTCTCTTCATTTTGATTTGATTCCCTCTCTCCTTTATGGACGTAAAGGGGCAGAAGCACTTTTGCTGCATTTGGTCCTGAAATGTCTCCATTTGGATAAGGTAGAGACTCTACGAATGTGTGTGTGAACGTGAGAGGTCGGTCACAGCTTCATAGCACACAAAGTCATTTCCATAATAGCCCACAATCAAACCCACCACTCTTGGATTCCACCAGCTCCAGATTCCTGTAGATAAGCTAAGCCGGGAATCTGCTGAGTGCCATAGACCCCCAAGTAAGAACAGGTGTTGTTAAAGTTAATGATTTCAGGTTCTGTCCTGAAAAAAGCAGGGCTGTTGTTTCTCCGGTAACTGCCACAGTTGGACGTCCCCCCACCTCTGTTTTAGATGGCTATCAGGTGGGTTTTCTGAAAGGAATTGCTCTACATTTGTTGTTATCGTAAAACTGGACAAATTAAGATGCCTTTCAAAATGTGAGGCAAGACAACAAAATGAATGTTGAGTAATCTGTGACTGGGTCTGCAACAAACTTCCAGAAAACTGCAAAACAGCCGCAACACTGAGATCCCTTAAAAAGGTTTGACTCATAATTAATAGGAACATTGATTAATATATTTGACGTATATCTACTTAATGATTTTGGTTATGGCATTTGACATAATGTAATGTTTGTTGCTCGTTTCATAAATGGTGAGTGTTTTATATTTTGTGGTGAAAAGCAATTTGAACTACCATACTGCTGAAATGTGATATGATGTAGTAATTTATAAGCCTTATAGTATCCTAGGGCAATATATATAACTCTCATTTCGTAATTATGTAATCCTGAACTATTTTATTAGGTATTTCAGAACGATGTTGAACAAAATTCTCTCTGAATCTCAGAAATGTACCTGCCACATGTGGCTCAGAATCAGCCTTTTCTCACTGTCATGGAAAACCGTAGCTGTTATCCGTCAGCGTGCTTTTGGCAGACTGGAAAAACCATTTCTGCAATGTAATCAACGCTGTGACGTCAAAGGACACACGTGCGATCTAAACAAACAAACAAAATCGGGATTTTGTTTGTTTGTTTTCTCATTTACATTACAAGTTGCTCGGACCGCGGTACATGGAGCACTGCAGGAGCAGCGTCCATCTCCAGCCTCCATCTCCGCTCTGCCAGGTAAAACGTTTCCACCTCGACGTGGGCGCGACCGTGCTTGCCACGCTCGCCCCCGCGCAGCCATACGTCACAGCGCTCGCTCCGCTTCTCGCGCGCTGGTTAAAAAGAAGGAGGAAACAGCACGAGAAAACATGTGAGCGCTCTGAGAGGACTTAGAGACAACTTTTATTTTCTCATGTTGTTTTGTGCCGTGCGTGCACAAGCTGGCGAGCCGTTCCCTGCAGGAATTTACCCTTTTAAAGGAACATCAGGCTCTTTTCTGTTGGGATTTTTGTGTGTGTGTGTGTGTGTGTTTGTGTTCTTGAGGATAAATTTTATTGGTCTCTTTTTTATTTGGTTTGTAAATGTCAAGTTAAACCGTTTATTCTGAGGAAGGAGTTTGTTAATTTATTTTTAAACAACTCTTCTCATTGTGATAATTAAATTAAGAACAGTTTCATCTAGTAATAATAGTATAAATACCCCCCCTTTTTTTTTAGCAGCTCCTGGTGTTTGGATAATACAATTAAATATACAAACTGTTCTGCAGGGGCACATTTGCATTTTTGATAAAGAAAAAAAAAGTTAGAAGAAGTGCCCTTTTTTCTTCTTTATTTTTGTTTGTATATGTTTTTGAAACCATGAAGCACTTGCAATTCGTGCTCGTCCTGGCCATCGCGGTGAACGTGTGGGAATGTGGAGACGCAAAGTTCGGTGAGAGAGGAGAGTTGAGCCCCAGGAGGAGAAGATGCTACGACGGAAGCTTGCCCAAGCGTCTGAAGAAAAGGGAGCGAAAAGTGCTGCTTGACGGCAGCAGCAGCGGAGAAGTTTGCCATAGGTTGTACCCCCGGGTGTCCTGTTGTCCCACCAGGAGAGCCGCCTATCAGATCCTGCACCGCGGGGATGCCCGGGTATGTTGAAGACGTTAGTATGATTTTACTGGGGAAATACACTCAAACGCCTACAATCACTATTATTAATGTAGGAAATGTGAGGGAAATGTTACTCAAATAGTTTGTCCTCGTCGCTTATAACAAAACTTGTACATATTTACCGCTTATTCTCCTTTTTTGAAAGCAAAAGAACAACCGTCGTGCTTATTGTGCGTTCTGAACTTGCTGGTGTAACGTTTATGTGTGTCCAATTCGCTTCTGCGTTACCATGACAATCAATCGCCCCGATTCACGTTACATCTCGCTTCACTGTGAGCTAACCGTCCAGACAGAGCGCTTGCTAGCTAAGCTGTCGAACCCGCTTGCTCGTGAAAAAAAGGTAGGAGTTTGTTTTGTGTGTGTTTTTTTTTTAGTCTTTTTATAACCTGGAGCTCATAGATTTGTCACCTACATCGCATGTTCTCGGTTGTTTTTTAGATGTTTTAAGATAAGTTTGGGTAGTTGACGTTCTCTTCATTTCGAACGTAAAAAGGAGAAAGTCGTCACTCCAGCCACAGCCTTCGGCTCACGTCAGGCTTTGACCGTTAAAAACGCGAATTAAAACCCCTACGGGAGCGTCTGAATCGCTCTTGGGACCAGCACAAAACGCAACTGTATGCGCCAAACGGGCGACTCCTTTGGATTCTCATCGGACCATTCTCATGTAAAAGTGCCCCTCGTATAATTCAGTGGCTGGGTGGTATCTCACTTTGTGTGATACAAAAAGCACATATTGCATCATTTAATTTGCTCAAGTCATGCAAATAAGAGGTGGTGGTTGGGGTGGTGGGGGTTAGAAGGGGTGGTGGAGGTGGGGACTGAATAGGACGAACTCGACTTCTCCTCCTCCCCTACTACACTGCCCACACACGGAGCCTTTTCTGATTATGGCAAAAGAATAACAACAACACCATTGTGCTTGTTGGTTTCACTAATAGGAGAAGCTGGAAAACATCACTCTCTTCTCTCCCCCTCCCAGTAATCAGCCTTGTCCGGGTGTTAATGCCTTTGAGAGGGTGTGTATTCTCCAGTATCTCCCCCCCCTGCCAGCAAACTTACACATATTCCCTGAGGGCAAGTGCTTTGTTTAAGCTTTAGTGCAGCCTTTGCTCCCCCATCTCTTATGGTTGACTGTGGACGAGCATTTTGAAAACCCGAAGACAAGTTTTCCTTTTTTTTTTTATAAATGTTTTTAGAGAAGCGGAAGTTATATGAAAGCAGGCATGGTCCAGTATAAGGATCAGATGATTCTGATGATTCTGATACTGGATCAGAATCATCTGATCCAGTATCCAGGATAGCATTGAAACACACACATAGAAAAAAAGCAAAAATACATACCTGTATCAATTTTTTTGAAATGTCTATGCTTCCACTATAACTTGACTTCTTCATTATTAAAATGATTTCATGTTATTCCTTGTCTGTTTGAGACATAAACTTAACCAAAGAGTGTTATGTCGTTCTTCAAGGGCAAATTGAGAACAATATATTCTCAATTTTCCAAGTAGGCAGGCTATCTGTTTGGGTAGAGGTTACTCATAGCTAGTTTTCATTAAGTGGTCTCTCCTTTAGTTTCCACTTAATGCCTCTCCATATTTTGTGCAACAGAAAATATTTCAAAACAGCTGAATTTTTGTTAGTTATAAGTGAGAGAAAAACCCACCACCCTTCTTTTAGCCTGGTGACCGACTCACTCTTTTGTGACACTTCCTTAGCATATAATTTAAAGCACTTAAAACCTTTGGAACAGTATGCTGTGAAATTTTCCATGATTTCGAGAACATGACCTTTTAAAACATTGGGACTGGTGGCCCACCCAGGCCTATATTTGTGCTCTGTTAGGTTTTTTTTTCTACTTTTCGGAATAAAAGAAGGACGTTCCAGCTTTATGCATAAGCCACGCTGAAAGTGTGTTGCAGATTGGCTCTGGGTTGTGGGCTTGTTGAGTAACGGCTGCAGACTGAAAACCAAACATGCAATTTTCATGGTAGTGAGCGTGAAAGCAATTTTCTTTTACAAAAACCAGAAGCATCCTTTTGCTTATATCAGTGAGCAGGAAGCAGGCGAAGGAAGCAGGTGCATCTTCAGATTTGTGACGATTGCAACTCCCAATCCTCCGAGCATGGGTTTCTTCTTCCACGTCCCCAAAAAGATGTCACATAGTGCAAATTGTCAATATTTAGATAAGTGTTTTGGGGATGACTGTTTCTCAGACCAAGTTTGTCAGTGCTGTATAGAAACCATTTTCCTTATTGCTTCAAAGTCTTGACGAAAGATCTAGAAAGTTCTGCTGTCAGTTACTGGACTAGAAATTTGCAAAACAAACTTCACTTAGATGAGGAATAGTTTGGTGTATGAATATTCATATTCATATTAGTCACTGCAATTCTTTTCATAGTTTGAAGTTGGACATCATCTAAAACTGTATGATATTGAAAGTTGTTCTGGATGTCTTTTAAAAGGACCAATTCTTTCAAAAGTATACAAATAACAAGTAAATCACAATTTGTTTGAGGGATATTTTGATCCTTGTTATGACTTAATATAGCTATGTTTCGATTGAAATTACTCTGTTAAGTTCAAATTGGCACAGGAGCATAGTGACAGTCTTGTTATGGTTGTTCTGCACAAATCTTGCAACTGTGTTGGCATCTCTTAAAAATATATTGTAATGGATTCTGACAACCTGTGTGTTTACGTTTTGACCATTTTTAGCCCGCCTGTTATTTTCTTCCTCATTTTGAGAATTATGCCCCCGGAGATTCAGCAAAAACACAACAAACAAAGGGCCCACTTGTTCTGGTTTGGATGATGGCAACATTGGAGTCCATCCCAGCAACATATGGACACGGGGCATGGCTGAGAGCACACAAATGCTTCACTCTGTGGACCTTGTGCCAGGCCATGGCACACAGAATCAATAGGCACTTTAGAGCAAGGGAGAAGGCATGCCCACAACACTGGAAGGCATGAGAGCAGAGAGCGCCGTGACGGAGGGACATATCAGCTCGTTTTCAGAGTAAAAGAAAATTGACTTTTGATCAATTATATCAGAAAGTGTGATCCAGGTTGGAGTTTGTGAACTGAAATAGAATAATAACATTTTGTGCTGTTTTGTTTTTGTCCATCACACTGTCTGTTCCAAAAATAACATTTTTTTCTCTATATGGCAGTATATTTTTGTACTGGAACATCAGCTTTTTGTCAAGGGTTCCACCACTTGTTGCGCTAACATAACTTAAAAGCAGAAAGTCTTTTACAGAGTTGCGGACTTCTTTTGCAACCCGAGTGTAAGGTGTCCATATGTTAGCCTTGGGTCCCCTGCTTTAATTGACTTCGACAGACTGCTAATTTGTTGATACCAGAGTGGGAATGATGTGCCTGCCTATCTTGAAATTGGTGTTTACACATGGACCTCACACATAGCAAAACACCACCAGCATGCTTGGCTGCCCCAACAGCGCAGCTTTTGACCTAAAACAGATTACATTGTGTTTTATTATAGCTAATTTGTTATGTAAATAATCCTGCTAATTTCTTTTGGATTAACTCCTTGTGTAGTTCTGCGTAATGACTGTAACTTAGACTCTTTATTTTGTTTTTGTTTTTTTTGTTGTTGTTGTTCTGAATACTGTCAGATGTGAGGATTGTAGTTACTTTTTAATTGTCTGCAAACTTCAGTGAGCAGGCAGGGGATGAGATAATTTGGTCCAAATAGAAAATATTATTAGATTTGAAATTAAATGTTAAAAATGTTTAAGCCTTAAAATTATATTTGCAGAACTTTGCAGAGACCTATTTTAAATAGTTTTTTTGTTACTTTTGTCAGATAGGAGCAGTTGCTTTCTATATTTTGACTGACAATAAAGTCAGAGATCACTTTCTTGACCAACAGACACCAGGTGCAGATTGTTAGGATTCCATAAAAATAAAAAATTCCAACCTTTAATCCAGGTTTCTCAGTTTTGGTGATTTTTTTTATTTACACAGCTCACTAATTCTTAACTACATCTTAGTACGAGTTAAAAGTTTATAAGTTGATTCTCCACCCCATTAACAAGGTGCTGGCTTTCTTTGTGTGTGGTCTCCAGATTTTCTCCACCAACAACACAGAATGTGGACATCTCCTGGAGGAGATCAAGTGTGCACGCTGCTCCCCCAATGCCCAGGTGTTGTTCCACTCCTTGGACATGGATCGGATGCCACACAGAGAGCCGGACCTGCCGCGGCTCTGCCAGGACTTCTGCCGGGAGTTCTATTACACCTGCAGGGGGCACATACCAGGTAATGAAACCCATAATAAAGGCAATGAATGCAGCTTTAATGGGTGCCTGTGTGGTCACCCAGCGATAACCGCACAAACACATTCACATTTTTTGGGGCCCTGCATGTTTTGTTGTGTTGAATAAAAATTCACAACAGGTCTTGTTTGTAACTGAGACTTTGCTCGCACATGTGGACCCTGCAAAGCCCTGGATTTATGCAGAAAGTGGTGCGTCAGTAGTCTGGTCTGAGAATATTTATTTATCCAGCTCTTACCTCATCTGACCTCATCACCATTCAAAGCTGAGCCTGTCCTAAAACATGTTCACTGGTCTGCTTCTCACTCTACTGATGAGGCGAGGATGAATCAATAAAAGTTTGATAAAAAAATATTAATTAGAATTTATAATTCTAATTATAACAGACCAAGAATTCAATCAGTCTGATAGAACTCATTTCATCCAGAGCACAGACATTCATGCTCAATATAAAGGTAAATCTACTCCATTACTGTTACTGTGGAAAGATTTTGGCGACTGAGAACAGTATTCTCAGTTACTGTTATTGCAATGAACTTAAATTACTTATACTTGCAGATCCCTTAAACATTGATGTTCACATGGAACATTAATACATATAAATTTAGGTCATTGAAAATAATTGTTGTGTACTATTTAACAGTATAATTGCATAACTTAATGTTAATACAATTGGTTTTATAAGAAAAAAACAACTTCATTTATAAAATGTTTTTGCATTTTTCCCTCAAAATATAGTTTTGTTTTTTTTTTGTTGTTGTTGTTCTGAATACTGTCAGATGTGAGGATTGTAGTTACTTTTTAATTGTCTGCAAACTTAGGCCTCTTTAGGTCAGTCGTGAAACATTTGCTTACCAAGTATCACTTTTGTAAACACTGAAATACTGTCATAGCATACATACTGTCATAGCAACTTTAGAGCTAGATAAGGAACCACCAGCAACACAGCAGCAGTATGACATAAAATGTAAGCTGTTATAAAACCAAACTCTTTTAAACCTTGGTACACCTTGATACCAGGAACTGGCCTTTGTTTCTCCTGGGGAAATGTTTTGAGAAAGCATGTGAACCCTATTTTGTGCTGTAGAAAGCTCCTGAGTGCTTTGTTTCAGGTACAAACTGTCACTTAAAAAGCTACATCTCAGCTCCTCTGTTGCTGTTTTCTCTGAAGTTTCAACCGCACAGGATTCTAAACATAGCTGAAGAGATGGAAATGGCATCAAAACTCTTTGATGCATCGCATGTGGTTTGTCACATAGGAATTGTTTTTGCGCCTGAAAGCACCTGCTCTTCTGAAGATTTTCTTTTGAAGAGATGCAAGATCATAGTTCGCTGTGATTTCAGAGAACATGCCAAATATGATCAAACACTTTAGGCTGCGAGTCTCCTCAAACTGATTAGATCAGCAGGGACTTGAGAAGGCAGAACAGTTTCAAACACACGTGTCGACAACATGGTAAGCTGTAAGTCAAACATATATTTCATCCAAATAGATATCTGGTTGCATCAAACATGGTGCTTGTATATAAAGAGGAACAGCAAAGCTACAGCCGAGAGTGGTGACAGCGACTTCACAGAAAACAAGAAGGCTGTGGAAGAAGAACACTTGTTCTAAGTTATAGATTTCTTGCTTGAATACCGACAGACATATGGGCTCCAAGAGTCGCATCAAAAAAGCTGAAGACAGAAATGCTCTCTTCCTTTTTCATTTCTTTTTTTGCTTCTATGCTTCTTGCTCACTCCGCTCAGCCCACCACAGATCAGCATATGTGGTGACGAATGACACATTTATTTTTCTACAAAGCTTGTGTGTATGTAAAACTGCTGAAGTGCATCAAGATGTCAAGTGCTTTGGGTGGGCCACCCAGGTTGGCTTGGAAGATAACCAGATGGAAGTATAACTTTAGAGCTGGGGAGCCAGGAATACGGACACTGTTTCTCTGTTTCTCTTTGTCCTACACCTTTTCTTAGCTCTTTTTTAGTTTAAAATGCTGGTATTTTAAAATCTTTTTTTAGATTTACCAACAGACAACAAGCAAAGTAGGAATTTTCTACAGTTGTGATGTTCAAACCAATGTGTCTTTGACTGGACCTTTTTAAACACAACGGTTTTAAGTCAAACCAGTAGCTTTTAAAGCATTCTTCACGTATCATCCTGCTTCCTTAAAACTTACCCATGTCTCTTGATTAGGCAACGTACTCGGCCCCCTAAAGATGTGTCCTGCCTCGAGTCTTACTTCTGCCCCCACCTTTTCTATACTCCTCTCATATCTTCCTTCACTCATTCCCTCATCCTGCACCCAAGGTCCCCAACCACCATGGTTAAGATAACTGCAGAAACAAGTGTGTGGGTGGTATAACCAGAGCTCTGTGTATACCATGTGTTTGATCTTCATGTTATGTTTAGATGTTTGAGGGGATATCCTATCACCTCCAGTATTTGATGCGGTCAGTCGTTGCGGTGTGTGGCAGGAGAAGGAGATGAAAGGAGGGACTGGGAGAGTCCTGTTTGTGTTTTTATCGCTGGTGTATTTGCTCTCTTCTGTCCTCCACGGGATTAACAAGAGGAAACAATATTGTCAAGATTGTTGTTAGGTCTCAAAGTGCCTCCGAGACCCACTGCACATTTTGTTTTCTTACGAGAATGGTGTTGTGACGGGGCTGGCTGGAGGTCTTGCGGAGCAATAACTACTGGTCACCTTCTGTCATCATTTTAGAACATCCCCTCTTTGTTTCACAAATTAGGTATTGAGCATATCTCACCATGGGAACATCTTGTTTACTCTGAATGACAAGCCATATTGAACAGGCTGATTGTTTGAATTCACATGCTGTTCTCCATTGCTGCTCAGTAACGCAAAACAGTGAAAGCTTTATCAAAGTTGAACCAAGTTGCAGCATCTTCTTGTATTTGTTTATGTGGGATATTCAAAAAATATGCAAAATCAGTTGCAATAAAAGTACTTTCCTATTTCCTGTCATTATGATGCTTCCAACACACTTTTTCAGTCGCTGGTAACTAAGTGTGTTTTCTCATCTGTTAGTCAGACTCAATTCAATGTACCGAGATATACTTGTTTCAGAAAGGATAGAGTTGTAGGCTGAGGAGGAGGAGTTTTAATTTATATAAAATACTTATTTAATGTCAACGAGATATTTATAGATCGGCATATATTAATAGAATGTGTATGTTTAAATGTTTGTCTTACACCCCGTATGAATTTTAATATAATGGTAATGTACAATCCTCCATCATGTCGCAGCTCAACTTTTTATAATAACTTAAAATAATTAACAGGATTTAAATACAACAGTGAAGTAATCATTTTGGGAGATTTTAATTTGAATTGGATGAACAAGAAATTGAAAAAACCACTTAGAGAACTGACAGCGAAATTTGATTTTCATCAGTTAATCAGTGGTCCCTCTCTTATCACCAAAAACAGTCAAACATTCATAGACTTCATTTTTTCAAATAAACGTGGTCGAATCATAAAAGCCTATAACTTAGTGTGCGGCTTATCTGACCACAATATCACTCTCATCGGAAGAAAATTACCTCGAAATTGTTTTCTCAGTCGTTATAAGACACAGAAACAGATTGTAATACAAATTCCAAGAAAGGATGTACCCACATTTGAGGCCAAAGTAGCAAGGGTTAATTGGGATGACGTCTCAAACCAGAATCAGATAAATGATTGCTGCAATACATATATTCTCAATGTTTGTAATACTATGAATAAGTTTCTTAAACTTAATTGAAGGGACGAAGAAAAATACAGTTACCTTGGGTATTGGATGACATTCGACAGTTGGAAAAAGAGACTACACCCTAAGATTTTTTCTTATAAACAAAAGGACCACAGATTGGCTGCTTTTTAAAAGTTCGAAGAACAAAGTAGTTAAAGAAATGCACAAATCTCAAGGTAAATATTACAATAATTAAATAATTTTGGATGCTCAGTTAAACCTTAGGAGCCATGTTGATAATATCAGCAAAACGGTTATATCAAATATAAACCTATACTCAAACCATTAGCAAGCCTCTATAATCGGGCTTTAAAGGTTTTATATAAAAAGCCAACCAGATTCCATCACTGTCACATTTTGGCCAAATCCGGCATTTTGGACTTTCCTAATTTTATAAATTATAATATTTTAAAATAGATTTTTAAAAGAAAATGCACCTACACCATTAAGCGATTGCATACAGAGACTGCAGTCCAACAGCAAATCTACTTCAGATGAAAATTGTAAGGTCCCCTTTCGAAGAACCACTTTTGCTCAAAGAGCTCTGTCCGTGAGAGGACCTGCAGTTTGGAACTCACTTCCTGTTGATTTAAAGTCCGTAACCAACTTTAGTACATTCAAAAAACAAGCAAAACTCTGGTTATGTCAAAAACAGAACTGTATCAATTTTTGATGTTTTATGTTTCGCTGTTTGTTTATAGATTTTGTCGACATTATGTTGTGCTATTTTAAATGATTATAACTTAAATTTTTAGAGGTACTTTTTAAAAGCCCATTAAGGGACAAGTGCTGTGAATTAGCTGTTGCTATTGCACTATGACGCTAACATGGGACTGCTGTTTTGTTCAGTTTGACTATGTCGATATGTGTCTGTCTCTACCGAATGAACTTAAATAAATAATAATTCAATTGGTAACCAAAACTCCTCATTTGTGGTGGCAATTCTGATTTGTTAAGATTAGAAATTTGCTGATATTGATTCCCAAAGCTATTGTTAACTGCACACCTGCAGTTGTGACCTGGTGGCCGGGTGTGCCAGTCCCAGTCAGACATCTTTCACAGGAGAGCAAAAGAGGACAGTGGCAGATTTTCACATCTTTTGTGAGTTAGATAAAGTCGCTTTTGCCGATCACACTCTCTCAAATTAAGAAAATCAGGTCCGATTTATTGGCACATCCTTAGTTTTAATAATTGGTCAGATATATTCAACCCGACACATGCAGCTACAGTCAGCAACGACAACATGTGAATTTGCAGCTGAAGTATAAGGGTTGAATGAATTGTTGATAATTTGGCTTGTAAAACATTAATTTCCAGTTAATGTGCAGACAACATTTACGGAAAGATTTTTGTTTCATATAATGTGTGTTTCAGCTTCTTCTCTCTGACAGTTGGGGATATCCAAGTAATATGACTTTCCTTCGCTGACACTGTTTCCTGCACATTTTAAAGAGTGCAAAACACTTATTTATCATGGAAATTCCTGATTAGTTAGATAAACAACATAAGGCGCTAATCTAAAATCTAAAATCTGGTTTTATAAGGAGTGAGCATGAAATTCAGCTGTAATTTTAAAAAATGACTGCACTTGAGGATGTTGCTGCTGAAAATCACAGACAGTACAATAACAGTAGGTTACATAAGGAGTTTCCTCTGAGTTTTTTATGTGATATTGCTTTGATTTGCACTGAGGTACTTGGGACCACATATGGACTTTCCAACTATATATGTAAATACATGAATAAAGACATTTTTAGATAGAGACTGTCTAGACAACAAGATTAAATTCATTTTCCAAAAAAAATAAATAAGTAAATTTTAGGCAACTGCACAAGGATATGATGTGAAGAATTTAAAATAATATGCATGGATGTCTCAGTTGGGAATTTAGTGTTTCTGCTCTGCTCAAAGTTAAACTGCTATCCTTTTCTCAGTTTCGTTGCACTTGCTCTTTACAGCCTTTTCAAATTGATTCAACTAGATTCCTTTCCACAAATCCTTTTTAGAAAACATTCCTCCTTCTCTATCCCTATTCAACTTTTGTTAGTTGTTGTGTGTACATGTAGCCACAAAGCAAGACATTCATAAACATAACTCAGCTGCTTGAAACCTGTGTAAAAAGCTGTTTTAATTGTTCAGCATCAGCAGTAAGTGTTGCCTTGTATGTGCTGTGTTTGCTAGAGCTGTTCCAAGCTGATGTGGATGAGTTCTGTCAGTACTATGGGAGGAGAGGTGCCGGCTTGTGTTTTCCCGATTATCAACGAAGGCAACTGCTTGGGCAAGATTCCAACTACTTGGAAGATGAGAAAATAGAAGATATCAGCAGGTTTGTACTCTATCACCTGGTTCTATGTTATGTGGTGCTTGAGTTACTGTAAGTAAGATGACCTGTTTTAGACAGTCAGGTTTCACTGGTACGAGTTCAATGTTCAACATGTTCAGCTACGACTTAAGTAGGACTGAACAATAAATCAATAACAGTATATATCGCAATATACATGTGGTCAATATCAGTTATGTTTGCGAGACATAAAAATCCAATTTTAATCCAAGCAAAATTATTCCCAGAAATTTTCCAGAAAAAAATTAAAGTAAAAAATGTTTGACTCTAGGAAATTTTCTGATTTTCAAAAGTTGAAAATCTTCAACTTGTTGAGCTCAGAAAATTTCCACAAAAAATTGAGATTAATTAAAAAAAAAAAAAAAGATTTCTACAGAATCTTTGTTTGATCAACAATATTTTTCTATATTTCTAGAAAATCTTTTAGATTAATCTCAATATTTCTGAGTTTTGTGGTGGAAATGTACTTCTTTTTTCTGACCTTCTACACCAAAGGGTGTGAAACCTAGAAATATTTATTTTGTGGCCAGATGTGATGATCTTGTAGGACTGATACTTTCCAGGAACCATTGAGCGATCATTATGATGGTAATAGCTACCAGTTATTAGACTCACATTATACAAAGAAAAGCAGATGTACTGGTCAAACTTTTGAAAATTTAGCTAAATTGACAACAATTCAACTCACTTCATTAATTACTTCATTCTTGAGTAAATACAATAAAAAGTGAAGCGTGTCCTCTGTGTGCTGTTTCTGATTTCAAAAACTGCCACCTAAAAATCCCCTCTGATTCTTATGCTTCTAATTGGGTTATCGAGGAACACATCATTCCTTGACCGTTTGCCTTTTCCATGTTTCCCAGGAAACACAAACACAACTGCTACTGTCCTCAGGAGGTGTTGAGTGGTCTGAGGCAGCCGGTGGCTGTGGTGCACTGTGGCGATGGCTCTCAGCGGCTTTTTGTTGTGGAGAGAGAGGGAATTGTCAGGATACTCAACCATAACCTCGAAGTTATCAAGGAGCCCTTCTTGGATCTCCATAAGCTGGTGCAGAGCGGACTAAAGGTAGGACTTTCATGAGATTTTTCTGCCAAACTGCAGGGTCTTAGATATGTTTTCATAGATTGTGTAAAGACCTTGTAGGTTACAAAGGATTAATATGGACTTCATATGAGAAAAATAAGGAGTTTATATTCATGATTGATGGTCAGTACCTTCAGTATATTCTGAAAGTATTCATGAACATTTTCATGTTTTGTCACATTATAAAAGTGCAAATGCCAACCAAAGCATCTGGCAAATCAGTGATCCCCAACCTTTTTATTACCGCAGACCGGTCGAGACTTGGCAATTTTGCTCCTGGGTGGGGGAGGAAGGAACCGTGTTCCCGCTAAAGCCTTTTTTTTTTTCCCCAATTTTCCCTTTACATCAATTTTACAATGTCCTGCAGTGTGTGCTGTGTTGAATATGCCCCATCTAAAATCGGGCATATTCAACATTGTCTTGGCCTGATTATCGCAACCTGTGGGGTTTGTCCTGACTGGGAGCGAGAACGCAGCCTGTTGAATGTGATAGGTAGCCAGCCAGAAAGCGTTGTGACGGAAGAACAGAGGTGAATCCCAAACAGCTGACATGGTGCAACTGAGAATCCGGTAGACATTGGAGGTGATATGTGAAATTATTATGTTTACTTATATGTGTTTATTATATGTGATTATGTTTATTAAGTTTAAATTGTTAACTACGAAAAACCATAACTCACCTCCAAATCATAGTGCTCGTGTCTTGTGTGGTCACAATTTGGAAAATCGGCCGACAATCCTTAAATTGTGCCGTGTGTTGGTACAAGACGTAACAGAGAGATTCTGGTTAAAGGATTTTCAAAATAAAAGATCCTCAAGACTCAAATAATACATGAAACAAAAATATTCAATTATTTCTTGCGTAGCCGTTGGAGTCCACTGTGGTAAACCACAAGACCTGACCATTTGCTGTACCAAAATTCATATAAAAACAGTGAAGCATGCAAGTTTGTTCAGAGGTATTGGTTGATAAAAGTCCAGGTGAACCTTCCTAAAGAGTCTCTTTGGCACTACATGTCCCATTTGAAATTGTTCAGCTTTTCCTTTCTTAAGTTCTTTTTCTCATATCTAATCAAATCTATTCAATTCAGTTTATTTATATAGCAGCATTTCAAAACGTGTCATTTCAAAGCACTTTCCAAAATAAAGAAATTTCAATTCAGCTCTAATGCAGATTATGGCCATAAAACAGTAAAGGCAAGACTTTATGATTTTCACTTCATGAAATAAGCCTTATGTTTTTCCTCTTCTTTAGCTGTTGGTTCAGTGAGTTTTGCACATAGAACAGTGATGCTTATATTACTGGAAAGAGCACGGTTTGGGCTTTTAATTTGAAAGGCTGCTTATGTTGGTAGAACTGTGTTGCACTGTTGTTGCTGGGCGTTTGTACAGAATGCATCTGTATTTTCATTTCGCTGCCTAGAGTTGGAGTTGAATGTTATTGTGGTAGAAAATGTTGTTTCAGTCTTTTTCCGTTACGTGGGTATTCAATATGGATATATTGATTAATGTATAGCATGTGTTTGGATGAATTTCTGTTGGTGGAAGTGCTGCTGCTCCTTGTACTGGGGACGCACCAGCTACATGGGTTAAGAAACGGTTTGCCTTTCCTGACCTCATGTTGAGAAGTCAGGCCTCTCAATTTCCCTGACTTAGTTGTTACATGTTTAAAAAATAAAATGAGGTTATTTTTAGGGCAGTTACTGAATAACATGTTAGTGGAAATTAAAATATTCCAAACTGGCCATAAATTGCATGCATAAATATTTTTTTTCAAAACATTTCCAGAAGAGCATGTCCTTACAGAAATTTATTAAGCCATAACCCTGCAGAGTTGGAGAGAGGACCGTGAGATGATAATGGGGTTTCAGAGGGCAAGTGAACAAGTGTCTCAGATATGTCATAAAATCCAGGCAGTGAAGCCGTAACTTATACTAACCATCAATTATTGTCTCAGTTTTTTGCGTCTGAAATAACATTTGAAAAGTTTGTTGTCTCAGTTTGATACTTAACATATGTTCTAAAAACTATCTTTTCAAAATAATTTATTGTCAGTATCTCAGCCTCAAAGAAACTTCAGGCCTCAGGATTACATTCTTGAAACATATTTTCCATCAATAATATTTGCGTAATCAGATTTTGAATTTGAAAAATGTCCAGAAATACTTCAGATTGCACAAGAAGATGGAATAGCAGGGATGTTTTCAGGGGCACACTCCCAGACAGGAAGTTTATCCAGCTTGCACGCCCCTTGCTCCTCCACTGACAAGACACTTTGTTTATAAGGAGTCAAACGTAGCACAGCATTTGAAAATGAAACTGCCCCCTGCGGGATGAACTTCCTGCTGTTCTCAGCTCTCTTATCATCATTCAATCCAAACTGGCTGTGGATAAAGTGACTTGTTATGACAATTAGATGTGGCTCAATCCTCTGCCAACCCCAGGAGTCCTATTCTGTGATGTTGGCTGCCAGAAGAAGACCTCGGCAACAAGTGATGGAGTGATCCAGGGAGGGTTGAGGTGTTTACTGGGAGCATCAACAGGATGGAGCTGCTTTTATACAGAGAGAGGAACACAGGCATTCAGGGGATGGGACAGATAGCACGTTATCTGCAGCCGCATGCACATGCTTTGATTGTAATGTTCTGTGTTTCCTGCTGCATGCCCCCCCTCTACCATACTTCATGGATCCCCCAGTGCCAATTAAGACACTGGCCAACAATAGCATGCTGGCCTACATAGGCTTCCACCTTCGCTGTGGGTGTTCTCTTAGATCGAAGGCCCAATCATTCCATCCTTTGCCCCGACGCTTCCTCCAGCGTTATCACATCTTAGAAATACTCTGATCAACAGAATCTATTCCAGATAATTACATGTTGAATATCACACATCAATGTCTGTATTTAAATAACTGCATGAGGGCCTACTCACAGAGTTTAACCTAATGACTCTGCCAGTATCTCAGAGGATATGGGGATACCAGGGAAATCCCCATAACATGTCTTCTGGTGAATGCTACAAGCCACACCCCTTTTAGATGCCTGCATGATGTGTCCACTGAAAGTGGTAAAGATGACGACATTTACATCACACAGTCTTTGGGGTTAAGTAGATACTACAGTGAAGAGTGAGGTTTGAATTAGGCTATAGTCTGGGGTCTGTAAACCTGGGAGTTTCAGACCTTTTGTAGTTTAGAAAAATAGACATTTTAAATGCCTTATGCAAAAAACATGGAAGAGTGACCATTGTAAATCCCTAAAGCTTTGTCTGGAGAAATGTGGAATTTTGCAGTGAAAAGTGAATAGGAATTAACCACTTTGGCTACATGCTGAGGAGGCAAATACGATCCATACCCGACTTTTTTATGATATTCTGAATGCCCCAATTTTATCTTTTCACCCCTCAAAAATCTGATTTGTGCCACTTCCATATGTGGTAGTAATTTGGATAATCTGATAGTTTTCAAAGCGCCTGGAGTCAAAACGGTCATGCCGCATTTTATCCAACTTTTACAACATTGACGTGAGACATGGGTCATAATTCTGCACCAGAAGAAGCCAGATGTGAGAAATCTGGACATAAATGGCTGAAAATTATAATTCTGAAGTCATTATGTCAGTGAAGCGCAAAACATCACATTTACACCTCTCCCGGAACCGACTACGCATCCAAACAAACTTCTCTAC
This sequence comes from Poeciliopsis retropinna, assembly GCA_010277075.1. NCBI lineage: Eukaryota > Metazoa > Chordata > Actinopteri > Cyprinodontiformes > Poeciliidae > Poeciliopsis > Poeciliopsis retropinna. Next base: position 3,602,693 of record VMRM01000039.1, read on the forward strand.
AGAATTTGCAGTCAATGGTCTATAAAAGGCCATCGCTATTAGTTGTGCTTTCCTTTTATTAGCTTCCTTCGTCTTGTTTACCTTTGTAAACAGTAAGCTGCTGTGTGACTGCACGTTCTCTTTGCAGACATAAACCAGTCAAGTCTTTTTGTGGTTCCATTTAATTAGAAGAATTCGACTAAAATTATAGTGTTTTGCTATTATTTCTGTCTTCCGTCAACATCAAGGTTTTCTATAATGCAGCGCTCACCAGTGCAATTTGTTTTTAAAGGCAGAATAAGCAGTAGTACTTGCTGGCTGTTTGCAACTTCAACATTATTTTCTTGGCTCTTGCATCCTGACCTAATGAAAAAGACTCACACACAGTGAAAGATAGACGGATCAGCAACATTTGAGCTGAAGACGTAAGACAGTTCCAGATGCTGAACACAACAGTAAATAAGAGCTATAAAACTTTATTTACCAATTGCTTCAGAGTGGTTGCATTCTACAGTACAAATAAACACAGGCACACCTCGGCACACCTCCACCAAGGAGGTGCAGCCGACCAGATGTTGTACATGAGAGCGACTGTCTGTCGGCTTGACCTTTTCCAGTCAAAATGAGCAGATTACAAGTTGGAAACCAAACAAATTTATTTTTGTTTATGAAAATGCATTAATATATCTGTCAGTGGCCAGGTTTCAGAACTACTGTTTACGACTATTAGTGTTGTGACATATTGCACCAGTGGTCTCTTTGTACAGAGACATAAATTGATGTATTGCATTGCTGGCTTTCAGGTGACATAGCACCGACCTCACCCAATGCAGATGGGAGGACCGGAAATAAATGCAGCCCATTTATTTCTGTTGATCCAGCATCAAAATGTCTAAAGTCTATGTCCTGTATGGTTGTTCCAATCGTTCTAAAAGAGAGAAAGATAAACTTTATTTTCGTGTTTCGAAGGTAGTTGGTCACAAAAGAGTTCTTACCCAGTTCACGTCCGTGTCACTTTCCATCTCTCCACAGAAGTGGCACAAGTCTTTTTGGTCATCTGTTAACAACAAAAGTACAAAAACATACACACACACACAATTATACATGTACAATCATGTGCGTGTGTATGGTGACCATTTAATTTACATGTTCTGTAATGTCCTTAGATATTTTATTTATGTCTTTTTCTCAGTCAGTCACCAAAACGTCAACACAAATATCAAACTTTATCCAACTTATATGTACAAAACAGCCAAGTAAATAATTAGTGGTTTTGAATTTATCCAAAAAATTTAATTTAGGGAAAGCTAGACGTTTTCAAAGTTAGCTCAGACACTAAAAGAAAAGGTAGCTCCGCTTTTAGCACATTAGAGGAAGTGTGCCTTCTACTACTAAAGAGCCATACTTAATGACTATAATTCATTAAGTATGGTACTTGTACTTAATGACTGCAACAAACAAAAACACATGGATGAAAACGTTTAGCAAAGACTAGCAACCATTCTACACAGGTTTTCCTATAAACAACTAAGTTCAGCTGGACTGCATCATCTTGTCAGCACGAATAAATACTTTTGCCCAGTGCCAACAAAAGAGTCATAATCTTCACAAAACAATATAAGGCCACAAGCTCCAATTGTTACCTTACTAAAAGAGCAACAAGCATCTCATTACACAATTTCGATGAGCCCTCAGTTATGTCCTGTCTTAAAGGTAACAAAAGACACTATGTTTAAATTCTGAAATATAATTTTATTTTTTTCAACCATTAAATTAGTGTTCCAACATGAAATTAGTGTTGTAATGTGCAGTCAAAATAATCTATAAAGCAAAAGGCAGCAGCAGCATAACGGTGGAAGAGGGCAGAGACAAGTTAGTTGGCAGTCGGGGTTTAAATAACCGAAGTCCTTGCCGGGTCCTCAGGTGTCCCATATCAGTAATCAGTGTTGCATAGGAAAGATAAATGCCTAATGTAACCAAAGGGTCCTGCGGGGGTCGTAACACACTGCCACAGGAAATACAAAAGACACATCTCATATAAAACTACAACTAGGTGCAGGCGTTGCAGTGGTTCTTTATTTGTTCTGTAGAACTTGGCAGTAAGTTAATTCTACATCTGTCAGTGTGAGACGTTTTTACACTGTTTGCACTGATCTTATTAAGCGCAGTACGACTTTTCAAATATCTGAACAGAATCTGATCTACTGCAGATTTGGCAGCAGTTTGTGCTTAGTTCTAAGAAATCTCGGGGTGGTACTTTGTCTTCTTTTAATCAAGCTATCTCCTCAGACTGCTTTCAAATGCAGTGTTTGTTTCTTATGGCTCTGGTGCCAGTTCTGCTGTTCCTCTGCTGCTGAACGAGTCAGTCATTAGCTGGGGAGGTAATATTTCAGCCCAATAAACCTCTGTGTGTCCCGGTGGTCCACCGTTTGGCTCATGATCTATGCCTCTTTGCTTCATTCCCCGTCACAAGTTTATTTTGGGGATGTGGGTCACTGCATATCCATTTCCATCATATGGATCTAACCTTTCAAGGTGAAGTTTGCACTGTTTTCTTCCAATATTCACAATATCCAATAACCATCTCTGCTTTGCCTAACACCTATCTGAATATTTTACTGCATCCACATCCATAAAACACTTCAGGAATCTGACATTTATTGTTATTATTTATATTTTTTGGCGGAGGATCTTTGACTTCTGGAGTGTCAAGGGTTTCAGCAACTTGCTCAATATTTCTCTCTATAACAAGGTTGTGAAAACATCATCTAAATTATTACTTTGGTCTCTGTTGCAAACTGGAACTTAGAGTGCTTTTTCTGTTGTAACAGTGGACATTTGGGCTGTTTCATTGAACATTTGGGTTGTGTACTATCATGGGTTTGTGACAAGCTAGACCTTTCCGAGCCACACCCAAACATATTTCTTTTCATTTATTCATAACAGCAAAAATAGATACTTGTACACCTTTGAATCCACAAAAAACTCACAAGTCAAGCAATTTTAAGCAAAATTCTTATATTGTCACTACATATAAACATTCATCACACCTCAGCTTCGTATTCTGTTGATTCTTTTGTGGACAGAAAAACAGGGAGCATATAGCAGAAAGAGGCTGACCCGGTTCACTTTGCCTGGGGAATGAAATGGTATAGCTGATTATTACGGCTAACTATGATGGGCAGACCACCAGGGTAGTGACAACCGATGTAACTGCCTCCAGGGTGAGACAAAGGTTTACATATTACACAAGCAATTTAGATGTTTTCTAAACATGTTGCCAAGACAGTGGGAGTTGGCAGCTCTCTCCTTGTTTAGGTTTCCTTTTCTTTTTTTTTTTTTTTTTTTTTTTTACATCCCTCCCTTACTTTAACTCCTCCCCCCACTCATCCCCGCCTTTAATTTTGTATGGATTTTTGAGCGAATCAGGAAACAGGAGGACTGGGGAGCAAAAAGCACGGACTGAAGCACTTTGCTCTTTGTGTTCTCTATGAACTGTGAGTGAGCTAATAAATTCTTCCAGCCACTCAGCGTAGTATTCACAAATATCCCCCAAAGATTACACACACAAATCACTGCACAATGGAGGCCACCGGGAGGGACCGAGTGTCGCATAACCAGGCTGCAGGGAAAGCTCGGCAGTGCAGCTCTGCTCAGAGTCAAATGTTTTATAATGGCCTGTAATGGTATATTAAAGGGGCCTGGCGAAGGTGCGAAGCGGAACAACGCTGTGTAGGAAAAGAGAGAATGAGATAATAAGCAGAGTAGTGAAAGGGGAATGTGATGGACGAATATAAAAAGGATTAGACAAGTTCGAAAAAAAGGGGGGAGAAAGGAGGGTGCTGGGTGTGGGGTGCTGGCATGTTAGTGATGATGAATATGACTGAGGGGGGTGATTCCAGTGCCGCACCATGGAGCAGAAGCCAAGCAGGGACATAATTAACTCCTGGATCTTTTGTGTTTCCCATCTGACTGCAGAGTGGTGATGAAAGGGGCCTGCTAAGCTTGGCATTCCACCCCAATTACAAGAAGAATGGCAAGCTCTACGTCTCCTACACCACCAACCAAGAGCGCTGGGCCATCGGACCGCACGACCACATTCTCCGTGTGGTTGAATACACCGTTTCAAGGTAATGGAGACGTCTCTAAAAGATATATTCCGCTTTTAGAAATATTTTTTTCTACTGAAAATGTTTGTTGTTTCAAGAGTGATTGTGTCCACTTCTTCACATTTAAAGGTTAAAACAACAACATTTTAATTTATTTGATAGATCAACACAATATAGTGCAAATTTGGGAAGTGAAAGGAAAATTATGTTTTCTCTTCATATAAGCTAAATATTTGGTGAATAAGCAAATATTTCTCCTCTGGTCCATAATCTAATCTCAGGGTTTTGTTAGTAGGTATGTCATGTTAACAAATTTTGCTACACAGTAAAGTGTCCCAGTAAAGTGAAATTATTGTTATAAGCAATGATATTGTTATTTTGGGGCCATTTTCAACTAACACAATGTTAATGGCATAATAGTGGAAGTCCGCCCTCTCAAAGACTAATAAACTTTCATTTTGTACAGATCACTCCACATTGTAACTGGAGCTCATTTTAAAAACCCCAAATCAAAAGGAGGCAACCAAAAACAACAAATAAAAAGGCAATAAAAGCCACTCACACCCGAAACCCTACATAAAATAGAGTATGAAGTCTTGCCTTTCAAAACATATTAATCATAACAATAAAATTATTGATTTTAATTTATATTGCAATAATTTCTTACTGCGACAGGCTTGCTTGTTAGAGAAACACATTTAATAATTAACCTCGTAAAGACCAAGAAACAAAATAGACAAGTCAGTGTAAGTGTGACAGAGGCATTAAAAGGTGGCAAAGGCTACAAAACAATATCTGAACGACACTATTAGACACAGTAGGTCTGGCCTATATGGAAGAAGTGGAGGAAGAAGGCAATCCAGTTTGCCATAAAACATGCAGAGATCACAGCAAACAGGTGGGAGAAGGTCTGCATTCAGATGAGACCTTTGGTCAACATACAAAATGATGTGTGGTGAAAACTAACATTACATCAGAAATGCCTTCATGGTGGTACAATAAAGATTAAAAGCTGGTTAGAAGGAAAGATGAATGGTGTTACTGTGCAATCAAAACCTTTTACCTTCCAGCAGGACAATTCTAGTTTTCACTTTAGATCAAACGCATCCCAGTTTTCAAAAGTCCCTGTTAAAGTCGAGAAATAAATTAAACTGAAAGTTATTTGAGACATTTGAAAGTTGATATTCACAGATCACTGTCCAACCTGAATGAGCTTTTGTCATTTTGAAAAGAAGAATGGATTAATTTAGGTGGAGACATGCAGTGGACCTCAGTATTCACAGGGGATTGGAACTTTAACCAATTGTTAGATGAATCCACTAATGCCTATTTTAATAGTTCAAACACCAAAATTACACAAATATGCATTAAAACACGCAGTAGAACCTGTCTTAGCACAACTGCAGAAGCTAACATCTACAGTCTTCTTTATTTCCACTTTTGGGAGTTCAGCCAATCAGTGTAAAGAAAAAGGAATAACGCTCTGGGATTTTGGCCCTTTGCAGATTCCAGCCAATAGCATGTCAGAGAGCATATCTACAGATATATTTATGATTAAATAAATGGCAATGTTGATCCATCTCAGTTGAGATTTTTAACACTAACATTGGCAACAAAGCTGTAATGGCAACATTGTAGAGAAACACCAACCTCTTTGTGTAATGGAGACTCATGATGATCTATGATTTGTTGTGCTGAGTAGATGACAGTATTTTACCTGGGTTGGTACCTAACACTCCTTTCATAATTACTTATGTTTAAGATAATTGCGTTTTCTCACGAAGGTATTTAAATGCTACGTTTTAATGTACTTAAACACTGTTCTATGTTTCACTCAATGAGCTAATCTTAACTACAGTTTTGCCAGGCAGTCCTAGTGATGGCAACATAGTTATTAAATGGAGGATTTCTATGGAGTAACAACAGTTAAAGTAGATTCTCTTTGGCAATCTGCTTTTCAAAAGTCCTAGAATTACCCAAAATAATACCTAACCTATTACAACACATTTGTTGATTGCACTGTTCAACTAAATTCTCAGCATAGCTCTGCAACACTTTGAAGAAGTCTGAGTTGTTCCCCACCCAAAGTATTTTTTTTGCGAAAGATATTATGGTTGACAAACTGAATGTCTCCAGAAACTAAAGTGTTTTAAACTTTGGATTTTGTTTGTTATGGACAGTAATGTCAGCATTTAATATGGTAATGTTTCACTTACTCTTACTGTTGCATTTCTTGAAAGCAACCATCAAAAGATGTTTAATAAGCTTATAGTATACATGGGATTATATGAAAGCATAATATCTTGGGAATGTCTATGGAAGTCTTTAGAGGTTTTAGTTTTTGTTGGTCCAGTATCGAAGTTAAAACTGTTTTCTCTGCTTGCAGGAAAAACCCAAACCAGGTGGACACCAGGACTGCCCATGTGCTGATGGAAGTGGCTGAGTTGCACAGGAAGCACCTCGGAGGCCAGCTTCTGTTCTCTCCCGACGGTCTGCTGCACATCATTCTGGGAGACGGTATGATCACTCTGGACGACATGGAGGAAATGGATGGACTCAGGTCAGATCAAAAGTCAAAAGAATCACAACGAGGACGTTTCGACACCGTGTTGTGACGGAAGATTGTGTGTGTGTTTGAATGCAGTGATTTCACAGGGTCCGTCCTAAGGGTGGACGTGGACACGGACATTTGTACATCGTCCTACTCGATACCACGGAACAATCCGTACTTTAACAGTACTAATCAGCCACCTGAGATCTTTGCACATGGATTACATGACCCAGGCAGGTAAGTAACGCATCTGAGATTCTTGGGATGTTTTGTTGTGATACTTATTTATCCCCGTTGTGCTTTAACATTAGTCAGCAAGCAGCTTCAGCAATTACAGCTAGATTCTAGTGATCAGGCCTGAAATCTGCATATAGTGATGGACTCATACCTGAACCTTCAGTCACATTGATTACTGCTACAGTGTCTAAAAAGATCCAGCTGATCCAGAACACTGCTGGTTACGTTCTCACTAAAACCAGGAAAGTAGCGCACCTAATCCCAGTGCTAAAGTCCTTCCACTGGCCCCCAGTAACACAGAGAATAGACTTAAAAAATACTCCTGTCAGTTTATAAATCGCTGAACGACTGAATTCATTAAAGATCTTCTGTTGTTGTATAAACCTTCCAGACCACTAAGGCCTTCTGGTTCTGGTCTACTCTGCATTCCCAGAACCAGGTCTGCTTTTCCAAACATAGACAACCAGCATTCAGCTTCTCTGCTCCTCTAATCTGGAACAAATTTCCTGAAAACTGCAAAACAGCTGAAACACCCAAGTTCCTTCAAATCAAAGCTAAAAACCCATGTCTTTAGAGCGGCCTTTGATTAGTAGTAACCAGAACATTGACCAAGATATTTGATGTATATTTGTTTGATGATTTTGATGATGACATTTGACAAAATGTTATGTTTTATGATGGTTTTGCACTGCTTTGTTACTTGACTTCACATTAACAACCACAAACTTCAACACAGTTTTTACTGGAATTTCAGGTGACAGATTGCAAAGTAGTCCATAATTGTAAAGTGGAAACAAACACATGTCTTTCACAATCTTTTGTGAAAGACAAAAAAAAAACGAGGGTTTACTCAGTTAACACTTTGTAAAAATGAGTCTTTTGAAGAACGGCTCTGCCAGCTTATAAAATCTAGATTCTCACTTTTTTTGTCCATTCTTGGTAAAATAGCTGAAGATCAGTCAGATTCAATTGAGGCTGTCTCTGAGCATCAGATCAAATTCTAAATTTGATTTAGGTCTGAAACAGTCAAACACATTAATAAACTTTAATATAAACCGTCGACCTCTAACTGGTTGTTTAAGTAAGGTTGCCGTCCTTCTGAGAAGGGAAGATTCACTCAACCTCTCAGCAGATTTTTTTCTGCATTCCATGCATCTTACCACCTTTTCTGTCCCTGCTGAAGTCAGAGTCCCACAATATGATGCTGCCATCACCATGTTTCATGGTGTTAGTTTTCCGTCATATGTAGCATTTTGCAAGTTACATGTTGTTCCCCATGTTTGATGCCCCCCCCTACATGGCGAGTAGTAAATTGCGTCTGGATTTCTTCTCGTTTCTCTTTCACAAAGGCCAGATTTGTGGAGGGCACCATTAATGATTTGTTCTTCCGACAAATTCTCCCACTCAAGCTCACGTCAAGTGATTTATTGCCAATACAATAATCACAACCTTTGCTGCTTAAAACAGAAAAAGACAATGTATGACATACAAACTTAACAACATAATCAACAAAGTAGACAGTTGCTACTTTCACTGTATTATTTTGGAAATGTATCGATCTGCATGTGAGCATCAGGGTTTCTGCAGCTCCTCTAAACTTATCAGGGGGTGCTTGGCTGTTTCTATGATTAACCTCTCAGTTTAGGTGGGCAGTTCAGTCAGAAGTCGTGTCCTTCTACTTTCATGATTGGATGAACAGAAATGTTGGGCTGCTGTTTTAAAACTTGACTCTGCTTTAAACTGACCCATCTGCTATGTTTCTTGGTCTTCATGATGCTGGTTGGTCACTAACCTTCTCTGGCAAACCTCTGAGGCTTTTCTCATACATCTTCCTGAAACATCTTCCTTTCCCTTCAGTTATGTGCCGTTTTGTTTTTGTCTGTCACATAAAATCCCATTTAAATATACAAGTTAGTGGTTCTAATGTGACAAAATGTGAATAAATTAAAGGTTTATGATTACTTTGATTCTATTAAACTGCATTTGTTGGTGTTCTGTGTTTTGAAGGTGTGCAGTGGATCGGCTGCAGACAGACAACGGCAGTCTGGTTATCCTCTGCACAGACGCCAGTGGTAAAAACACATCGGCTGGAAGAATATTAGAAGTTACTAAGGGGAAGGACTATGGTGAGTCACAATTCTGAAGATATTTTTTTAGAGTCATAATCCTTATCTTATCTTGTTAAGAAATAACTCACTGTTCTAAAATGTTCACGTTGTCCATCGTAACAGTAACTAATCACATCTTTTGCATGAGTTTTGTTTGATGCCATTACATTTTGAGTACAGAATGGAAATACTTCAGCCTCTTGGATAACCTTTCAAATGTATCCCTTTAAAACTGACATCTGTTATTATAAATCAATTTCATTTCGCAAGAGCACATTGTTTTAGATAGAAATGTAGAAATCCCAATGAAGGGTAAATGTCAAAAACCATAATTGGAACCAGAGATAATCTCTTTTTTTGTGCATTTTGGATTGTGAAAGGGAATGTAAGTTGGGCCACATAAAAAATACTTTAATCTCTGAACAATAATGGCTAGAAATATGATGCCTAAGTGTTGAAAGAACAGCAGAGAGATCTAGCTCTTCTTCAACACGTTTAGTCCAAAATCTCTCACCTGAATTTATTTCTTACTTCTCATCTGGTTTTATGTGGCATTCAACCAGTCACCCTAGTTTGAAATGCACTCAACTGGAAAACAAGCATGCAGCTCCTTATGTTTGTTTTAAAGTAGCCAAGATCCTTTACATTTTTATTTATCAGAATGATTGTTTCCCAGAAAGTGATTCATATTACTTTAGTTGTACAATTTTCTTTTGTAACTAGTGAAACCATGTCAGAAGTAGATGTTTTCTACTATTTAACTCACAATTAAAATTATAGATATACTCCCTCCCATTTCCAGTTTCTTGTGACATGTGTAGTGACAACAAAATTTAATCTAATCTAAAAGTGCAACACATTCTTTTCTAGATTTAATAAAGAGCCACCAAAAACAAAACATAGCATTCAAGGAAAAAGTTCTTAACTATATTGCAGCCATATTAGATTTGTTTTTACAGGTAGCGAGCAGGCTTTCAGTTCATCAAGTTGGGCTTAAATCAAACCAATATCTCCTTATTCCTTCATAGAAAATGAGCCTTCTGTGTATGACCTGCAGTCCAGTGGAGGAGCGCCACCTGTGGGGGGCTTCATCTATAGGGGCTGCCAGTCAAGGAGACTGTATGGCAGCTATGTGTTTGGAGATAGAAACGGGTAAGCATGACTGATTTTCACATGTGAAGCATAAGGGGGATGATCCAAGTGTCTCAAAGTAGTGTTTAATCTTTTTTATAGTAATCAGTCTAAATTTATGTTTCCAGCAGGAAAAGGGCTGAAACAACATCTGTTCTAGTGGGAAAGTGATTTAAAAACAGTCAAAATTAATGAGGATGTATGAGGATATCAGAAGAAAAATGGAAAAGATAATGGAAAAAGCTGTTCCGATAGTTGACACATGCAGTAAGTAGCTGCACCCAGTTCCATCCATGTAGGGCAAACAGGTTTTCTGTTACTATCAGCACAGCAGAATTGCCCAATGAGTGTAAATGGACACTAGGCATCCTGTCTTGTGCTGTTCACACTTTCCCTTGGTTTGTAATTCATCCTGCTTCGCTGATGTCAAACTCTGACGCTCGAGTAAGCAAAGGAAGTAAATATTGTGCTGGTGCGCTATCAGGAGTTGGCACCGTGTTTAAAACAATGTGTGGTCGCTGAATTCTGTGTCTCATTACCATTTGGGAACACAGCGCTGTGGCTGTAGAAAAGCCCCGGCACGATGTTTGTTTTGAAACCAAAGCGGAGGTCTTAAATAACACCAATTGCGACTTTGGTTGGAAAAGAAGATTGATTCCTGAACCATATTATGAGAACAGTTCAGCCCAATTCCAGATATTAACTCAGGCTTTGTCGCAAGAACTGTGAATCATCAGTGTAAAATAAATCTTTCTGTTCCAGTTTGTTTTGGGTTAAAATTTAGCTCAACATTAAACGTTCTGCATGTTTTGTTTGCCTCAGTAACCTGCGGATTCTCCAGAAGTCTCCGTTTGCCACATCGTCTGACAGCGAGCAGTGGCAGGAAAAGGCTCTGTGTCTGGGCTCGGTTTCCTGCGCCTCTCCCCTCGTGGGGCATGTCTTGGGTTTCGGAGAGGATGAACTCGGTGAGTACTTTAACAGAAACCCAAAGATCACATCTTCCTCTCTAATAAATTAATCCATCAATGAGCCATCAATGTTTGTCCTTTCCTGCTTCATCCACATTGCTGCTAACAAACTGAGAGTCTTAAAACACTAATCATTAAGCAGTTGAACAATTTACATGACCGGTATTAGTTACGTTAGTCTGCTTATTTTTACTTCATTATAATTCTTTTAGTCTCTTATTTTCTAAAATTTCCCAAGCTGAAGATTTAATTCAAGAAAAAAAAACTTCTCATTGAAATGTCTTCTTCATGAGAGGTGAGATATTGTCCAGATCAAACAAGAAATGACAGTTTTTTTTATTAATGCACCACAGTAACCATGACTTGACTAACTGAGAATGAAAACTATTTATTTCAGAAAAAAGGCCCTCCACACCAGTATGCATACTGCCAGAAAAACGGTCTTTGCAGACATTTAGTAAGGGTGAAATACACAAAATATTATCATGTGTTTTTGGTCTAGTTTCTAGTGCAAATATAATAGAGCACTTCAAATGAAACAAAACTAACTATCAACCTGATATGGGAGCTTGTTTTAAGTCCATACTTAAAACAATTAAAAGAAGGAAAAGTAAAAGTTACACGAGCAGATTATTTCTCTTGTAACATGGGGAAAATAACTTAGTATAAGTTGTTTTTTAAAATCAATATTAAGGAATTTTTTACTTAAAACAAGTTCTTATACCTTGCTGAAAAGTTACTTGTAAGTTAGATTTGTCTTATACTATGAATACTAAGATATCTGCACAAAAAACTACACCAAAAGTACTTGAAAAGCACAACTGTTGTGCTTTAAAGCCTATTGGGTGAGGAGTTTGTATATCCACAAACTGTATAAATATCCACACCAGAAGAGAAGCTGAAGTGAAACTTGTCTTCATGCTTTGGCTTTGATCCCCTCACAAACTAGACTAAGCTAGCACTTAGCACATGCTAGTCTGGTGTGGTTTGGTTCAAGTCAATGTTTGCGAATCGTTTGAGCTACACCTGGCAAACTGGCAGACCTATGAACATCTCAGGCAGGGCGATTGTGAAACACAAGACAACATAGCTGTGTGATGCAGATTTGTACCTATTTATTTGTAGGTATTGTAGTGACCTCTGACATTTGCAAATTTTACACTGTACTTCAAACATGGTAGATAAGAATTTGATACAATAGCTGCAGTTTGTGGCTTAGTAAGATTTTTTCAATGGAAATATATCTGCAAGGTTAACATGTCCAACAAGGCTAAGTTTTTTGTCAGACAATATTAAACTATGTTGGTAATGTTCGACCTCGACATATTTTCACAAATAGTGAAAATATGCAGTGAAGCACAATGCTCTTGGCACTGTGGCTGCTATTAGCACTGCGTCCTGCAATAACATTCTCAGTTAGGAAGAGGAGCACCCACCTCTAAATTAGAGTGAATAATAATTTTAAAAAAAAAATCATACAGCTGTTGTATTATTGCTAAATATTGCAATAAAGACAAGATCATGGAAACATCTTGGCACAGAAGTGTTATCAATGGCAGTTTGACCTGGCAGGATTTTCTAGCATGCAATTGCTTTCTGACAGGATTTAAGAAAGTGGTGCCAGATCACTTTCTGGCACCACAGTGAGAAGAGAACAGTTCCTGACGTAAAAACTGGCGTTGGGAAAAGACAAGTGTCCCTAAAACACGGAAAGTAGAATCAATATTGAAGTCATTGCTGCAAAACAATGTCTGAAGCAATGTTTTGCTTTGCTAATGATGTTAATTTCTAACAGGACAACTGTAGAAATTAACAGTTACTAAACATAAACAGAGATGAAAGCACTCGCACTTACTACATGTTTCTCTGTGGGTTGTGATGTTTTGAATCAAAATGTACATATGATGTGAATTGCTCACACAGGCTTCATAAATGTTGGATCACTGTTATTGCCAGGTCTTGGCGTTATTATTTGATGATCTTTTTATAGATTCCTGCATTGGCTCATGCTTTGCCAGCAACACTAGAATTATATGTCCCAATGAAGGGGCCTCACAGACACATGTTTACAATTTATCCCCGTATGGAATTTTCTTGCAGGCTTGTTCCTCATTAAATTATCCGCCTGTTTCCCAGTCATGAGTACCCAATTGTCCCATTAAACTTTTTCTTAAAGTGCCTTGGCTAGTAGAGCATTGTGGAAGCTTTAGCTACATTTATTTTCTTCATCGGTCCTTTCCTTTCATCCTCTTGTCTGCCTGTCTTGTCTCATGTTATCTCTTTTTATAAATTGCTTATGCCTGCATGTATGCTACAAATAGACTTATGCAATGTAACGATAAAATATTAACAGGAATTTGTTGTGACTGTTTCACTTTTGCAGGTGAAGTATACATTCTAGCGAGCAGTAAAAGCATGGCACAGTCACACAGCGGGAAACTCTACAAGTTGGTAGATCCGAAAAGGTACACTCAGCAAATTCTTTTGTACTTTTTGTTCTATTTAATTGAGTCTTTGCTCAGTGAGTAAGGGATCCTTGTTTGTCCAGAAGGACCAACTAGTCCTTCACTCGTAATTTCATGCTGTTCTGTCTTTATGATGTATCCCTCATGGTTCCAACTTACACAAATGAAAGCAGGGATCATAGTGTATCAGATTGCAAATGCAAATATGTCTCTTTTTTTCAACTCATTTAGCTCTTGCCCTTCTCTACTTCAGGGGTGAAGTGACACTCGTATTTGTATCAAACACATCCAGCACAGCTTTGTCAGTTTGGTACTCCAGTGTTGCTTTAAAACAAAACACATGAATGATGTGTGTATGTGGAACTAAGAATGTTTTGTAGCATAACACCAAAACAAAACAGAGAGGACTCCCAGCTATCAGCTGTTTGGGAGCATAAAAATTATTGGTACTAGATTAAAAATCACCTAAAGTCCAAATCCAGCTGCCTACAGCTTTCAACCAGTCCAAAACACTGCGCAGCATAATAGCCCCCTGGTACTGTGGAGTGATGACTCACAACAGCTGTGCTTTTATGGTGCATTAAAGTACTTCTGGTACACTAGATTGTCTAAATATATTTTAAAAAACTCCATTGTCATTTAAACATTTTTTTTGAATTCTCAAAGGTCTGCACATTTATTTTTCATCATTTTTAGGTGGTTTGATTTTTGTCTAATTGACCCATGCTGGAAGCGGCTTCACTCACTTGTTCTTTATTAATTATTAGTTTTTCTTCATCAAAGTGAGCCAAAACCGTACCAAACATAGATTTTTTTGTTTAGCATTCAATCCCTATTAGATATATTGCAGAGTAATGATTGGAAATGCACCAATCTGCTCCAAAGAGCAGAATAATTGAGCAATCAGATTGGTAATTTGCAAAATAAATACTGAGCATCTCCTTTCCCAACTACAAATCCTATCATTTTGTGTCTACATTCGTCAATTAAATGTATTTACTATGGTGCAGTTAGTCAGAGTTGTATTTAACTCTTACCTTAGGGGTATTTTGTCTGTTAAAATTACTACCTGTATCAATAGACCTGCTCAACATTTTCTTTTCTTTTTTATGAGCGATACTTCTCCGCACGCTAAACCTCAAAGAAAACCAGAAATAGTTCCAGAACAGCCTAAACATCATGTCAAGTAATAATGCTTTTCAACAGGTCGTCACCCGAGCGCCTTTTCAAAAAAGAGTTGCGCAGAAACTAGTGGATAATATTTCAAAACTGTTATTGTAAGGAAGTAACTGCTAGTAGCTAAACTGATTAACTTGTATGACTCTGTTGGTGGTGTTTAGCTGAAAAGTTCACCTGTTCTGAACCATTTTAATGAGCACATTTGGGGTAAAAGTTGACACACGTGTCAAAAGGTTTCAGCACACACACATCGATTTTCCAGAGTGAAACCCAATCTCTCTGTGTGTAGTCTTGTACTCAAACATTTGATGCGCCGCAACTGTAACGTGCAGGGAAATGTGCAGGGAGTGTGCATGAAAGCAACTTTATCATTTATAAATGTGCGTGTCAGTAGGTCATAATGTGTTCCACATGCATTCAAGTATTAAAAATCATTTTGAAAATAAGGGCTCTATAAAACCCATGTGAAAAACATTTGTCTCCCAAACGGAGGAAAAAAATATATCCCACACAGTACGGGAGGAGCACGCAAAAAGTCACAAGAAAGAAAACAGTTCAGATATAAAGAGACTTTGTTTTTGAAACCAATTTTGTTTCATGCGCCTAGCCAAACCACAGCTGATGTTTCCACCTATCTTATCATCAGCATTCTGCTCAAGATGGATGAGAACGTTCTCGTAGGACTGAGACTAACCACTCAAGTCACGAAGTCATCAAGTGGAATGTAGAGAGAAAATCCCTGATCTGTTTTATTGCTTAAAGGTTTGTCATGCTTGATTGAATCAGACAGATCAAATAAGCAAAGCAGACTCTCAGAAGGAGAATTTGTATGCATCGGATTCATAATAGAAACATATTTGCAGCTGATTATTCCTGAGTGACGACAGTGCCACCCAGGCATCCACGCAATTAATGAAACCACAGATGTTTCAGAGGGGCCCTCGTGGCTTGCTTTGTATTTATGTTTTCTGGAGTGGCTGCCGAACGCGTTTCTCCCACAGAACAGTTCTTTCCACCATCAACTGGACGTGTTTAGTCTGACCGGACCCTGTGGTGCTGGAGGCCCGACTCCTAATACACACCGACTTCGTTATTAGGATCTTGTTACAAAGAGAAAAGAGAGGGGCTGACGAGGACCGAAGCAGCTAACGTGTCTGACCTCAGTACGTTATCAAGTCTGGTGGTCTTTTCTCATTCAGACCCTAAAGCTTGTTCAGACCGAGCTTTGCTTTGGGGTATAGTGGGTTTTGTGGTCCAGTACAGCATCTTGGGCAGCATTCTCATCGACTTTATGTTTGGGAACATAGAGAAGAGGAGGGTAAATGGTGGAGCTGTTAGGAGGAGCGGTAAAGGCTTACAAAAAAACATCAGCCATAAAATCGCTCAGCAGTGTTTGTGTAAACATGTCCTGGCCAGATGACTTCATTCCTAGGTATTTGTTTGTCAGTTGGAGTACCCCTCCAATAATAAATAGGCCACCATGCATTTTGAAACACTCTGAATGTGTGCGGTATGACTGATTTGAGAGGAAGAAAAAAAAATGTTGGAGGGGGCTTATTTGTGGCAGAGCAGTGGGATGAAAAGATTTCAGAAGATATAATCTTTATATAACCACCATAATTATTGCCACAGCTTTAAAATGGGCATCAATGCATGCTTGTTGTGCCGCAACATTCAACAACAAGGTAATAGAAAGTGCTTTACATAGAATACTAATGTAGCTCACAGCAGGTGGCCAAAGCAGCAGGTTAACGAGACCTGAGCTTCATTGAGACGCGTCTGTTATCTAACCACTTATTTACACAGGTGTAATATTTTAAGAACACATTTTAAAATCCTTGTTTTGTAGCGATTTATCTGTGACACTGTGATCTTGCCTCTCCTCCCAACATAAATTATTGACCAGCAGCAGATATACTCTCCATGCATACAATTACAGTAAAAACAAGATATTTAACTTCTTAGTCTATTCTTAG
Source organism: Poeciliopsis retropinna (assembly GCA_010277075.1). NCBI lineage: Eukaryota > Metazoa > Chordata > Actinopteri > Cyprinodontiformes > Poeciliidae > Poeciliopsis > Poeciliopsis retropinna. The sequence continues at coordinate 3,619,396 of VMRM01000039.1, forward strand.
ATTATATATTTTTCCTGCTTTAATTCTGTTAAAATTAACAAAATTATTTATATTTGCTAAATACGAGAAAAAAAAGTTCTTCGAATTTTTTTTTTTTTTTTTGTTAAATTTCAAACTTTACATACATTTTCACACTGTAGTGGACTGGTTTAGATGGAATGGACAGACATTTGATATCTAGTGGAAATTTTGCTCTTTCTGCTTGACAAACCTGTTGTAGCCTAGGCCTTTGGGCTGCTTTCCTTGCACACACCTTTCTAGCTAGGTATAATTTCTTAATTAAGATCAGTGCCCAAAGACAAACCAGATTTGTTGAGCTACTTAGTTCTCCATCTCATATCTTTCCTGATTTCCGCTGATTTCCCAACGGTGTCACACACAAAGCACTGGTTAAGGTTAAATTGCATCCATCGATATGCCTCCAGTTAATTGAGATGTTAGTCAGAAGCCCTACAGGATAGGGTTAGGGTAGGGTTAGTTTGAAGGCATGGTAATCTAAGTGAATATACTGTACGCTTCTCAATTTGAACTAATTAATAAAGCATTGTCTCAATATTTTGGCAAATGCAAATAATTTTAGCCCTAACTGGCCTTAAACAGCTACGGTTCAGTCTGATTTAATGTCAGGCAGTCAGAAAAACACGATATGTTTTTATACATCCAATATAAGTAAAAATAGTTAACCCTTGTGATGCTTTCTAGTGTAAAATGCTATTTACCTTTCTGCTCAATGCGACCCTTTGCCACAGAGAACAAGAGAGAGCATCACCAGGAAGGATATTTCACATATTCAAGGCTTTCTCAACTGGAGGCTCGCTAATTTTCTTCAGATAGGCTCCCCGTTTATGAACTGTGTTAGCTCTGGAAGTTACAAATCTTTAATGTGTTTAGAAAGCGGACATGGGATGCTTCTCTGTGGGTTGTGTGTATGGATGCAAACTGTGTGGGTGGTGGCTACTCGCACATCTGTGAGTCTTTGTGAGCGTGCGTTGCGTTTGCTCCCAGCACCCTGCAGGAAAAAAAAGAAGCCTTTTCTCTATTTCCCTGTCCCTCTTAAATCTTCCTACATCTCTGCTGTGGTCCTTTCCTTCACAAAGCTGCATGCCAACCCCACTGAATACCCCCAGATTCTACAATGCACAGTAAATTTCTCGCACAAAGAGAAAACAAGGAATGAAGCTACAAAAGGAGCCTGCAAACAATGGAGTCAGATGACAAAACAGCAAAGGAGACCACACTGGGCCGTTTGATTAAGCCATTGTTAAGGTGCACAATGTACACCACTCCATAGCGCTTTTCTCACATATACCTCATGTCAGTCAAACAGGGCTAACAAGCTAACAAGCTAAATACGCCCCAGCTTCAACGAAAATCAGATCTGAAACAAATTTTAAAAAGAATATTTAACAAATGTCTGAAACAACACAAATATATGTGTGATTTTTTCCTCTCATATGTTGTGTAAACAGCTGTTTCCAATCCTGAACATTATCCTATAATATATATTATATTGTAATGTAAATGCAACCATCGAAGTTAAGTTATTTGTATCTTTTTCTGTGAATTTATCTGACCGACGTGAGCGCAGTGTTGCCTTTTTTACTCTCTCACTATCACACACGCACCACCCCTTACAAAGTTGATAAATTCCCACAGTGGCTGTTGACCCAGCTGCCTTTGTCAAGTGGTGCTACCAGCAGGTGCTGTTTTCACAGCCTCCCTGGCAGCAGTACAGGCTGTTCAGCAGTGCTGCTGACCCCTGCCTGCTATTAACAGTGTTCGCTACAGACCCCCCAACTCTCCAGGGACTCTTACTCTTTCTCTTTTTCCTTCTCTTTCTGTTTTCTTCCTTTTTTGCTCTTTTTTTAACTACATGCAGCCTGCAACAACAAAAGCCAACAGGCACAGAGTCTGCAGTTGGGTGCTGATGGGAGCATGGGAATCAAACCCCCTCCCTCCCCACCTTCAATCGTTAAATTAAAAGCCATTACAGCACATGAACAGCCACTTTATTGTCACTGCTATCAGTCAATGTTTGTCAGAGCATTTGGTGGGTGTCTTTTAAGCAGAGAAGTAAACAGAAATATCAAAATATATATTTTATCAAGGTAAATCATCTCTTTTAACTGACTGCAACCTTGAAGGTAGGTGAGAAAATGTGGAGTGATACGTGATTGAAGAGTGTAAAAATTCCCAAACCAATTCCTCAGACTTTTAAGACAGTAGGTCAACCAGTGATGGGCACACTTCGCTAATGTGCTGATAGTGGCGCTGATTTTTTGTTTTGTATGTTTGCTTACATTGATTTAGGACATTTTTCAGGACAAATTCAAATGTGCTAATTTTCTTGGCTGTTTTGTAAACTTTCTGTTGAATAAAGTTCAACATCTGTGTTTAAGTTTTGGTTATAGTCTTAAGAAACTCCTCAAATGGTTAGACATTCATATTCATGCTTTTATTTTGAAGAGGTGAAGACTATTTATGCAGCACTTCCATTTCCTCTCCTCACCTTGTTTTTCTTAACCTAACATGAAACATAGTAAGACAGGGACAGTTTAGAAAAAAATAAATACAACATATAAATTATAATTCTGAAATTAATTTTGTGCCCAATAATTGTAGTTTGAATTGCAGTTAGCGCTTTAGCATTAGCTTCTGCTAAGTATAATGTTGGTGTAGTACTTTAGCAAAAGCTAATGCTTATGATTAGTGCTTTAGGGTTAACATAACTAACTTTTCTGTTAGCAGTGCCCACCACTGAGGTGATTAAAAAAAACTAAAATTCAGGATCCTGACTATGACTAGATGCAGGTCAGTTTATGAAAATGCAATTAAAGCTCCTGTGATGGTGGAAGGCCCACAGAAAAATGGAGGAAATCAATCAATGCCTGTTTATCAGTGGATAACCCAGCAATAAAGTCTACTACTGTTGATCTTGCCATCATTTCAGTCAAAAATTAAGTCTTTATTTAAAAATACACCATGTTTGTCAAAATTGCAGCTCAAGAATATTCTGAACAATATTCTGATAAATATGAATTTCATCACAATGTAAGAGAATAGAGCACGAGAGCAAAATAAAATGTTATTTTATGTTGTTTTTGTTTTTTTTATAAAACATACACAAGACCACACCAAAGTGTCAGGTGGATGATATCAGGTGGACGTTATATTCATAAAAAAAACTTTGGCGCAGAACGAAGACATTTTCAACACTGGTCCTGAACTGCATCTAGTGTTGGCCTCTGCTTCTGAATGACCATTTGCTTTTAGACCATGATAGATGAGGCTCGTTCTCTAATGGCCTAAACATCACACACACTGACTTCACCTCTCATGCTTGTTGCCTCTCATACCAGACTGAGTCGACCAGAGTCCAGTGTGTTACTGTGTGTTGGGTTGTCCAGTGTTTTGTCCCTCAGCACAACAGAAATGTTAACGCAACAATATTTCTTTCTCCCCCACAAACAGACACGCTGATGTGTTTGTACGTGTGTGTGTATTTGTGTGTGGCCCAGTGTACAACAGACACTTCACATTTGAACTTGATTACGCACTCTGTATTATTTCCAGACTCATGGAGCGTGATGTGAAAAGATTCAGTTTCAGCCCATTTGCCGATGTGCGTGTCTGGATGTTTGTCTTAATACGGAACGGTCGCAGTGTGTCTCTTTGGTTCTCAAACTTGACACATATGGTGTGGAGATGTTTGTGTTTGTGTCTGTGTGAATTTTCCAAGTCATGTTTATATCCGAGAAGTGGCCTTGTATTAGCCATATGAATTGTTTTGCTCCTCAGATTGGACAAATATAAGAGGAGGAACCACAAAAAGACACAATGTACAAGGATTGTTACAGTGCTCTGCACAAGTAGTAATTTTCTGCCTCATTATAGGCACAAACTTCAATGTATTTCACTGGGATTTTATGCAACAGATTTGCTCAAAGTAGTATTATGTAAAAGTGAAACGTTACAATTTATAGTTTACAAATACAACTCTTAAAAGTGCGTTTTACCTTTGTGTTCAGCCTCCCTTCGAGTTTTAGGTCAAACTCAGCACAAGAAGTGTAAATTTCTGCATAAATTCAGTTGTTCTGTGAAGGCTTCAGAGGTTTGTTAGAGAAGACTACTGAACAAACAACACCATGAAGATCAAGGCTTGCTGATGTAGTGAGACACTGAATTCCAGATCATTGATTCCATCACACATGCACTATTCAGAAAAGGTATGCATCAAAAGTGCCACACATACTTCTACAAAATGTCCTTCCTTTTGTCAGGTTCAGACCTTTATGCAAACCACACATTTCTCAATAACCAACACACATGGTAAGATAGGAAACAGTGTGACAGCAGCCTAACATTATTCATCACCCTGAAAACACAATATCTTAGGAGATCCATGGTGGTGGCAACATTATTCTGTGGGGAGGGGAACATAGATGGAACTCAATACAGTTTAGTTCTAGAAGAAAATATTTTAGAGGCTATAAAAACTTGTTCTGTCGAAGGGTAAACTTACATCCAGTCATGACTCAAACCATACACCCAGAGCTACATTAGAGTGGCCTAGTCAAAGAATAAATAAAGTTTATTTATTTATTATGTGGCAATCAAATCTGACTCATGCTGGTGTGATAAATTCACGCCAGACTTTTATTTGTGAAAATTGTGAAAACTGGTCATCATTTTCCCTCCACTTTACAATTATGCACTATTTTGTGTTTGCTTGTCAAAAACCTCAAAATGAAATGTAGTGACTGTGTGTATTTATTCTGCCAAATTGTGAGACATGAATAGTTTTGAAAAACTTTGTAGTTCCTCATTGGCTGCTGTCCTGTATGTTATTGTTGTTATCCTAGTCCTTCACACTGATTTATAAGCGCTTAACATTTAGAAAGTTTATAGCTGTTCCTTCTGGGGCTTATAAAAAAACAATGGCCGCATGACTCAAATAAAAGGAAAATCCTCATAAAATGTAATTAAAAAAGCAAATAAATTGTTACTTACTCCTTTCTTGTTTTCAGCCTCACCCTTCAACGTGCAGCACTAAAAATGTGACCAAAGTTTTCTTTCACTCGCACTTGAATTTCATGTTTATAGACGTGACATAAGGAAGATGCTTTTTAGCATTTATTACAAATGAAATCAGTGAAGTGCGGAGTGGGTTTGTGTTCTGTACCTCTGGACTTAGAAGAACCAACTACAGTCACAGCTGCAAGTATCCAAGGGATTCACTTCACCGGTTTTGCATGTGTAGAACCTGAAATAATCCTACATTTTCTCGTGAAATAGCTCAACTTTAAGAGCTATTTAAAGCTCTTAAAGTGGATATTTTGTCCATCTTTTTTTTATTATTTTTATTTTTTATATATCCTGCTCAGCAGTGTAGCACTCAAAATTGTTGTCAGTGTCAAGGTGAAACCCAGATTTACTTTCACAAGTGGAACATCATTACTATCTAGGCAAAGAAAATAGAGTTGGATTAAGGTGGACTAAATAGGACTGTTGTGAATGCACCCAAAGTGTCCAAATATGTTCACTTACTAGCATAATGTTTGGGAACTAGCCAATTGTTTTAGATCTTCTGTGATAATATCTGCTAAGTTTCTGCTTTATCATATTGACTTTGATTTTGTTCTTCTCTGCAGGCCTCATTCCCCCAAGGAGTGTCAGCGCCCGGTGGAGCCACCAGAGCTACTAATGACAGCTTGCTCCAGAAACTGCAAAAACGGACATTGCACTCCGACTGGCAAGTGCTGTTGTAGCCCCGGCTGGGAGGGACCCTTCTGCCGAATAGGTTAGTATTATTTAAGGCCGAATCTTGATAAATCAGATAAACTAGTGCACACTCTGCAGATTTTTCTTCTAAGCCTTTTTATACAATATTAGAAATACATTAAAAGATGCAAATATACTAATAATTAAATTACTATTATTCAATTGAATTTTTATTATTTAAAAAAGGCAATAACATAGCGTTCCTTTTGATCATTTGTTGCTTAAGATGCCTCTGTAGCTAAAACAATACTTCAAGCATCAACTTATGAAAAGTTCAGCCTTTTCTACTGGACCTAAAATCAATACAATCTTGAGGTGATCTCTTGATTGTTTTTTGGATTAACAGATCAATAGTTGGATAATAAAAGCATGCTTAACAGGATTTTTTCCCCAGAAGTAGAACCTGGTGAAACTTAAACAATAGGTATTTATACAGTGAAGGACATTTTAATTTAAATGAGATGTACGTATATATATATATACATATACATATATATATATATATATATATATATATACATATAATTACTGCTCTGAATATGCTGCTCTGAAAATGGCCTTTTTTGAGTCTGTATACTCCAGTTACTAAATTAGTTGATGATTATTCAATAATTGATTTATCACAATTGATCCAATTAATTGTTTCAGCCTTATTACCATTAGGACTAAAATACATTTGTTTTTTCCCTCCTGACATGTACAGTAATTGAAGTTTTCATTTAGCATAACGCTAATTTTTGTGCTTTTCTGTGACTGTAGCTAAATGTGAACCAGCCTGTCGCAACGGAGGAGTCTGCATAGAGCCAAATAAGTGCCTGTGTAAGAGCGGCTACTCTGGCGCTCAATGCGAGAAGAGTGAGCGGGGGATGCCCAACGACCAAGAGAAAGACGGCATCCTGGATCACATCATCGACATGACCTCGTACCTCTTGGACCTGACCACCTACATCGTATAGGGGCGCGCAGAGGGGCCTGCTCCCCGCCGCCACATTGACACAGATCTACCTATCACCGCCAGCAGACTCGTACCAAGGCGTCATTAACGTGGCTATGTAATCTCCCTCACCTGAGTGCAAACGAGCGCACACACACACACCACAGATACACCCGGGATCCCTTCAGACTGCTTTGGATCCACTTTCACCCTAAAGAAACTCTCCCTCCTCTCGCCTATAAGCTATTTGCTCTGAGCACTGGGCCTGGCATCCAAGCCGTGTTCGCATTGGAAGAGGCCTGCAGACATTTCTTCACCCGCTCTCGGCTGCCTCCACAGCTTCAGAAACTTATCTGGAACGGACCGCACCAAACCGAGACTCTGGCTCTTCTTCTTTTATTTTCAGGGGCTTACTAAGACCACTTTCAGGACTTTGTTAGGGATTAAAAAGCCTGGTTCAGCTCGAGAACCAGTTCATTCTCAATCAGAAGCAAAGATCCATCTGCAAACGCAAAACATTGAAGGAAGAGAAGCCACATTGAGCCTGCATTTGTAAAGATTGTGTTGTATCATCTATGATGTTATCTTTAGTCGGTGGGCACGTTGTCATGACAACAAAAGCAATCTGCAGTCTGTTTTCCACCATTCATCTATTATCAACATAAAGAAGATACGAAGAGGAGCCGCAAAAGCAAATGAGGTGGCTCAGCAGTGATGGTGTCATGCAGGACATGTTACTGTGGAATATTGTCTGAACTGTTGGCATGTCAGAGGCCTCTTCAGATTTGTTGCAAGACTGAGTGCTAGTGCCCACAGCGTCACCATCCACAACTACTCTTTGAAGATGCCAGGATTAAACAAGTTTCACCATTTAGTTTACCTTTGAGATGAATAAAGTATTTTTAAATTGAATCGAAGAAGCAAAAACACAAAGAACCAAACGAGTTTCAGGATTCTGAATGCGTATCTGGCTTTCATGCACTGTATTCCTTTTCACTTCCTGAAATGAATTTTAAGAGTGGTTTGACGTTAATAACCTCCAGAGAAATCAAAGGCTTCCCCCAACAAACTGAGTTCATTGTCACACACTGAAACTAAATCCAAACTCTAAACTACAAAGGGAAGAAACAACACAGTGATGTATATTTCCAATAGAGCTTACTACTTAGCATCGCAAAAAAGAATCTAGCATTACTCTCATAGAGGAGAGTTTATTTTTTTAATCGTAATAATATATGGGAGAATATGGTGTTCCTAGAAGGCAGTTTTACACTAAGCTTGTCAGGTCATGTTGTACTTATATATATATTGCAGCTTTTAAAGAGACACGTGTGGATTTTTCTTTCTTTTTTTTGTTAGTGTAAATGTATTGCATGTCTGTGCCTGCATAGAATAACTCACCACAGTTGGGGGAGAACATCTATTTTCCCTGACATATGATTATATTACCACCGTCAAAAATGTGTCTCTGTTGTGAGATGATCAAAGATGGAGTCGGGCCTCCGAGCCGCAGTGGAAGTAGCTCACAGTCAGGGCTAGATCTTATCCACCAAGAGCAGATTTCTGAATAACCGAAGGGAAAATATTCGTCGTGACTAAACTGTCTCATGAGCAACGAAAAGTTAAACACAGCTGGGATTCTCAGGAGATCCATCAGTGCGTGTTTTTTACTTGGCTCTCACAGGCATTCATGCATATGCATACACTCATTCCTTTAATTGATCATTTTATTTTTTTTCCCCCAAAGTTATGAAAATGAGTCCAGTTCTGTTTAACAGTTTGGATGGTAAAATGTTTTTATTTTGTTTTGTTTTTCTTCTACGTGTACTTTAAAAAGCAAATCCAATAAATTCTGTATTTGTCGATCATCTCCTGCTTTGCTCAGCTCTACCTGGGTTTATTCATGCTGTAAAATGAAAAAAAAATCATAACTTTTTTAGCACTTAATGTGAAAGTTGCATTGTAGCTGCTGAGACGGCGTGGTGTGAATAGAATAACCGTTTCCATTATTTAAGTAGTTACACAAATAAAATAATTATTTAAGTTCTCTATTTTGTTTTTACCATTGTACTGTATGTGACATTTTTTTATTCCTGTATTGTAAATAAAACTAGGGATAACTGTTTCTCCTCAGAAATATCAATATGTCTATTAAAATTTATAGCATGTGTTCAACACTCGTCTCTTATTCTCACTGTTACTTTTGTACGCTTATATGTCTGTTTTCTATTTACAAAAACATTTTGTAAATAAAATTACAAAAAGTTAATGAAACACTAATATTTTTACATTTTGAAATTAGTGCACAGCACATTCAAATATTAAAGAATGACAATAAAGCAGATGAACGATAAATTGCTAAGACGTTGCTTAATACTTTGAGGATTGATGACTCAAGTTCAGACTTGAAAGCGAATCAAAGCAAAAAGAGCCAAAATATTCCCAAACGTTACCATCTCAACTTATTCTCTAGCATATTTTTGTTGCAAATGTTTTACTTTATGATAACAAAACGTCTGAGTTTTTATTCTACAGATTTTTGAGTTTACAATGTCACATAATGATGGAAGGTTAGTATTATTTTTTCATAACTTTATGAGTCTTTGACAAAACAAGTCTCATTTTCACAACGTCGAAAAGGTTGTTTAGAGATTTATTACACACAAAACCTAGAAATTTCTTGGTAATATTCTGTGTTTTTGCAGTGAAACATCTATTTCACCTGGATTCTATGATACATATTGCAGATGATGATGTCAAGGGTAAAGGTTTCCCACATATCATCAACAAAAAAATTGAAATTAACCTCATTCTAGGAATTTTGTGGTAGTAATGCTGGAGAAAAGGATGCAGACAAAGCAGATTGCGCTCACACACACGGGATTTAAAGGTTTCCCCTTTAAGTCCTGCCTGATGTGGAAAAACCTGCAGGAGTGAGTGGATTGATAACCACCGCTGCCGCTCAGCTCGACAGTATCGTTTGGAGTTCAAGGTGGAAATTCTTGCATTGCTGTGGAAATTCACTGCTCTGCTTCAGACATACACAAACACAGCCGCGCTTGGAAGCACACACGCAAGAGTGACTGCTGATGGCAATATTAATTTCCTTTTCAAAATACCAATGAGGCTTTTGTGTTGTATAATGATAAGTGAGCGGAGACCACCCACCTCAAACCGGTCCGACTCGCACATTCACACACGCCCAGAAGTGCTCACGCTGCCATATTTAGAGAAACGCGATCCTGAGTTGTCTATGCAACATTCAGGTCCAATCAAAATTGCATAAAGTGGAACTGTCCAATAGAGCTGCGAGGTCCAGCATATATTTGAGTTTACACACTATCTGTGGCATGAATCATTACTTCTCATTTGGAATCGTTTCCCTTTTCCCTCCCAAAGGGCCCTCGCCTGGCTGTCTTTCTGTAACAGTGTAATTCAGTACTTTTAATAAACATGAGGAGTCTGTATAGCAAATATTTGTAAAACTGAGAAGACTGGAAGTGCATGCCACAATATTGTATACATGACTGAGAGTCAGCATAAGCCATACTTATAGGGCAACGGGAGGAGAGCGGGGAAAACAATAGCTGTGTTTACTCTGATCCAGAACAAAGTGAACATTCATTTATTATGTTGTATTTACTCCTGATTCTCTTCTGTTGTGATATTTTCTCACTGGGATCTTTGTGAACTGTAATCAATGTCCAGTATCAGTTGGAATAATCAACTGATGCAGAGTTTCTGTGCTAAATATTAACAAATAAGATGGAGGAAAAAAAACTATTATCGGCACTGCAAAAACACAAAATCTTACCACATTCTTTTTTAATCTAGTTTTTAGTGCTAATATCTTAGCATACTTGAAATCAGACCAAATTGCCTTACAAGTAACTTTGTAGCAAGAAATAGAACCTTATTTTAAATAAATAATTCCTTAATTTTCATAAAAAGTACTACTTCCACTGGCCGATTATTTCACTTATAGCGAGACATTTTTTGCATGTTATAAGTGAAATGGAACTTGTATTTTTTAAATCAATATTAAGTAATTGTTGACCTAAACTAAGCTCTTGTAAGTTGGTTTTGTTGTTGTTTTTTTAAGTGTACTAAGGTATTTGTAGTAGAAACAAGAACAAAACGTGGTAAGGTTCTGTGTTTTTGCAGTGTAGGTTTTCTTAAATGCAGGATTTATTTTCCATTCAATGATCAAACATCATGATCAATGCGACTCAAAGCTTGACCTGGATTCTCAGTGAGGATCCTTAGAGATCTGCGTTAGAGTTAAACAGCTGAAGTATCTGTTGTCCTGCTGCAGGTGTACAGAATATATCACCTGACTGCATCTGCGTGGAAAAGCAGACAAACACAAAATAATGTCTATATATATTAAGGAAAAGTTAAGGAGGTATATGAGTTATATGTCATTATTGATGTTTGTAATAATTGATGTTTGAGAACATAACAGTTTCTATGTTTAATTGTGTTTAATATAAATATCTTAAAGGGGCGGCACTATGTATTTTCTAGGCACATGGTGCCATTTTATAGCACAATCAAGCAACTGTGTTACCTTCAGTTATTATAAAAATGCTGTATGTATCAAAAATAACTTAGATAAAATTTGACTTTGCAATTTAAGGCCTTGAAATCGGGCCTCTGTCTCTTTAAGAAGCTCTGACATGGCGCATTCATCCTGTCATCACAACAACATTCCTTCATAAAGTTGCAAAGCTAAGCATTTAGCTTCAAACTAACTCGTTGCAAAGCTAAATATTTAGCTTGCTAATCAAATATTTTGTTTGAAACGCTAACATTTAGAAATGAATGAATAGCACGGGGAAAATTTGACTTGGAAAAATAAACCATCATTGTTTCTCTTATGACACCCTGAATACTTCAAATATTATCGTCAAAATATTTCACTGTGTAACTTTAAAAACGGCTCCTCATACTTGGAGGCCATCAAGGAACTGCTGAATTTATACTAAGATTAAAATAAAAACAGCTGGACTCCATTTATTAATAAAATGACTTCTGGTAGCATTCGGAGGTAGTGGAGTTTACTTGGCAGTATTTCTGAACTGAATTGAATTGACTTGAAAAACCGGACGTGTCCAACTTGACGGAGAATTTCTGATAAGAATTATCTGGCAGAAACATAAAAAACCTCCTGCTGCCTTCTGTTTAACGCATTCAGGGATCAACCAGCAGCAAACGGTCACAAAGCAACCCGAGTCTACAGCCGTTGCTCTGATATCATCCGTCTCTGTACAACACGTTCATTACAACAGTGACATCTCCTTCTGCTTCGTTTGACTCTCCCTACAGAATGAGTAACTGTTTCCACTATGATCTAACCGTAGAAAACCACTTGACCACAACGCCACAAAAATCACTGCTAAATGTGAAGTGTGTGGTGCTTTTAGCGGAGTTTGATGTCATTTGTCAACATATGAGGTCTCTTTAACTGAGGAATCCCTGCTGTCCACAATATGTCTGGCTCCCTTCTGGATTTTATATTCAAATTGTGATTTATGTGTTTTATTGGAATTTGGATACAATGCTGAGGCTCTGCAGAAACTCCATTCTCCCAAATGTCTCAATCTTTGGGTTACCGCTTCAGTAAAATATTACAAATCTCAAATTGATGCAATAAATAAGGACATATTTAACTTATTTAGAAAAATGGTACAAAGGTTTAATTGAAAATAAAATCCATTAGAAATTATAAGGATGCTTAAATATTTATTGAAAGTAGGAGTTTCAGTTTATAGTCTGAAAATAATACAGACTTTTTCAATAAAGTTGAATATTAGTGAAAAGTCAATTTACAAGAACATTATATCCGTTACAAATAATCTGAAAGCTTTTATTTCTGTTATTTACAGTGATTTTCTGCTTACAGTTTATAAAAACATGGCATTTAAAACTACATTATTACATCAAACCAATTTAATAAAGCAGAAATGTATTCTTATTGAAAAGTAAGTTTAATACCTTTAAGGTTGTTACTTTCAAAAGGTCCTTTTAATCTGGCAAACAAAACTTACCCAGAAGTATATTCTAATTTATTAAGACGGTATAGGAAAACAATTGCTTTGTTTCATGAATAAAATAAAAATATGTAATTTCAGAAATATTTAGGTTGAATTTGATACATATTTTACTATTTCAAGAAGATTTTTTCCACATTTTCAACAATTTAAAACAGAAATGATGACACTGATGGATATTTCACCACTGACTGTCCCATTTCAGTCTGTTTCCTTTTTAATTCTTAAATAACCACATCTTAAATACATTCCTAAGAAAAACAGACTAAAGCAATGCTCCATAGAAAACCACAAATAGGCAGCAGTTCCACTGTACTGTAAATGTACCAATTGCTTGTGTATGTATTGTATTTGAGTTAATTTAGAAAAATAAGTTGATGATACATATTGTTTTTATGTAAGATTTTACAATTGGAAGTGGAGCAGAAAATGAAAGGACCCAAACCAGATTAATTTGTCTGAAAAGAAAAGTATTTACCAAAAAATCAGGCAGCAAAACCACTTTTTTGACTTCTCTTTTTCTTTAGTTGACCCAAATTTACCCCATTTTTTAGACTCAATCTTCAACACAATCTGCATAACACAAACAGCTTTTCAAGAGCAATGACTTATTTTATTAGGATAAAATAACTCAAGTCTGAGATTCAAATTCAGACTTGTAAACATTTAGTCTGCACAAATATCTCTGTGCATTTATCTAAACGTTATCAGAAGGTTTGAAAACCTTCATTTATTTCCTGTCCTATAACTTTTGGTTGCATCCATGGAGGAATAAACCAAAACCAACGGACTGAATTTCCTAATTAGCATATTAGGATAGTTTTGTAAAAACCTGGTTAACCTTATTAACCAGGTTAATAAGTAAGGTCCAGGCTCAGGACAGTCATTTGAAAAAATTGTGCTAGTTAAAATTTAACCAAACATGTAAATGTTTTGGTTTTGTATCATTTTCTTTCATTAATACATTTTACCTTCCTGCCCAAAAATCTGGGGATATTTCATCTGTTTTCTCTGTTTCGTAATAAATTCCTTCACCTCTTTTCTTCATTCCTCCCCAGATTCAGAACTTGTTTACTCTCCCGGACCACAGCACTGACTCGCATCCATGAAATGATGCAATTAAGGTTCCTACTGAGGGCTCAATCTGTCATGTTAGCACATGCTAAACCCCCACAGAGGGCTGAGAAAAGCGCTGAGCGTCGGAGCGACAGGTAAAACTGACTGGCTGGTTGACAGGGGCTTATTGGCCTGCTGTGCAGCTAAACTTAGATTTAAAACCTGGAAAAAGTGAAAGGACACTGAAAGGAAAGTGTTGTGGCTCTGAATGCCTCAGAAAAACACATTGACCTTTTACAATGTGGGGAAAAATGCAATTTATGTTCTGGGAGGACCCATTTGAAAGTGTTTTACCGTCAGTTTCAAAAGTTTTTCAAATTCTCCAGGATATGAAAGTGTCATCCTCCTCCTGCTGTGTGGAGATAACAGCAAACAGGAGGTTTGGATGCTCTGCAGCCTTAGTGGCACAGGCACAATGCACACTGAGCAGCTGAAGAGACTGCTGCTGAACGCCCTCAATAAACAGGTCGTCTGTCTGCTGCACAGCACAGATGACAGTAAATTTGCATATTAGCTCGATATTTAGAGCAGAGCTAATTCAACTATTTAGATATTTAGCTGAGATCTAAATTTTTATATCTGAATTCTCAACCTTCAAAATATTAAGATCTATGCAAATCTATAAAAGCTGAGTCACTCTTAGACCACATCAAAGAAGACACTCCTGGTTTTTGCATTACCAAGTGCTTCTTTTTCAGGTAGTTTTGGTTGTGAATTTATCTTCAACAGCAAACGACTGAACAAAGCCAACAGAAGCAAGAAAGTTGCCCTAAAATGCCACTAATTTGGTTTCTCCAAATAGCAAATGTTGGTTGTTCTCCTCCTTTTGCTTCACATTAGTAGATGAGAAGGCACCACAAGTCCACATCAGGGTTACCTTAATAAAGGCACTGACTTGTTTTCTGTATACAGTAAGTGCTTATTATTAAGGTGATCTTGTTGTATATTACTGCAAATATCATTTCCTAACAGCCGTGTTTCCAAACTTGAAGAAGAAGCCATTGCATTATCACTTTTATTACTTTGACATGAGCACACTCTTGAATATAGCCAAAAAAGTGCTCCATGTTGAAGTGGTACAAATGTGACAAATTCATCTGTGGCTATGAAAAAGGTTATTTTCGAAAGTTCTTCATGTTGGGGCAATTTAACATTGGAACAAATCTGCTGTGAACATTCAAGTTGTGTTTTTGACCCAGTCACTTTGGGACACCCTCAAATGTTGCATTCAAGGCTCCTAAATGTCCAAGTGCTTCTTTTGAGGTTATCTTAAGCTGTGACTTAACGTCATCAAGAAACAACAAAAAAAATCCATTCTGTACTTGCTTCATGAAAGAGTGATTCCTATACTGTTGATAATTAAAATGCACATTTTACCAGGCACTCACTGGATTTATTTATACAATAATTGCTAATTGTTGTGGTATTCTCTGGTCTTTTTCTCAGAATGGGATCCATTAACAGTTTTGCTGAAATTTTAATTTCAAGCTAAATATTTCGCTCAGATATAGATCTTGCTTGTGTTGGCTGTGTTCAGTCGTTTGCTGTTGAAGATAAACTCACAACCAAAACTACCTCAAAAAGAAGCACTTGGTAATGCAAAAACCAAGAGTGTCTTCTTTGAGGTGGTCTAAGAATGACTCAGTCAAAAGCAGCATTTCCATCGCCACAGCAGATTTTGTCATATTTGACAAAGTGTCTTTGTCAAAGCTGTGAAAAGACGAAAAGAATGTCCCAGAAGTGACCCTTTGTGAAGGTCGCTTTTTTTCATAGCCACAGATGAATTTTTCACATTTGTACCACTTCAACATGGAGCACTTTCTGGGTATATTCAAGAGTGTGCTCATGTCAAAGTAATACAAGTGATAATGCAAATGCTTCTTCTTCAAGTTTGGAAACACGGCTGTTAGGAAATGATATTTGCAGTAATATACAACAAGATCACCTTAATAATAAGCACTTACTGTATACAGAAAACAAGTCAGTGCCTTTATTAAGGTAACCCTGATGTGGACTTGTGGTGCCTTCTCATCTACTAATGTGAAGCAAAAGGAGGAGAACAACCAACATTTGCTATTTGGAGAAACCAAATTAGTGGCATTTTAGGGCAACTTTCTTGCTTCTGTTGGCTGTGTTCAGTCGTTTGCTGTTGAAGATAAACTCACAACCAAAACTACCTCAAAAGAAGCACTTGGTAATGCAAAAACCAGGAGTGTCTTCTTTGAGGTGGTCTAAGAGTGACTCAGTCAAAAGCAGCGCTTCCATCGCCAGAGCAGATTTTGTCATATTTGACAAAGTGTCTTTGTCAAAGCTGTGAAAAGACGAAAAGAATGCCCCAGAAGTGACCCTTTGTGAAGGTCGCTTTTTTCATAGCCACAGATGACTTTGTCACATTTGTACCACTTCAACATGGAGCACTTTCTGGCTATATTCAAGAGTGTGCTCATGTCAAAGTAATACAAGTGATAATGCAATGGCTTCTTCTTCAAGTTTGGAAACACGGCTGTCAGAAAATGATATTTGCAGTAGGATACAACAAGATCACCTTAATAAAAAGCACTTACTGTATACAGAAAACAAGTCAGTGCCTTTATTAAGGTAACCCTGATGTGGACTTGTGGTGCCTTCTCATCTACTAATGTGAAGCAAAAGGAGGAGAACAACCAACATTTGCTATTTGGAGAAACCAAATTAGTGGCATTTTAGGGCAACTTTCTTGCTTGTGTTGGCTGTGTTCAGTCGTTTGCTGTTGAAGATAAACTCACAACCAAAACTACCTCAAAAAGAAGCACTTGGTAATGCAAAAACCAAGAGTGTCTTCTTTGAGGTGGTCTAAGAGTGACTCAGTCAAAAGCAGCGCTTCCATCGCCACAGCAGATTTTGTCATATTTGACAAAGTGTCTTTGTCAAAGCTGTGAAAAGACGAAAAGAATGCCCCAGAAGTGACCCTTTGTGAAGGTCTCTTTTTTTCATAGCCACAGATGAATTTTTCACATTTGTACCACTTCAACATGGAGCACTTTCTGGGTATATTCAAGAGTGTGCTCATGTCAAAGTAATACAAGTGATAATGCAAATGCTTCTTCTTCAAGTTTGGAAACACGGCTGTTAGAAATGATATTTGCAGTAATATACAACAAGATCACCTTAATAATAAGCACTTACTGTATACAGAAAACAATCAGTGCCTTTATTAAGGTAACCCTGATGTGGACTTGTGGTGCCTTCTCATCTACTAATGTGAAGCAAAAGGAGGAGAACAACCAACATTTGCTATTTGGAGAAACCAAATTAGTGGCATTTTAGGGCAACTTTCTTGCTTCTTTTGGCTGTGTTCAGTCGTTTGCTGTTGAAGATAAACTCACAACCAAAACTACCTCAAAAAGAAGCACTTGGTAATTCAAAAACCAAGAGTGTCTTCTTTGAGGTGGTCTAAGAGTGACTCAGTCAAAAGCAGCATTTCCATCGCCACAGCAGATTTTGTCATATTTGACAAAGTGTCTTTGTCAAAGCTGTGAAAAGACGAAAAGAATGCCCCAGAAGTGACCCTTTGTGAAGGTCTCTTTTTTTCATAGCCACAGATGAATTTTTCACATTTGTACCACTTCAACATGGAGCACTTTCTGGGTATATTCAAGAGTGTGCTCATGTCAAAGTAATACAAGTGATAATGCAAATGCTTCTTCTTCAAGTTTGGAAACACGGCTGTTAGGAAATGATATTTGCAGTAATATACAACAAGATCACCTTAATAATAAGCACTTACTGTATACAGAAAACAAGTCAGTGCCTTTATTAAGGTAACCCTGATGTGGACTTGTGGTGCCTTCTCATCTACTAATGTGAAGCAAAAGGAGGAGAACAACCAACATTTGCTATTTGGAAAAAAAAAATTTTTTTTTTTTTTTTTTGCTGTTGAAGATAAACTCACAACCAAAACTACCTCAAAAAGAAGCACTTGGTAATTCAAAAACCAAGAGTGTCTTCTTTGAGGTGGTCTAAGAGTGACTCAGTCAAAAGCAGCATTTCCATCGCCACAGCAGATTTTGTCATATTTGACAAAGTGTCTTTGTCAAAGCTGTGAAAAGACGAAAAGAATGCCCCAGAAGTGACCCTTTGTGAAGGTCTCTTTTTTTCATAGCCACAGATGAATTTTTCACATTTGTACCACTTCAACATGGAGCACTTTCTGGGTATATTCAAGAGTGTGCTCATGTCAAAGTAATACAAGTGATAATGCAAATGCTTCTTCTTCAAGTTTGGAAACACGGCTGTTAGGAAATGATATTTGCAGTAATATACAACAAGATCACCTTAATAATAAGCACTTACTGTATACAGAAAACAAGTCAGTGCCTTTATTAAGGTAACCCTGATGTGGACTTGTGGTGCCTTCTCATCTACTAATGTGAAGCAAAAGGAGGAGAACAACCAACATTTGCTATTTGGAGAAACCAAATTAGTGGCATTTTAGGGCAACTTTCTTGCTTCTGTTGGCTGTGTTCAGTCGTTTGCTGTTGAAGATAAACTCACAACCAAAACTACCTCAAAAAGAAGCACTTGGTAATGCAAAAACCAGGAGTGTCTTCTTTGAGGTGGTCTAAGAGTGACTCAGTCAAAAGCAGCGCTTCCATCGCCACAGCAGGTTTTGTCATATTTGACAAAGTGTCTTTGTCAAAGCTGTGAAAAGACGAAAAGAATGCCCCAGAAGTGACCCTTTGTGAAGGTCTCTTTTTTTCATAGCCACAGATGACTTTGTCACATTTGTACCACTTCAACATGGAGCACTTTCTGGGTATATTCAAGAGTGTGCTCATGTCAAAGTAATACAAGTGATAATGCAAATGCTTCTTCTTCAAGTTTGGAAACACGGCTGTTAGGAAATGATATTTGCAGTAATATACAACAAGATCACCTTAATAATAAGCACTTACTGTATACAGAAAACAAGTCAGTGCCTTTATTAAGGTAACCCTGATGTGGACTTGTGGTGCCTTCTCATCTACTAATGTGAAGCAAAAGGAGGAGAACAACCAACATTTGCTATTTGGAGAAACCAAATTAGTGGCATTTTAGGGCAACTTTCTTGCTTCTGTTGGCTGTGTTCAGTCGTTTGCTGTTGAAGATAAACTCACAACCAAAACTACCTCAAAAAGAAGCACTTGGTAATGCAAAAACCAGGAGTGTCTTCTTTGAGGTGGTCTAAGAGTGACTCAGTCAAAAGCAGCGCTTCCATCGCCACAGCAGATTTTGTCATATTTGACAAAGTGTCTTTGTCAAAGCTGTGAAAAGACGAAAAGAATGCCCCAGAAGTGACCCTTTGTGAAGGTCTCTTTTTTTCATAGCCACAGATGACTTTGTCACATTTGTACCACTTCAACATGGAGCACTTTCTGGCTATATTCAAGAGTGTGCTCATGTCAAAGTAATACAAGTGATAATGCAATAGCTTCTTCTTCAAGTTTGGAAACACGGCTGTTAGGAAATGATATTTGCAGTAATATACAACAAGATCACCTTAATAAAAAGCACTTACTGTATACAGAAAACAAGTCAGTGCCTTTATTAAGGTAACCCTGATGTGGACTTGTGGTGCCTTCTCATCTACTAATGTGAAGCAAAAGGAGGAGAACAACCAACATTTGCTATTTGGAGAAACCAAATTAGTGGCATTTTAGGGCAACTTTCTTGCTTCTTTTGGCTGTGTTCAGTCGTTTGCTGTTGAAGATAAACTCACAACCAAAACTACCTCAAAAAGAAGCACTTGGTAATGCAAAAACCAAGAGTGTCTTCTTTGAGGTGGTCTAAGAGTGACTCAGTCAAAAGCAGCGCTTCCATCGCCACAGCAGATTTTGTCATATTTGACAAAGTGTCTTTGTCAAAGCTGTGAAAAGACGAAAAGAATGCCCCAGAAGTGACCCTTTGTGAAGGTCTCTTTTTTTCATAGCCACAGATGAATTTTTCACATTTGTACCACTTCAACATGGAGCACTTTCTGGGTATATTCAAGAGTGTGCTCATGTCAAAGTAATACAAGTGATAATGCAAATGCTTCTTCTTCAAGTTTGGAAACACGGCTGTTAGGAAATGATATTTGCAGTAATATACAACAAGATCACCTTAATAATAAGCACTTACTGTATACAGAAAACAAGTCAGTGCCTTTATTAAGGTAACCCTGATGTGGACTTGTGGTGCCTTCTCATCTACTAATGTGAAGCAAAAGGAGGAGAACAACCAACATTTGCTATTTGGAGAAACCAAATTAGTGGCATTTTAGGGCAACTTTCTTGCTTCTGTTGGCTGTGTTCAGTCGTTTGCTGTTGAAGATAAACTCACAACCAAAACTACCTCAAAAAGAAGCACTTGGTAATGCAAAAACCAGGAGTGTCTTCTTTGAGGTGGTCTAAGAGTGACTCAGTCAAAAGCAGCGCTTCCATCGCCACAGCAGATTTTGTCATATTTGACAAAGTGTCTTTGTCAAAGCTGTGAAAAGACGAAAAGAATGCCCCAGAAGTGACCTTTGTGAAGGTCTCTTTTTTCATAGCCACAGATGACTTTGTCACATTTGTACCACTTCAACATGGAGCACTTTCTGGGTATATTCAAGAGTGTGCTCATGTCAAAGTAATACAAGTGATAATGCAATGCTTCTTCTTCAAGTTTGGAAACACGGCTGTTAGGAAATGATATTTGCAGTAATATACAACAAGAACCTTAATAATAAGCACTTACTGTATACAGAAAACAAGTCAGTGCCTTTATTAAGGTAACCCGATGTGGACTTGTGGTGCCTTCTCATCTACTAATGTGAAGCAAAAGGAGGAGAACAACCAACATTTGCTATTTGGAGAAACCAAATTAGTGGCATTTTAGGGCAACTTTCTTGCTTTGTTGGCTGTGTTCAGTCGTTTGCTGTTGAAGATAAACTCACAACCAAAACTACCTCAAAAAGAAGCACTTGGTAATGCAAAAACCAGAGTGTCTTCTTTGAGGTGGTCTAAGAGTGACTCAGTCAAAAGCAGCGCTTCCATCGCCACAGCAGATTTTGTCATATTTGACAAAGTGTCTTTGTCAAAGCTGTGAAAAGACGAAAAGAATGCCCCAGAAGTGACCCTTTGTGAAGGTCGCTTTTTTTCATAGCCACAGATGATTTTCACATTTGTACCACTTCAACATGGAGCACTTTCTGGGTATATTCAAGAGTGTGCTCATGTCAAAGTAATACAAGTGATAATGCAATGGCTTCTTCTTCAAGTTTGGAAACACGGCTGTTAGGAAATGATATTTGCAGTAATATACAACAAGATCACCTTAATAATAAGCACTTACTGTATACAGAAAACAAGTCAGTGCCTTTATTAAGGTAACCCTGATGTGGACTTGTGGTGCCTTCTCATCTACTAATGTGAAGCAAAAGGAGGAGAACAACCAACATTTGCTATTTGGAGAAACCAAATTAGTGGCATTTTAGGGCAACTTTCTTGCTTCTGTTGGCTGTGTTCAGTCGTTTGCTGTTGAAGATAAACTCACAACCAAAACTACCTCAAAAAGAAGCACTTGGTAATGCAAAACCAGGAGTGTCTTCTTTGAGGTGGTCTAAGAGTGACTCAGTCAAAAGCAGCGCTTCCATCGCCACAGCAGATTTTGTCATATTTGACAAAGTGTCTTTGTCAAAGCTGTGAAAAGACGAAAAGAATGCCCCAGAAGTGACCCTTTGTGAAGGTCTCTTTTTTTCATAGCCACAGATGATTTGTCACATTTGTACCACTTCAACATGGAGCACTTTCTGGTATATTCAAGAGTGTGCTCATGTCAAAGTAATACAAGTGATAATGCAATGCTTCTTCTTCAAGTTTGGAACACGGCTGTTAGGAAATGATATTTGCAGTAATATACAACAAGATCACCTTAATAATAAGCACTTACTGTATACAGAAAACAAGTCAGTGCCTTATTAAGGTAACCCGATGTGACTTGTGGTGCCTTCTCATCTACTAATGTGAAGCAAAAGGAGGAGAAACCAACATTTGCTATTTGGAGAAACCAAATTAGTGGCATTTTAGGGCAACTTTCTTGCTTCTGTTGGCTGTGTTCAGTCGTTTGCTGTTGAATAAACTCACAACCAAACTACCTCAAAAAGAAGCACTTGGTAATGCAAAAACCAGAGTGTCTTCTTTGAGGTGGTCTAAGAGTGACTCAGTCAAAAGCGCTTCCATCGCCACAGCAGATTTTGTCATATTTGACAAAGTGTCTTTGTCATGGAGAAACCAAATTAGTGGCATTTTAGGGCAACTTTCTTGCTTCTGTTGGCTGTGTTCAGTCGTTTGCTGTTGAAGATAAACTCACAACCAAAACTACCTCAAAAAGAAGCACTTGGTAATGCAAAAACCAGGAGTGTCTTCTTTGAGGTGGTCTAAGAGTGACTCAGTCAAAAGCAGCTTCCATCGCCACAGCAGATTTTGTCATATTTGACAAAGTGTCTTTGTCAAAGCTGTGAAAAGACAAAAGAATGCCCCAGAAGTGACCCTTTGTGAAGGTCGCTTTTTTTCATAGCCACAGATGACTTTGTCACATTTGTACCACTTCAACATGGAGCACTTTCTGGGTATATCAAGAGTGTGCTCATGTCAAAGTAATACAAGTGATAATGCAATGCTTCTTCTTCAAGTTTGGAAACACGGCTGTTAGGAAATGATATTTGCAGTAATATACAACAAGATCACCTTAATAATAAGCACTTACTGTATACAGAAAACAAGTCAGTGCCTTTATTAAGGTAACCCTGATGTGGACTTGTGGTGCCTTCTCATCTACTAATGTGAAGCAAAAGGAGGAGAACAACCAACATTTGCTATTTGGAGAAACCAAATTAGTGGCATTTTAGGGCAACTTTCTTGCTTCTGTTGGCTGTGTTCAGTCGTTTGCTGTTGAAGATAAACTCACAACCAAAACTACCTCAAAAAGAAGCACTTGGTAATGCAAAAACCAAGAGTGTCTTCTTTGAGGTGGTCTAAGAGTGACTCAGTCAAAAGCAGCGCTTCCATCGCCACAGCAGATTTTGTCATATTTGACAAAGTGTCTTTGTCAAAGCTGTGAAAAGACGAAAAGAATGCCCCAGAAGTGACCCTTTGTGAAGGTCGCTTTTTTCATAGCCACAGATGACTTTGTCACATTTGTACCACTTGAACATGGAGCACTTTCTGGCTATATTCAAGAGTGTGCTCATGTCAAAGTAATACAAGTGATAATGCAATGGCTTCTTCTTCAAGTTTGGAAACACGGCTGTCAGGAAATGATGTTTGCAGTAATATACAACAAGATGACCTTAATAATAAGCACTTACTGTATACAGAAAACAAGTCAGTGCCTTTATTAAGGTAACCCTGATGTGGACTTGTGGTGCCTTCTCATCTACTAATGTGAAGCAAAAGGAGGAGAACAACCAACATTTGCTATTTGGAGAAACCAAATTAGTGGCATTTTAGGGCAACTTTCTTGTTTGTTGGCTGTGTTCAGTCGTTTGCTGTTGAAGATAAACTCACAACCAAAACTACCTCAAAAAGAAGCACTTGGTAATGCAAAAACCAGGAGTGTCTTCTTTGAGGTGGTCTAAGAGTGACTCAGTCAAAAGCAGCGCTTCCATCGCCA